>JBBPCY010000142.1:21804916-21815639 GCA_037974405.1 Brachyalestes nurse | reverse complement strand
TGACTGTAAGACTGTCTCTGTAACTAATGACTGTAAGACTGTCTCTGTAACTAATGACTGTAAGACTGTCCCTGTAAATGACTGTAAATGACAAGATAGATAGATAGATAGATAGATAGACAGATAGATAGACAGACAGATAAAAGTTTTAGCACAAATGTATGTTTGGTTCCTTAATGAAGTGCATGAGGCTCCATGAGCTGTTTGTTCTCCAGCTATGTAATGACCTTGAAGAGACCTGCTGCTCGTCAAGTCCTTGCCTGATTGTTTATATCAGTTTAGAATCAGAATCAGAAAACTTTATTGATCCTGGAGAAAATTGCTTCTGTTACATCTGCACAGAGATACAGAGACAAGAACAATGTAATTCATTCATTCATTATCTGTAACCGCTTAATTTTCACAAGGGTCGCAGGTACCCAGATCCTATCCCAGGGTCACAGACAGAATCCGCAGTTCATCTGACACGCATGTCTTTTGACTGTGGGAGAAACCCGGAGACCCCGGAGCAAACCCACACCACCACAACGATGACGTGTAAACTCCACACACACACACACACACACACACACACACGCACACACGACCTGGAGTCAAACTCCCAACCCTAGAGGTGTGAATCAACAGACATACCCACTGCACCACTGTGACAATAAAAAAAGTCTAAATCAATCCAATAAAAGCAATGAAAATACACTACTCAATATGAAACACACTATACAACATCTATGCAAATACTGGGATATAAAAATACTTCAGATAAATAACTTACAGTTATTGGTGTAGTAGAGATTAATGGTAGATCCGTAATATTGATACACCTTGATATTTCGCATGGTAAGACTGGTGCACATAAAGAGAAGATAATATTGCAGATTTAGCATCTGATTAGATTATACAGAATCACTGTAGAAGACCCTGAGGGTCCATTAGCTGTTTTTCCACCAACATTAGGAAAGTTGATCAACATCAGACTTTACTCACACTAGCCAAGTTTCTTTATTAGTTCATGTTCAGACTTTTTGATTTGACTTTTGAGGCTCTTCATGTCAAGACAGCAGTCTTTCTTCATCTCTGTTCTGTTTCAACATCAGTTACTGTAGATTCCTTTCATTGCTTGTCAAGTTGTCTCCGGACTGCTTTGCTGTTGCGGGTTAGTCTGGTTCTGAGGAATTTGCCTGAGGGTTGGAACGTTTCCTCAGACCCCCCTTCTGGATCCTCCCCTGCGGGGTTAAAAGCGACGGGCCTCCACCGTTCTCCACTCATTCTCCTCCAGGCTGAGCAGAAGAGCACTGAATCTCCAGCAGCACCATGTCCACCAGCTTCTCCAACCGCAGCTTCGTCTCCTCCAGCGGCTCCGTGAGGGCCAGCCCTCTGCTCTCCTCCTCCGGTGGAGCTCGCATGAGCAGCATGAGGGCCAGCAGCGTCTACGGTGGAGCTGGAGGCTCAGGGATTCGAATTTCCACCGCCAGCGGTTCTGGATCTGGCTTTGGATTCGGAGGTGGTTCTGGTGGTGGCTTCAACCTGTCTGATGCCATCGACGTGTCTGCCAATGAGAAGGCCACCATGCAGAACCTCAACGACCGTCTGGCCACCTACCTGGAGAAGGTGCGCTCCCTGGAGAAGGCCAACACTGAGCTGGAGCTGAAGATCCGACAGTTCCTGGACAGCAAGGCCTCCCCCAAAGCCAGAGACTACTCTGCCTTCTACGTCACCATCAATGACCTCCAGGGAAAGGTACGTCCAATCTGCTGCATGATGTTCCTTCAGGAGCAAAGAGCTGTAGATGAGTTCCTTTAGGAAAACATAAATATATTTTCTTACCAAAGGAAGCATCAAATATGACACAAAGGTCACTCTCTAAAGGAGCTGTACCTTCCTCTTATTTCCTCAAAACATGTACAAGAAATTCATCAGAACAAATTCATACAATTCTTCAGAACAACACTTTGTGAGGAAGCTTTATTTCCAGGCTGATCTCAGCTTTCGCTGCTTGACCTCAAGGCCTTCTCCTATCTTTGGTTTGACACACTTTCTTCTTCATATATCTTTTTGCCCCAGGCTGTGTGGAGAAATGCACCTTCTTTCACAGCCACACCCAGATACCACTCAGTTCCATCACACAGGAGAACAAAGACCTTCAAAGTGCTTAATCTCATTCAAATTCCCTCTAGAAACTCGTGAAAATATGGGGAGAATGAAAGCTATTCATGAAAACAGCAGTTTAAATATGAGTAAAGACTTTCATTCTGCTGAGAACTTTTATGAAAGGTGTATAGGTTTAGATCCCTAGAGAGTCCATGCTTTTGCTCTATTCAGCTTAATACCTGGTTCAGGTTTGCTGAAAGCTGGGATCCAACAAAAACAGGAAGCATCTGTAGGTCTTTGAGTATTTGGTTTGAGAATCACAGATTTATATTTTCGCTGTTTGTCCCGTGCAGATCCAGAATGCCATAACAACAAATGGTGGAATCTACCTCAGCATCGATAACGCCAAGCTGGCAGCTGATGACATCAGATTCAAGTAAGTAAATGAGCTTGGAGGTCCATAAAAATAACCAGGTTAGATCTCTAGTTGAGGAACTAAAAGGAACTGTTTGTAAAGACCTGTAATTTTGAGAACATCTGACCAGGTATGAGACTGAGCTGAGCATGAGGCAGTCCGTGGAGGCCGATATCGCTGGGCTGAGGAAAGTTCTGGATGAGCTGACATTGGCCAGGTCTGACCTGGAGATGCAGGTTGAGGGCCTGAGAGATGAGCTGATGTACTTGAAGAAGAACCACGAGGAGGTACCAGAGAGAAATGAGGACAACTAACATAGGTTCTAACTTGTTTCCCATAAGACACCTGTAACAATCACCTTTCTCATCTTGTTCTAGGAGCTCCTGTTGGCTCGCTCTCAGATGGGCGGTCAGGTCAACGTGGAAGTGGACGCTGCACCACAGGAAGACCTCTCAGCTGTCCTGGCTGGAATCCGTGAACATTACGAATCTGTAGCCACCAAGAGCCGCAAAGAAATGGAGGCCTGGTTCCAGACGAAGGTACCTTCACACCAGAACACCAGCCCTGTTTAGCCGTCTCTCTTCAGTGAGCCGGAAGGTCAGACTGAGTGAGAAACTGAACGATTTCTGTCTCCACAGAGCGAAGCCCTGAGCAAAGAGGTCGCCGTCAGCACAGAAACGCTCCAGACGTCGAGATCAGAGATCACAGAAGTCAAGCGCACACTTCAGAGTCTTGAAATCGAGCTGCAGTCTCAGCTCAGCATGGTGAGAGTCGACCAAATGATCCACGGATCCAGAGGCTCAGTTTAGCATCACACTTCAGTTAGCCATTAGTGTTAGGTCTGATCTCCATCCTTGTTTTATGATTTCTGGCCAGAAGAACTGTGAGGGTCAGGTTTTCTCCTCTGAACACTCTGCCCTGTCTTTGTCTTTTCAGAAATCATCTCTTGAGTCCACCCTCGCCGAGACCCAGAACCGCTACGGCAGAATGCTCGCTGGCTACCAGATGCAGGTGACCAATCTAGAAGAACAGCTGGCACAGCTCCGGGCAGACCTGGAGCGCCAGGGCCACGAATACCAGATGCTGCTGGACATCAAGACCAGACTGGAGCTGGAGATCGCTGAGTACAGAAGACTCCTGGATGGAGAGACCAGCACCACCACTGCCTCCACAAAGTAAGACTTTCACACATCATTAACACGATGCAGAATTAGCATAAACATCCTACAGAACATTTTATGATTATCAGCATCCCTACTAAGTACTAAGTGAGGGAGACACACCTCTAAGAAGAAATAAAGCAATGTGTATCTCTGTAAGCAATATCTAACTCTGTTTATGAAGGTCAGTGAAGGAGATAGGCTTTTAAAAGTAAATGACTAAATATAGTACTGTTCAAAAATCTGGTCAATCTGTTTAAAGCAGTGCAGTGACTGACTTTCTGCTGTTAGAATAAATACAAACCAACAGTAAAGCAGTAAAAAGCATCAGGATTTGTTTTGTTTGTAAAAGTAGTTCCACACACACACACACACACACACACACACAGAGTTGGCTGTACAGCCTTTAGCTGTCTGGATGTCGTCTTTGTTAGAGATCGTTAATTGAGACCAGCTTGGTCTGTTTTAGCAGCCAAAATATATACAAAATCAAAACAGAAAACTGCTTCACTACAGTGAACCGAAAATATAATTTACAAAAATATACAACATTACCAAAAAATATATAAAATAATACAAAATATATACATATAAAGACAAAACAGCCCACTCGCACACCGGAACACCAAGATCTGGCCAGGACACACCCTTTCAGAACTCCCTTAGTTTCCTCTGCCTTAACTCCCCACTGTGCCCCCTTCAGGCTGGGAGGATAGAATAACAGAACACGAAGGGCTTGAGGGTGTTACTTTATCTAGAGTCAGATGAATAATCCAGAACCCTGATCACTGACATCACCATCACATTTAAATAAAGTCAGTCCTGTGAGTCATTTCTCTTCTCTCTTGCAGATCCTCCTCATCCACCACTCGTAAGGTGGTGATCGTCACAGAGGAGGTGGTGGACGGGAAGGTGGTCAGTTCATCCTCCTCATCAACCAGTGAAACCAAAACAGCCAAATGAAGAGCCACTGAAGACCTGGAGCCCTATGAAGCTAATTCTTCAAGCTCATAGAGATCAATAAAATCCAGATCATTTAAATCATGAATTCTGTCTCTTCTTCATTTCAGACTTGAATTATCAAAAATACAATAACCTGTCAATGGTTTGAGCTCAAAAGTATATTTTTCAAATAAATAAGGAGATAATGAAAAACCCTGTTAAACAAATGAGAGAAAAATCTATTTTATAACCCATATTTCAGATCTGTGAGGGGTAAAAGTATGTGAAGCAGTAACTGCAGGTTCTGTACGTTATTTCAGACCAGTTACAACAACCAGTCAAAGATTTGGGCCTCACAAAATTTTAATATGTTTTGAAAGGCTGAAACTAGTTAGTATGTCGATCATGTGTGTCTCTCCTTCTGTCCCAGCATGATCTCCATATAGTTTCTGGAACTCCAGAAATCCACAAGAGCAAAGTTAATGTTTGATGTAGGTGCTGAAAAAGTGAATGTCTGCAGGTTTTAACCTTCTTCCTAACATCTGATTTTTAAAAAAATAAACATCATGCAGCTTTTTCAAAATGCTATTACAAGTAAACAGAAATACTTAAAATAGATAAAACTGACTTGTTTTGGAATTAGCTGTTGGTTCTGAAGAGACACATCAGTTTTGTCTTGTGTTCATCATAAAAAAAGAAAAATATCACTCAGTTCCTCAACATCACACAGTTCCTTCTGGATTACGGGTCACTGGACTAAATTTAACTCTTTAACAGGATAATGATCCCAAACTTTAAAACTGTTCCAAAATTCTATCCAGTTCAGAAAAAATCAGAAAGTTTAGAGAATGATGTCTTGTCCTCCCCAGTCTCCAGATCTTTCTCCCACTGACCTGCAGGGATAAGCTGGAAACCAATTTCCAATTGAGCTTCAGAAATTCAGACAAGACTGTATGCAGTTTGAAAAAATGCTGGGAGGGTTTGGACACAAGTTATTTCCGAAAAATGCTGGAAATAAATAAAGTGAATCAAAGACAAAAGAGACTTGTGGGGATTACAGTAAAGAGTTGATGATGCTCGTTAAGCACAAAAAGGTTTTGACTTTGGAATCCATCGATCCACAGTGGAAAAATTCAAAATCACCCTCCCCAGGAGTGGTTCACCAGCAAAGAATGAAGGTGGAGCAGCTGACCTGGTGAAGATTTTGTCTGTAATGGTTTCTGAATGCAAAAATTGTCTCTGAAATGCAAATACGGCATTTCAGGATCTGCACAGATGAGTTTTCCCGCAAAAACAAAAAAGCTGAGACGGAACCACTGCTGGAACATCAGTATCAGACCTGCTGAAAACTGCACTGTTCTCCTCCACCTTTTAAAAAATCTGCACTTCCATTAGACTTTTTATCTTCTTTTATTGATTTTATATGTATTCTTTTATTTCTTTTTTCTTTTTTACTTCATACTATTTTCATGCTTAACACTTTTATTCTTTTCTTGTAAAATACATTGAATGACCTTTGTGTATGAAAATGGGCTACAAAAATAAACCACAGAAACTGTTTGTACTGACTTGTATCATGTTGGATATATTTGTATATATCTTGTTTTAGACGATTTTAGACAATCTGTCCACCTATTGAAGCTCCATCTCTGGAGGTCTGTTGAGATGTTTGTGAGGCTTCATGCCTGGACCTGTTGTACATCTCTGCCGGTGGGGCTCTGGGTTTAAGTGTGAAAGACGACCTTCATCACCTCTTCATGCTGAGAACTGTCCTTAAACTTCAGGTATTTAGAACCTGGAGGGAAAAGCCTGGAGACTGAGAGGAGGCCCTGAGTATCGAGTGCAGAGAGGCGAAGGTGAGAGCCTGAGGGAGACGCTGCTCCTGTCAGTCATTCTGTCGTTAAATCAGAGCTCGACCTCATGAACTTCTGCAGTGTCAGCAGGTTCCATAACATGATGGTTCTGGTGTTTGCAGATCAGGGTATAAAAGCAGGCTGGATCGGGTCTATTCACTCAGTCTCAGCCGAGCAGAGAGCAGCAGGAAGCCTCCAAGCATGGCCACCACCTTCTCCGCCCACAGCAGCTTCATGTCAGGAGGTTCCTTTGGTGGAGGAGCCTCCCGCATGTCCGTCTCCGGCGGAGGAGGAAGCCGGATCAGTGCCATGAGGGCCGGCAGTGTCTACGGAGGAGCTGGAGGTTCTGGTGTTCGCATCTCCCAGGCTTCACGATCTGGCTCTGCTGGAGGCTTTGGCTTCGGCTCTGCTGGAGGGGCTGGTTTTGGTGGAGGTTTTGGTGGAGGTTTTGGTGGAGGCGCTGGTGCTGGTTTTGGTGCTGGTTTTGGTGGAGGTGCTGGTTTTGGTGGTGGGGCGGATGACAGCATCATTGGCAACGAGAAGTTCACCATGCAGAACCTCAACGACCGCCTGGCCTCCTACCTGGAGAAGGTGCGCTCCCTGGAGAAGGCCAACGCCGAGCTGGAGCTGAAGATCCGACAGTTCCTGGAGAGCAGAACCTCACCTGCTGCTCGGGACCAGACCACCTTCCTGGGAACCATCTCTGAGCTCCAGGCCAAAGTAAACCCATCTTCAGAAAAAATTATACAGTTTAGCACTAACATGGGTATAATGACCCATTCACACAAAGTCAAAGACAGAAAGTGTTTAAGACAAAAAACAGATATACGAGATACATGTAGATTTGAGTGAATATGCTAAATTGCTAATTGTAAAAAAGAATAATCTAATTTGCTTGTTAAAGCTTGCACATGGTAAAGCTTGCATATTTTCTAAACAAAACAAACTTACAGTCAGCAAATCAGCAAATGCATTTTTATAACCTTATAACATCATATGTATATTGTAATAAACAATTTAGGGCCTCATCACTGTGAGATTAAAACCTTTTCAGTAGAAGAAAAATAACTTTGATAACAGATTTTCCAAAGAGTTTAGGACTTTTTCTGTCTGTTCCTCACGACCGCTAAGATCAGCTAGTATTTTCAAATGATGTCAAAAAATAAAAAAAGGCAATACTGGAGATACAAGGCTTTGTCCTGGCAGTGATGATATGAGGTCGGACGGTGGTGAATCAGACAGAAATCCAGAACCAGAACAGCTTACACTCCAGTGAACATCTGTCCCATCAGGACCTGCTGTCGGTTCCTCAGATGAAGGTTCTTTTCCAGAAGTCAAACCATCAAATTTGAGCTTTTATGAAGAATTAAGCTCTCAGTGATGAACAGGTGTTTGATTGTCACTCAGACCAGTTTGTATTAAAATGTCTCCCATTTCTAATATTTTGTCCTCAAATGATGTTCTAGATCCTAGACGCTATCCAGTTGAAGGGCAGCGTCCATCTCAGCATCGACAACGCCAGCCTGGCAGCCGACGACTTCAGGGTGAAGTAAGAGCTGGTGACCCCATTAGGCAGACACTTCTGGAAAGTTCAGACTCAATTTAGACAGAACGTCAAGTCAAGTTAATTTATGTAGCACATTATCAAGCACAAAGGTAAAAAAATAAACAAATGAAATTTAAAAATACTTAGAAAATGAAAAGAAGATGAACAGTGCAATAGAAGTGCAGATATTTAAAGAAGGTGGAAGAGAATAGTGCAGTTTTAGCAGCTTTTTGAAAGCTCCAGTCGGTGAAGATCTGATTCTGATGGGCAGTCGGTTGGACAGCATAGTGGATAAACACCATTTCACCAGGTTTAGATTCAGATCTTTTCTGAGCAGCTCCTGCAGATCTAAGAGACCCACCAGCATCGTAAACATCACACATATCAGAGATGGATTTAGGGCCCAGTGTGGGAAAATAGTTTAGAACTGAATCTGAAGTGTCTCCAAACAGGTACGAGAACGAGCTGGCCATGCGCCAGTCTGTGGAGGCCGACATCGCTGGACTGAAGAGGCTGCTGGATGACATTAACATGACCAACAAAGATCTGACCTTGCAGATCGAGGGCCTGAACGAGGAGCTGCTGTTCCTCAAGAGGAACCACGAGGAGGTGAGGATCTCTAACCAGAGGAAAAGCTGATAAAGATCATCTCTAGAGTATGATTAGAGTTTCGGAAAAGATCAAGAGAAGAAAGGTGGACAGATCTTAGCCGTTCAGGTTTTTATCAAAGCCAGGAAACTAATCAAGAGGAGTGTAGAATTTGTAGAAATGAATTGTGGACCCAAACTTCATGTTCTTTTTCTGGAACATCTCCCCAGGAGCTGGTCTCCACGCGCACTCAGATGAGTGGACAGATTCACGTGGAGGTCGATGCAGCTCCACAGGAAGACCTGACCAAAGTCATGGAGGAGATCCGGGAGCACTATGAGGCCGTCGCTGCCAAGAGCCAGAGGGAGCTGGAGGGATGGTTCCAGGCCAAGGTTGGTTCCTCCAAACCCACAGAACCAGAATCAGAAAACTTTATTGATCCCAGAGGAAATTATTTATGTTACGAGTAAACAAACAGAGACCAGAACAATAAAAAATCTGAAGATAAGGTACAATCAGATAAACCTTTACTAGTCCCACAGTCAGAAATTTACATTGTTATGGCAGAAAGTGGACAGAACAAAGGTAAGAGCAGCAAAAATATAATAAAAACTAAACACAACAGTATAGTATAAAAATACATTATACAAATACGACTGTGGTGAGGTGCGGAAGGAGGTAAGATTAGCAATTAAACTAAGTAGCTGACTACCCCACTCTGGGAATTTCACCCAAGCATATATTACCATTAAGGTCACACAGGTTTGTTTTACTAGGAAAAGGAGCCAGAGACTTATGTCCAGTACAAATTAAAACAGATTTATTAAACTGAAAAACTACTTTAAATGGGAAATACAAAAGACAAACCACTGCACTAAAAAGCTAAAAGGCAGCAGAGGCCTACCCACAAAACTCCTCATACACACATTCACACATGCTCCCACACACACATGCTGCCCCAGGAGTCCCCTTCCGTTCCCCTGCTGAATAATCCAAAGGAGAATAAGCGTGATCAGCTTTTGACAAATAACGGGTTGGCATAGAAGCCTGGTCCTCTTCAATCCATTCATTAATACTAATGCCTGAATTACCACTAAACTTGGGGCACCTCCAATCTCAAAGCACAGAAACCAGCTGTTCAGGCAATGGCATAGTCATTTTCTTACATCAACTTGTGTGTTACAATATGTTCAGGGTTCAGTGAGGTTCTAAGGTGCGTGTTAGCAATGCATTTCCTGAATCGGAGATCAGGGAGGTGTGGAAAATGTGGGGGCAAGAGCAGCTGACTGAGTTGGTCCCGGAGGATGTGTCCTTAAAGGGAGCCCCACAGTGTAACAGGTCCTCCAGTAGTAGTCCCATAGTTTGTAGAAGGTGCAGCAATCTGGCTGCTTTTCATGTGAGTGTGATGGAGAGTGAGCTTGGTCGTTAAAGGCTGCACCCTGCCGCGCCGGGAGACGTACAGGGGGCTGCGGTATCTGGATCATAGGCTGCTCTTCCTGCCTGAAGTTGAGCAGGGATGACTGTCCCCATTGCTTGGATGTAATGGGTTATTTTAATCTTTTAATGACGTATCAACCACTGCCAATACTTATTGACTGTGTTGTAGCAGAGGCCTAAAAAGGGTTGGGATTCCACTGAGTGTTGTGGTCACTATTTCCCCTTGAAATTCTTATTTGCGGGACAATTATCCTCAAATATCCTGAAATATCCTGAATTTGGTCTTCCGTGTGTTTTTTCTTTTGTTTGACCCTAAAAAAATCAACCCAAAACTCAAACACACATGAGGCGCTGCGAACGCTCGACTGACCTGAGATCAGTCTTGGTCAGTGTTGGGCAGTAACTGTAATTTGATTTTTTTAGTAACGCAGTAATCTAACGTGTTATAATTTTCAAATGGGTATTTAGATTACCGTTACAATTCTAGTAACGTTGCGTTACTAATAAAATCAAGTTCACAGTAAACTGTCAGCGGTGGGTAGATGTGACTGAGAGGCGACGCGTGACGTCATCTACGGGAGACCTGCGTGCGACAGCAACTCGAACGAAAATAAAGCGAGCATGGAGAGTCAGAAGTTCGCGTTCAGTAGCTGGAAATATAGCCTTTACTTTAAATTAATCTCAGTTAAAGGCA
>JBBPCY010000142.1:21775283-21804816 GCA_037974405.1 Brachyalestes nurse | reverse complement strand
ATAGAAAAGGTTCTTCCCCAAACTGTGTCCACAAAGTTGGAAGCATGGCATTGTCCAAAATGTCTTGGTCTGCTGAATCATTATGATTGCCCTTCACTGGATTTTAAGGGAACTAACCTAAATCCTGAGAAACAGCTGTGCCCCAATACTTTTGTCCATATAGTGTATGTGAATTTATTGTTTACGGTAGGATCAATGATAACCCTTCAAATTACAGATTGTTAGAACCAAAATAGTCCTAGCATCTAACAAACATAAACAAGGTGAAAATTTTACCTTGCCCTTTGTGGTTCACCTCTCGTGTAGCAATGACTTTGTTGAAAACAGCTGTAAGAGGCTCGTTCTCTCCAATAACACGAGACGGGATGAGAGGAGACATGATCAACTGTCTTTGACGGATGTATGTTTCCATGGCAATTCTGAAGGAAATAAAGGGCAAAGGGAATGAAAGTTAGTTTGCAAATGATTGTTAAATGATTGTATTAGTTAGAGGGGCTTAATAAAATTTTGCACCGTATCCCTGGAGATAGCGGATAATAAAAGAAACATCTGTGGCATTTCCACTTTGTCACTTTATTAACACGGAAACCAGCAAAAAATTCTTCTTTCATATAAAAAACTGCATTATTATACTATTTAGCATTGATTTAAGCTTTGGTTTAAGATACTATTAACATTTACATATATTTTGCGGTCAACTAGAGCAAACATTTTTATCATGCTACAAATGTAGGCGATGTAGTGTTAGGAGTCCTGCTAAATGTAGTATCACACTGTAGTGTAGTTTACAGTGTAATACTAAAGGCACATGAAAGAGGTCACTACATTTATGAACTGCCTAAAATCCAGTATCCCATCTACACTTACCCATTTCTACAGAGATACATGCAAACTGTTCTCTCAACGTGAAACATAAAACGTTCAGCCGCAAATGAATTCTTTAAATGGAAATTAAGCAATTATAAACACAACTCCAATCACAACTGCACTTGAAATACACTATAGGGACAAAAGTACTGGGTCACACCTGTATTTCAGGGTTTGGGCTAGACCCCTTACTTCCAGTGAAGGACAATCTTAATGCTTCAGCACACCAAGACATTAAATGTCATTAAAGCCCCTGTTGGTGTATGGTCAGGCGTCTATATAGTGTATATCTGATTGAATATACTGCATATTCCCTTTTAAAAAATAATTCTGCATGATGATACCACTGTGGGCTCATATGCACAAAACGTTGAAAGACAAGAGGGACAAGAGGGAGCCTGTATAGAAACAAATCTGCAACAAAATATTTGATGAAACCTTACACCCTATGAGAGGTCACTAACATGGGGAGGAGTGAACAATGTGATCTGGTAGTGTAGACACTCACTGCTGAAAAGGGATGAAATGCTGTTTTTCTTCATCATCTGCTTTCCCATGAACAACATCTGTGATATCCATCACTGTGGGCATAGTACTGACAGATAAGGCAACCAAAAAGTATATTAACGAACCAAAAAACTAAAGTCCCTTAATTACTATTATGTGCAATTTGTTCTAGATAACCCAATGACACATGGCTATCCATGTTCTCAATGAACACAAGTAACAGAATGAAATATACAGAAACAAACAAAAAAAAATTTAATAATCCTGTGTATCAAGAGACTGAAAATGTTCAAGTGAACTAATCTTCTGAGTGTACTGTAATGGAGAAAGAGCAAGAAGATGCTTCATCAGTTCCAGCCCAAGCTCAACCTTTAAGTGCTACGATTCAGCGACAGGAAATACAACAGTAGCATAGCCTACGTTTAGCAGTGACAACACGATAATGGAAAATATGAAGAAGCCTCCTCCTCAGAAGACTCCTTAGAAGTGTTACAACACACTGCTACAGTCTATTAGCTTCGTTAACCCCCTACAAACATGCTTCTAGTTCCATAAATCTTAAATACAGGAGAAACTTCTGTGACAGGATAGGATCTGATGTTCTATCACTACATTATAAAAAGCTATTACTAATTGTAGTTAAGACTGCTTTAGTTGCTGAACAGACAAATTCTACAATATTTAGTGCAACTACTGAGGTTCAAACAGAATCTGAATCAGAAAACTCTATTGATCCCAGAGGAAATTGCTTATATTATGAATGCAAGGACATACAGAGACAAAAACTATATAAAACATAAAGTCTAAATAAATCCAATAAAAATCTGTAGAAAAAACCTCAATATGAAATACAATAGTCACGGTTCAGTTTGTGGCGTCAGTCGTTCGTGGATATTTTCTTAGAACCGACCTAATAACTGTTCATGGAGCCCCCGAAAATTTGCGGAAACCACAAATATCCTCCGCGTTTTTTTTTTCTTTTTTCATGGGAATATATAGTTTTTAATGCATTTTAATGCTAAATTATTCAGAAAAATATAATGGACTAATTTGGTAACATAAATATGTAAAAAACATAAATTCAGCAAAATGTCCATATGAAATATAACTATACATTTTTGGTATTGCTTGAAAGAACGTCTTGGGATGGTGAAATAATACTGCTGTACTCGGGAGGTTTGAAAGTAGCCAATCCAAGAGCATTATTCTTTTCTCCTTGCTGCTGATTGGTTGTGCCCTGTCCAGCATTCCCACATCAGAACATTTCCCTGCGTGAAGCTCGAGTTTACCTTTACATTTTGTTAAGGGTAATATATTAAGCTGAGCTTGAAATGAAATTAAAGTGACTTGGGAGCACATTTGGGGGCATATTTAGGGTTTAGACTTTACATTTTTTAACGTAACCCCCGCGAATCAGGGGTCGACTGTATACAAATGCTGGGTATAAAGTAAAGTGGCCCCTGTGTTACATCACAGCACACAGTGTGAAATTCTTCCTCTGCATTTAACCCATTCATCAAGTGAAGCACGGGGCTGCCAGGAACACGCCCAGGGAGCATTGTGCGGGGACAGTACCTTGCTTAACGGTACCTCAGTGGTGTCACTAACCGTCCTGGGATTCAAACCCACAACCTTCTGATCTCAGCGTGAACTCCCAAACCACTAGGCCACCAGCTGGCCCATAAATACTATAGATAAGTAAATGTATGACCTGCTACTCCAAAAGGCCTCCGGAGACCTGCGGTATGCTTCTTGCCCTCTTTCAGCTCCATGCCACCAACGCGGACGATCTGACACACCAGGAACAGATGAGGCCTGAGCAGATCACTGCTGCTTAGATCCTCCAAAAAAAGAGAAGAAAGAATAACTTAACTCACTTAACATTATAACTTAACATGACTTCTAAGAATCATCTAAAACTGACGGATCACACAAATGCATTATCAGCACTGTACCCTTCGACTGACTGAATTTATAGGCTAAAGCTTTTCTATCACAGTCATGTGTGATTAAGGGTCGGTTTCCCGGACAGGGATTAAGCCTAGTGCTGGATTACGTAGTGCCTTGAATAGAGATTTTCCATTGAAAAGGAAAGGGCAGTCCAAGACTTGGCTTAATCCCTGTCTGGGAAACCGACCCCAACTGTATGAAATCGTATGAAACTATGATGCAAGATATTCTGTCATGTACCAACACTTCTTCTGTGAGAAGAGCATGAGATTAGTAGAACCAATGGCTACCGTGAAAAGTGCGGGCAGGTTGTTGAGTTTCTCAATCTCTTTAGGCATGCCTTTACTGTCCCACCGGACTAGGAAATTTTCACTGCGGAGGTGAATTCAAATAGAGAGCATCACAGGATATTCAGGAAAATTTTAAACAATTCTGAAGCATAAACGTACTGCATATGTAAAACGTAAAAGTAGAGAAGCCTGCATGACAACCATTTCAAAAGTGTTCCCAACGTATTTTCTTTTTTAAACAAAACCCATTAAGACGAGTAACTGTGATATTACAAGGATATTCTACGAGGAAATCTTTTTTACAGCCCAATATAAAAAAAAGAAGTAACACACAAAGCTAGAATAAACTAGTCTATACCACAATGAACTAAACACATAGGCATAGTCTAACCACACAACATGAAAGAAAAGACCCAATCATTTCCAAGCACTAGCAAAACGTCATTTCTTATGTCTAAGTTATCATCATACAGCTCTATGTACACTATGTGGACAAAGGTATTAGGACGCCTGACCATTACACCAGCAGGGACTTTAATGACACTTGAATATTTAATATTAATAATAATTTATTATTTAATGCTTTAAAATACATAGACTTTAATGTGGAGTTGGTTCTCCTTTACAGCTATAACAGCCCCCACTCTTCTTGGAAGGTTTTCCACAAGATTTTGGAGTTTCTGTGGGAATTCGTGCCCATTCATTCTGTAGGCTCAACCCAAACCCTGGAAAACAGGTGTATCCCAGTACTTTTGTCCAAATAATGTATGTTTGCTGCAGAAATGCTATATTGCACCCAGTACATTCAATTAAATTATGATGTTTAAGAATCCTATATTCAAGAAAACAATCCAGCAAGACAAGAGAGCATTCTTATCATGGAAGTACACTCAGAATTTAACCAATATAAAAAAAAAAACGCCCCGCAATAATCAATATTTATTGGAATAGTTCGGACCTGATGAACTCAGACTGGTCCGGATCATAGAGGGCCATTAGCAGTTCAGCATCTTCACCAATATTGCAGACAAAGTTCTTGAGATTCATGAGGAGGCTGTAAGTGTGTACAGAGCTGAAGAGAGACTGTCGCCGCATGGCCAGGTTCTGGAGACGGGTCTGGAGAAAACCAGGGACAGGAACATTTTTCAAAATACGTTTTATTTGACAGTTTGGTTTTGTGCACATTTCTGAAGTGCTCCTGATACCTTTAGACCTACATCCCAGTCTTACAAAGATGACACACACACACACACACACATCAGTAAACTTGAAGCTTCATTGAAGTGCAATGTTTAAGGCCTTCAGCCCTTTCAATGTGGATCATTAGACTTTACAGTTAGTTAATTAACAAGTATCACTTCAAACAGACATCATGAAAGCATTATAAGCTCTAATGTTTTATTATAAACTATTATAAAGGCTTAGGAGTTCGGCTACACAGCTTCCAAAATATTTCAACGATTAAATAATTAATAGCAGCAATAGGTAAAGTGAAAGGGCCGCAGTACTGCCAATTTTTAAGCAACCAGTTAAGTATCTACTTGTGTTTTTTGATGGATTACTAATGTTAAAGCTAAATTAAAACCATGAACTAACTGAAAGCTGAGTTAAAGGAACAATCATTGATTGAACTATGTGAAGCTGAGTATAAGGATCAATCATTGATTGGATTTTGTGAAGATTGGTCTTTGTGTCCAAGGAACAGTTCAGAATATCTGAATCCGAATGATCAGAATAGTTTGATCTGCAGCAGCTCCATCTTGAAATGTACAGATTTGAAAGGAATTTGAAATGGATATTTTGGCTTATTCTTGTATGTGTGTGTATGAATGTAAACACCAACCAGACATAACGTCAAAACCACCTGCCTAAGATGTAGAGAGGTCGGCATCATGTCTAAAGTCACTCAGCTCTTCAGTATGTTCCATGTGGGCAATATGGCGCCTGTGTTTGACTTTGCTGCTGCCTCAGGCTGGCCCGCTTTTTGCTTTTTGTATCCAGCGCTTTGTGACTCTTGTCTCAGAAAGGCTCTAAATACATAAATTACCTACTTGCTATTTTACTTCCAATGGTCTATAGAGACTGTATGGCTATGCACTCATAAACCTGCAATATTTAGAAGAAGTGTCCACATACTTTTGACAATGTAGTATGTACACACACACATACACATGCACACTATACACCTTATCCCCATCCTGTGCCTAAAACAGAACCGGCCCCATCATCCCGCCACCCCAAAAAAGCATGAAGTGAACTACAATAACACAAAAAATACAAGTAAAATATACTGGACTGTGGTCTAAAAGGAGTTTACCTTCTCTTCCTGTATTCTCTCATCAATACTGCGAGAAGCAGACTCATGAGCTCTGAACAAACTGACTGTACTGGTGCATTCTGGGTCCAGAGTGTTCCCAGTCTCATCCCGAACCACCAAGTCCAGACCCAGAATCCTGCAGAACAACAGAATATATTTAATTTAATTTACCGTGGAATAGATAATAATACAGACAATAATAAAAAGGAACATTATAGCAGAATAAAATTCATTGTTTTAAGCACTGGGAAAAGTGGTGAACATAGTCCTCTTGATTTAGGAAATGAATGGGATTGGATCAGATGAGCAGTAAGCCCTAGCAAATGTGTCCTAAACGGATCCTTAAACTTCTAGCAGCTGAAACTCACCAAATCTGCTCTTCTAGAAACTATTTCCTCTGTGTCTATTAAGTATAAAAGTGTAAAGTGTCAATTTGTTATACATAATCACACCACAGTGTGAACAGCTTGTAGTTCTCTCTCTGCATTTAACACATTCACCAAATGAAGCAGTGGGCAGCCCTGGGGAGCAGTGTGTGGCATTCCTGGGATTCAAAACCACGCCCTTCAGGGCAACCCCCTAACCACAAGACCACCAGCCTATTTTCATATTTCCTTTGTTTATTCTTCTATAAATAGTTGAAAGCCTGCAACTGATGCATTTTTTAAATCTAGGGGTTACAGATTTTAAAAATGCATCAGTTGCAGGCTTGCATCCAAATAATAAATACGAACATTTATGTACTCTAATGTCCATTCAGCCTCCTGAAACTGACAACAATATAAAAAGGGCAAATTATATATGGTTCACGCACAGTCAATGTAAACAGGACTGCATTAAGAAGACATTTGGCACTTCATGTAAGACATTGTACACTGTCATATGAAAGATTGCAATGTGAACGTTTCAAGTTGGTGGACACTTAGAGACTTTTGAGGAAATAACAGAACACCTGTTTCCATAATCGATTTTTGCTGTGACTTTCTTCTTGAGCTCCACAAGGTCGTCTTTGGGAAGTGTTCCTGACACAATCTGTGAGTGATATTCAATCAGGCTGTAGGCCATTTGCTGAACAGTCCGGAAGAGCGTTATCTTGTTGTTCTGTTATGGAAACAAGCCGGTGTCAAAATGATAAAGGAGAACACAAAACATCAGGGTTTGTCTGTGTTGATTGTTACACCATATACAGGCCAAAGGTTCAGAAACGAGAGTTAGGACTGATAAAGTACATACCACGTAAAGACTGTGCCATATTTGTGCCCATTCTCTTAGTGTAGCCCCCAACTCTTGTACCAGGGGCAAATCTGCAGGTATAATTGTCTCCTTTTTTCTATATTGAGAGAAATGAAAGAAAATTAGTCCAATAACTAAACATGCAAAAGGAACCATGTTTCCGTTTGGTGTCATTGTGTCTTACCCTGTCCCTTCAACTTTAGCTTCTTTCAAGTAAATATAGGTGGCTGGAAAAATGCCCTTTAAAATAAAACAAAGAACATAAGGGCTAACATCTACACTTAATTACTGAAATTCATTGTTATCTGTTTATTGATCGTATGTTTAACAAAGAAAATTGAATGAACACCTTTTGTGATTTACGCCGGAGAGAGTATCCTCTGTACCACCCTGAAAAGAGAGAGAGAGAAGAGGGCAAGAGGGAGGGAAAAAAATCTTAAAATCGATCATGATGTAACTTATTAATTACTTGAACATCCCAATAAACCAGTGCAAATTAAATGATGGGTTAGAGCGAATAATTATTATTTCACTACTAGATACAAAAAGTACATTATGGATGCTGTCTCCCAGAGACTGGTCAACAAAATCAAAGCAAAACAGCCAATTTTGGAAAGTGCAGCTGACTCTAGTTAGTGCTGGATTTACTGCGATCCGATATTTAAATGATGTCCCACATAAGCCACCTCATTTGAACTGTGGATGCACAAAAGTAAATACTAAATAAATACTTCATACGTTTTTATATTTGATTTTAAAAAAATGGGTTTAACATAACATAAAATACAGATTTTTTAAAAACGCTTAACAGCTCTGTCAGGTTTCCCACCTTTAAGGATTCTGGATAGCATTTTGGACATTTTATAGCGGTCACCTTAAATACAACAAAAAAGTACACACTAAAAACATCATAAAAAATAAAAAAACACCAAAATAAGAATATAAAAAAGCAGAAATGTATTTATAAATGTATACTATCTTCGGTTCTAATTTTTAAGATCTTTCTGCAGATTCTGATACAGTCAACCATCACATCCTTCTTGGTTCACTCACTGAACTCGGAATCACTGGCTTTGCATGGCAATGGATTTTGTCTACATTGAGGGTCGCAGTTACTAAGTCTCATGAAAAGGATATATCTCTGCCCCACAGACTTACCACTAGTGTTCCCCAAGGCTCAGTGCTGGGCCCCCTTCTCTTTCCCTTATACACTGGCTCACTTGACATTATATCTTCACATGGTTTCTTCTACCTCTGTTATGTTGATAATAATCACTGCTACAATCAACACTCTAATTTTGCAAAACACTACTAGAAGGTTTGTCATTTCCTTTAAAATTATGCTTCAAAGAACAATATTTTTATTTGCAAATATTAACCAAAAACATGATTATTAATCATGTTAACCTATAACCTATTTTTGTAATAATGACCAGGAAAAAAGGTTTGATTTAACCACTTTATTTTCAACAAACACTTTTGATCAAAGCACAGAGTTGTTTTAACATTAACACATGTACATACATTATACAAATATACAAAATAAACATAAATAAGGATAAAGGAATGATCACTTTGATCCATCTCAAATAAAGAAAGCAAGTAAAAATCAACGTTAAACTGTATCATCACCGCATTATGTTATAACTCTTGAACATATAAATATAAGTGTGCAATTTTTTCAAGTGTTTTGTAAATGTAATACAGTAATCCCCCACTTTTCGCGTAGCACCCGCGTATAGTGAAAAACCGCATTGTTGTGTTTTGGTTAAAAAAAGAATAATGTAAACCCTAAATATGCCCCAAATATGCTCCCAGAACACTTTAATTTCATTTTAAACTCAGGTAAACGCATTACCTTTAAAGAAAATGTAAAGGTAAACCCGTATTCGCCTCTTTTCAAGCTAAACCTGTCTTTTAATTTAAATTCCCCGCCGAGATATGCAACTCAGAAGGTCGCGCAACAAAAGTATTGGGACACTGCGGCTAGGTGAACGGTTTTCGGGGAATAACCCCTGATTTACTCGGGCTAAAAATACAAATGAGGGTTCGTTGGAAAGGTCTCCTGGAGATCAATCAAACCGTGGAGTTTGAAGTGTCTGAGTGCTTGCGCCACGGAGAAATCACGCTTGGAGAGCGGGGGCTCAAACCCGGTGTGGAATTCGAAAAAAAGTGCTTCCAGGTCGGCTACAGCCTGCCCTGAGTCCCCTTGTGTGAAAACATCCAGAAAAAATATATTTATTGCCACAAAAAAGCAAAAAAAGGCAGAGGATCTTTGCAGTTTCCGCATTATTGTGGGGATTTCCCACAATTGTGGGGATGAGTTCAGTTCTCAAAAAAAATCTGTGTGACTGAATCCACGACTCCTGATCCGCATAAAACTGGGGGATTACTGTATATGAAAGTAAACTTTGAGGTAGATCAACCTACATTATAAACACCTGTAAAACCAAAAATAAATAAAAAATAAATGTAAAATATACATGTAAAAAATTAGAAACATTCCACACTTGATCTCGGCATCAAGAGTCATCAAGTCTAGGTAGTAGCCCAGTGGGTGAGACGCTTCCCTGTGAAGCTGATAACCACAAATTTGCAGGTTCCAACTCCCACTTTCTACCACTGTTTCCTTGAACAAGACACTTAACCCTCAGTTGTTCCAGCGGACATGTCCCTGTAACTAATGACTGAAAGTCGCTCTGGATAAGAGCGTTAGCCAAATGCCCTTTTTTTACCCTTTGAGTAGCTTTCAGACTCGCTCTCTACTTTTAGCCCTTCCTTGAGTGGCAACACATTTGCATCGGGACTTTGGTTTTGAAGAAACTACCCAATGATTTTCGTCTTTCCTTCATGGTAGAGATGGTTCAGCAGCAGTCCCCCAAATGGCCATCATCCATTATTTCAGATGTTCTTGTTTTAATGGCTTCTTGTCTGACTTGATGCTCTGAATCTTGAATCGACCAAGATAGCCAGGATACTTTTCATCCAGGTATTCCATGATTTTGGGCTTTAACTCTTTTTTGAGCTCATTATCCCATTCAATGACGTTCAATAATTTCTGAAGCACAGGTTTCACATATGACAGTGTCACAAATAATTCTCAAAAAGGGAATCTGTGAATTTTAGCAGAGGACTTAATGCTTCATGTATGAACTCTTGGACGTGCTATGTTGGCACTAGGTGCCTGGTCTTTTTGTCTGAAGCCAGGACTTGACCAACTACCTTTTATTGCTCCATTTACAGCATTTTGCAGACCCTTTTATCCAAAGCGACTTCCATTCCCTAACTACAGGGGACAGTCTCCTTGGAGCAACTTGGGGTTAAACTTGGGGTTACTCAGGAACCCAGTGGTGGTGTGCTGAAGATAGGAGTCGAACCCATGACCTCTTGGTCCACAGGAAAGTAGCCTACCCACAAGGCCAGCACTCTCCGGTATGATCCCCACCTGGCTGGTGGCTCTGTAACACGCTGTTCGGGGAGACTGAGCTGTTCCTGAGTCACTGCCAGATGTCATTTTCCCCACGAACATGAAAATGATGCCACCACTTTCTTACACACACCATTGGCCCTTCCCACTCTTTTGTCCTCCCCCGCTGTGCCTGAAGAGAGAAAATGAGCAATATAAGCAGACACAGCAAGCAGATACAGCAGATACATTACTGCTAAGAATAGTCACACATAATTATGAAATATGAGCTGCTTTAAAAATGTTTTATATAAAATAACAAATCTTGAACAGTATATAGATAATGCTTGTTTATTTATTTATTTATTTATTTATGTATTTATTGGGCTACTAACACAATCCAAGAAACTGTCTGTGGATGACTGTGAAACCCTAAATGTCAGAACTACTCACCAATAGCTAAATGCAGGAAGTGACCAAAACACAGGAGCCGAGTACAGGTGTAAAGAGGAGTGGCTTGATTATATTCACCCCCGCTGTCAGTGGTGATGCACACCTGGCTGTTTTCATTTAGATCCCATGAGTGTATTAGACAAGGCTTGTGCAATCAATTCCATTGAGTGGTCTTCAGGAAAATACGCGGTTTCCCAGCATTCACTCATCAGACCTCATCCGGCGTCTATGAAATAAACAGTCAAGATAATACACAGCTCACAGGTTTGGCTCGACCAGATACCCGCTGTTGTGGCAAAGCAGGAGACTGACAACGGCTCTTTTTCTATGGATTCTTTACACTCTAAATAAAGTTGGGGAAGTGCTTGTGACCCAGGACAAGATAGCATGGGTTAATCGCTCTGAAAAGCTTTCTGAAGACAGACCTTTCAACCATGCAGAGAGGTACCATATCCTTAGCAAAGACGTACGCTGCTGCATGGGTTAAGTCCTTAGACCATTTGGCTATTTTGTCATACGGCACTGTTGCTGAGTTCTTCTCCATTGTCGACTGACTGTGGGTTCTCAAAACGTAGCAGATGTGCGTTGCAACTGATGCCATATTGTGTACTCCAAAGTGTGGAAGTTTGTTTACTAGCTTGCTTCATTCATTCATGCAGGCATTCGGCAAACACTTTTATCCAAAGTGACTAACAATATGAGGAAACACTCAAGTTTCAGGACAGAGTGACAGCCGGAGGTGGGTATTAAGTGCAAAAATCTTTATGTAAGTGTAGTGCAAGAAGACAGATCATCAGGAGAGGAGATGCTCTCTGAACAGATGAGTCTTAAGGACATTTTTGAAGCTAGAGATGCATGGGATGGATTTCCTGAATAGTTTACATATGGCGAGCTGACTGAAGCACTTATGTTCTTACTTCATGCTGTTTTTCTTGTTGATATGATTTGGGTCTTTGAGTGCCACTCGTTCCATGCTTCGTTATCAACATATATAACAGCCTGTATATACTCCCAGACAGGAACATGCTTGGGGTTCATTCATGCAATCTAACTTAGCTTCTTCATTATGGGCTTTTCTGGTGGTTTGCAATTTGAAACAACTGAACATTCTATCAAACATTATTTTTTAAACTCTACTAATGCACACACACACAGTGTATATGTATATGTAACAATTTAATGTAGTGAATGACTAACAGTCTATTAGCATTGAAATGTTTGGTGTCTGAAGTAATTACAGAAAGGAGGGTGAAAAAAATGACACCCGATTGTATTTCAGTAACCCGGTATTTAATAACAAGCAATACAAAATAAATCTAATGTAACTGTAAACAAATAATTGCTTTTAACAGTATTTACTGTTTGTCCTCTGTTTGACTTTTATGAGGGCAAAACAAGGAGAGTTACACCTTCCATCTCTTCCATAGAGCCCAGCAGAGAATGTCACTTTGGAGAAAGGCATTTGCCAGTAAATAAAAACTTTTGCGACTCCGGCTTCTTTGTCAAAGTCTTTACAAGAGACTTGTTTTCATAGTTTGTCAGGAGACACGGGACGACATACAGTTGATGTTGACAAACTCGAGTGTGGGGACTAACTGTAAAGATCTCTCTTCGGATGGTGACAATCCATTTAGATCTGGTTTCAGCACCGGAGGGAAATGTATGGAAGCTCGACATAAAGGTACACGACATTATGAAACTTAAACTCAATTTAATTAGACATTCTCACCACTACACAATAATCGCAGTAGCAGCAGGGACACTGGATGTGAACAAGCTAGTTGAGGTTCTAACGGACGTATGTCAGCACCACTGTGTGCATATTATTGGAGAAATTAATATTCATTTTTAAAATCAGCATCTGCATCATTACCTTATCGCAAATGAGCTTCATTTGCTTTTGAGCTTCAGAATTTTAATAAGGTCAACAGTAGGGCTGTAACAGTACATATATTCGTTCCGAGCAGTCACGGTACATGGGTCACGGTTCGGTACATGATGCCGTACGGAGAATGCACTGTACGACGGAGAACGTGCAATTAAAGTAATGCGGAACTAAATTTACAAGCATGAGTTTTGTTGCCTGCTCGCCTCGGTGTTAGCAGCTGCTAACCAGGCGTCGTTCGCTCGGCAGGTCCAAAAATGAGACGATACGGGGAGCTAGGTCTGTGCTTTCCTCCCTCAGAACGGGAGAATTTATTTTCTTTCTTCAAAAAGAGCATTTGAGTGGCGAAAAGCTCTCGTGAATGGAGCGCTATGAAAAGAAACTCAGAGAAACTTACCCGCACTACTACGCACCCCTGAAAAACTACATATCCCAGCATGCAT
The DNA here is from genome assembly GCA_037974405.1 of Brachyalestes nurse. Taxonomy (NCBI): domain Eukaryota; kingdom Metazoa; phylum Chordata; class Actinopteri; order Characiformes; family Alestidae; genus Brachyalestes; species Brachyalestes nurse. Next base: position 21,791,465 of record JBBPCY010000142.1, on the reverse strand, counting down.
GGTTCCTTAAAGAAACAGGCTCTGTAACAGTTTCATAAACACTGAAAAAGGGGTAAAAAATGTTAAGAATTTCCATTGCATGGAAATGACACCAATTCTACTGATTTCCAGTAAACCTCCCCAGTTTGGCTTCATTTCTAATAAAAGTTACTACATTCACATCGACAGCAGGTCACTGGGCTGTAACTGCTTTGTAACTGGTTGTAACTGCGCTGTAACTGGGTTGAGCCATTCAGCCGTATAGTAAAATACCTAAAGCCTCACTTTTTTAGCTTTAGTGCTGATGCTATGAGGCTAATGTAGCTAACAGGTAATAGAAACGTACACCACACCGATTAGCATGATGCTAACTGCATAAATCTGGTGTCTGGAGGTGTTCAGTAATCTGTAATGGACTCATTTATGTGGTTTCTGACACTGTACGACTCATTGTTATCTAGAACCGTGGACTGAAGAGTGTTAGCCTCAGAGAGACACTCACAACCGGCCCTAAACGAGACAGCACAGCATGAGCTGGGCAAGTCCACGGGTTCTGCAATTAGATATGGTGCTGATAAAAATGTAAAAACTAAATTAAGGAAACCATTTTGACTAAATGTACAGTTTTCTTTAAGTGAACAGTGTTTACAATTTACAACTTGGTTGTAAAAAAAAACGCTATATAAATACAATTGAATTGAACTGAATTCATTTCCTCAGCAGCCCTGGAGCTTCTCCTGTGGCAACATCAACCCGGAATATTCCTGTTTATCAACTCAAACATTTCATTAAACTGCTGTATTTCATGTATAAACACCACCTTTGTAAACAAGGTAATGGACCAATTCCTCCATAAATGTTCCAAAGCCACTCACTACGAAACATAATGTACTTAAAATGTGCTTAACCCTATTTTAATTTATCATTGAAAATACACCAAACCCCATTCATTTGAATTAATTTGAATTAATTTGACCTTAAAATTAGATTTAAGCCATGAGTGTGAAACCCCTTAATATTAAATTTAAGGCGTTAATTCGAGAGGTTCTACTAGAAAATTTAGTAGTTTTACCTCTTAATCTGTGCACTTCTCCTTTAATTTTCAATTTAATGTATGGAAAATTAAGGTCAAAATTAAATTGAACAAGCTTTTCTGGAGGACAAGTTTCTGAGTGCAGACACAGTAATCAGCGCCTCCTCGGGGGTTCGGTCCGACCAGAGCGCCACGGGGCCTCGTCTCTGTAAACATGGCGCTAACTAGGCAGGTATTCTGCGAAAAATCACTCGGAACATTTCGTCTGCGCGTCTGTTTGGACTGTGTGATCATGGCGCATTCTGTTTGAACTGGGAAGACGGAAAATCCCAGTGCCCAGTATGAAATTTAAACTGGAACGCCCCTTGAGGTTGGATTTCCAACTCAGGAGGTTGGAGGCGCCTAACCGACCCCCGAACTCCAGACTGTCTGCTCAGATCATCAGCAGCAGTGAAGCTGCAGGAAAGACCTCATCAGCATTTCGGTCTCATTAGTGTCTCGCTGAGCCAGTGGAGGGACGCAGTGCTGCCCAGGGCCCATCTGTGGACGCGTTCCTGTGGGGTTTCTGAACTAAATACAGCAAATTGCATCTTCAACTGGTGTTTCTAACAGTGGCTAACCTGGCCAGACCCTGACTTCCCAGCTTCTTGTCCTGGACCGCAGTGATCTTGGGTTTGACGACGTTCCCAGCTCTGACTTTCCACTTCTGAAGTAAATGGAACACAGCATGTTTTCATGCATTTCATTTCAACTGGGAAAATTCTGAGCTCTAGTACGAAAATCGAACCGGGACGCCCCCTGAAGTCAAATCTCCATGATTTTAGTAGGAAATTCCAACTGGATTCACTACCAAACCAAACGCCTTAAATGTACCCCTTTAAATTACCTTAATTTAAAGAAAATTAAGGGGAAAAAAGTGCACAGATTAAGGCTGGGTAAAAATACTGAACTCTCCCCTTACTTTTTCAAATTTCCCCCTTAAATAATAGAACTTCCCGAATTAACGCCTTAAATTTATGATTAATGGGTTTCAAACTCATGCCGTAAATCTAATTTTAAGGTGAATTTAATGGGTCGGTTTCACAAATGGCCACTTGATTCAAATTAAGAGTTTTGGTGTATTTTCAAGGGGTAAATTAAGGCACGGTTAAGCACATTATGTTTTGTAGTGATTACCCCTGAAGTCAGACTCCGTTGAATTCTCAGTTGTAAATTTAAACTGCAACACCCTTAAAGGCAGATTTCCAACCCCACTGACCCCCGACCTCAGAAGCTGCCGTGAAGACTCATTAGTGTCTTGTTAAAGCAGTCGGGGGGACACAGTGCGGTCCAGAGTCCAGGTGAGGACATGTTCCTGAGGGGTTTCTGCATAAAACACCATCAAATGGTAGTTCTATCAACGGATAACCTGGCTAGAACCCAGCTTTCAGACTTCCCAGTTCCACAGCAAACAGAACACGGCACATTTTTAATAACAGGATTTTGTTATGGTGGGTTTCACTGGAACTGGGAGGTCACCATTCCAAGCTCGACTGGAACGCCCCTGAAGTCTTATTTCCATGATCCTAGTAGGAAATTCCACTTGGATTGCCTTCTGAAGTCAGCATTTTCTGAATTCCCCGTAGGAAATTGTGATTGGAGCACCCCCTGAAGCTGGATTGCCAGCTCAGGTGGCCAGAAGAACTTGTGCAAGAACTTGTCTACACTGCACCCCCACCCCATGTATAAATGTACACACTTCTATTTACAGCTTTTAAATTTTTGTCTTCCAGCTTAACTATTTATATTGCTTTACTTCAAATGCTTGTAGGACACAAATGCGGAGATTCGTTATATTCTGGTCCATCCCATTTCACTGAACTGTTGAACCTGTGTTAACATACATCTGTCAGTAAAGATGCAATCTAATCCGACCCTGGCCTCAGATCAGGCTGGTGGCTCGCTCCATCAGCAGTGAAGACGGTTTATGAGAACGATCAACATTAAATAATGCAAGTGTCTCTTTAGTAAAACGCATTATAAACCGCTAACCATGACTTAAGAACAGTTTTCCGAGTGACGTCGTTCCCAGACTTCCCACTTCCAAGGTAAATGACTGCTGCACTGGCCTGCAAAGTGTGAGCATCATGCAGAAAAATATTTTAATACTATTATCTTCGTTTAACATTAAATTACCAATGAATAATAATCAGCAATTAACAGATTTGGCTTTGAAGAATTCGGAATGAAGTCATTCAGGCGTTTGGAGGGGTGGTGGAGGCTTAGTGGGTAGGATACTTGCCTCTGGACCAAGGGTTCGAATCCTACCTCCAGCATAGCACCACTGTGTCTCTGAGCAAGACCCTTAACCCCAAGCTGCTCCAGGACGACTGCCCCCTGTAGTTAGGGAATGGAAGTCACTTTGAATAAAAGCGTCTGATAAATGGCGTAAATGCAAATAATCACTGCATTTCTAATTCAAAGAGCCTCAAACTGGCTTATTTCATTGAACTGTACTGAATTTCATATAATCGGCTCAAAAAGCTCAGCGGTCCAGGACGCCCTCGGAGCTTACCCTGGGTGACGCCGCGTCCTCGTTACTGATTCCAGTGATTCAATATATGGGTCAATGACCTGATGTGCATTATTGTTAATCAATTATTTTCCCCGCGTGAAAATTAATTCATACATATTGAATTCAACAGTACACTGAAATAAAATAGATTTTTGGCATCTGTGCCTCCTAAATTCCTAAAAAAAAATGCCAAGTATGAAAACAATGCAGAAAGGAAAGACAATGCTTGAGTCTTTTAAACTCGAGTAAAATCCTGTTGCTTAAAAACATACGACTGGCCGAGAAATTATGGTTTCATCAAATGTCATGTCGCGCAACCGACAAAACTTTTATTCTGACAAGCTTAAGAGAGAGCACCATATCGTAAAGAAGACCTCAAGTGGCCCATGAGGTACAATGCCATAATCTAGACTAGTTTACATTGCCAGAAGTCCTGAATAACACTTCATATTTTTACGGGAACTTCTGGTTGCACCACCTGACATCCGTGTGATAAAATCGATGATCCTCTTTACAACTACTTACCAGATTCCACAAACACGACACAAAACCTCAAATCGAACAGATTTTCGCAGGTACAAAAAAGTTTTTAAAAAAAAAATGCACATCGTATCCTTTAATAACAATGAAAATGTAACACGACATCGTCATTGACCCATATAGTGACTTACATCTGAGGCCCTTTGTCTCATTTAAACGTGAGAGAAACTGCCTGGCAAACATGAAAGTGATTTAAAAAATTACTATAATAAATGGATACATTTTCCTAATTTCTGTAAACAGTATTCAAGAAGACTTTAATGGACTGCTAATGATGACTATTTTACAATTATGAGCAGAAAAGAAAAAAAAACTGGGAGGTCGGTGAACTAAAAAAAAAAACCAAACAAACAAACAAAACAAAAAAAAAACCCAAACAGAAAACACATGACCCTGAAGGTTAGTATGAGTGCCAAGAGGGAAAAACGGTGTTTAATAAAGCATCAGTGTGGGACTCCATAAACTATAAACTGTACATTTACAATCACGCACAGGTGGTTTTTTTTCAGCTATTTATTTTCATTAACTTGAGAGCATTAAGGTTATAATCCAAACAAGTTCTGTTAGGAAATGAATTATCAAAATGTAGTTTAAAAAAAGTGTATAGTCAGCAGTACATATATATGCATGAAAGAGGGAAAACAAAAGGGTTAAAACTTACGGAATAATTCTCATATTCGCTCAAAAGTCGATCCTTCCCAAATTAATGCACCTAGTTTGTTATATAGCTTAGCTTTGTTTTTTTTTTCCTTCCACCCCTAATTTGCAGGTTATAGGAACATATATATATATATATATATAGATATATATATACACACAATCTTCCTGTGCTCTAGTCATATCTCGGGTTTTTCTTTTATCTTTTCTTTTTAACTTTCAGTCAAAACAGAATGGACTCCCTAGCACCAGTGCTCCCTGGTCATGTGGGTTCGACGAGCTTGAAATAGTCAAATGCAATTAAATAAAATAAACCAAAAAAAAAAAAGGATACTAATAAATACAAGGGATACCGTAAGGATGTAACAAAAAAAGTTATAAGATTGCCTACGTGATTGTAATGTTCACAAAAAAAAAAAAAAAAACATTCAAAAAAATATCCCTTAAAAGTGTGTGTGAGAGCTTAATAGCAAGAGACAGAGGCACATCCAATTCGACTTGGGGGTGGGGGGGGTCTGGGAGTGGGGGGGGCGACTTTTCACGACATCACGTGAGGAAGGCATAACAATACAGTGATATCTTTACACTCATTTGTACTGCAATCAAAAAGAAAACAAAAACAAAAAACAAAAAAAAACAAACACACATTATTACAGCTCCCTGTCTATTGTACAAGGGTTTAAAAGCAAAAAACGGAGACCTAAAATAAAAAAAGAAATTAAAAGCCATATGGAGATTACAGTCACTATAACGAGTGTTCTTTAGGAGTCCCGTCACGTCCTCGACTCCCATGTCGATCGTTTATGAAGAACTCATGGATCGAAACGAACAAGAGAAGGAAGGAAGGAAGGAGGGAAGGAAGGAAGGGCTCCTTTGACGGGGAGGTCCTAAAACTAGCGTCTTCGGTTACGAGGGTTAATATAAATAAAATGCATACTACAGCGATCTTTTTTTCTCCTTTTTTTGTTATAAAAGTCTTCCTGTAAATAATACAGTCAGTACAGATACAATACAAGGTAAAACCAAATGCCAGTACAAGCCTATCAATATACATTTTTAACCCCCAACAACAACCCCCAACCCCCCACCCTCCCCAGAAATGTTTTCTTTTTTTCTTTTGTCATTTTTTTCTCTTTACATTTTCCTCAAAGCACGACCTATTGTTTCTATACACTAGCTACGTAGGCGTGGTGTTTGTGGGGGTTGGGGTGGGGTGGGGGGGAACTTATAGGAGGGGAACGCACAAAAAAACGATGCGGCAAAGAAGTGAACCCTTATAGCGCAACGCTGTCATCTGCAGAATAATAAGGTTTGAAGCTCATCTTCGCACTGCAAGAAACACAGTTAGAAACAAATTAGAACATCAAAAGGGAGAACCAAAATAAAACAAAACAAAAAAGAACACCCTTGACAGTTCTACACAACATGGTGACTGCAGTCAGTTCTCAAATACGATCTACATACTGTCAGATCTAGCTCCTACACATATTGTTTATTTTCTGGGGTTTTTTTTCCTCCCGACAGTCGGCGAATGACGTCTTTGTACGATATAGAAAATGTCAAATGCTGTCAAGGTGACCAAAGGGAGGATGGAGATGGGATGATGGATGAGGTTTTTCCTAACCGTGTGGCCTTGCTACCCTGACCAAAGCACTGAGGATCAATCTGTTGGGGTCTGATACGGTGACCTCAGCTGAACCTACAGTGATCGTCTCTCTTAGTGCTGCGTCTTTCTGAACGATCGTGTTAACAGGAAACAAAAAAAAAAATCTGACCTATCAATAGTCCGCTGTGAAATGTAGTCCTCCATCAAGCCATTTTTAATTCAAGAGTTCAAGTTCAACTGACTTTAAAACAGTTAGTCTTCGAGCAGTTTATACTACGCAGAGTGAGCATTCTAGCTTCCAAAAGAACCACGGAGTGCAGGGTACCCCTGAGCACCTCCCGGGTAAAAAAGGTAAATCAAGTGATGCAAGGATGCAAGTAAAGTCAGCTGCAGTGTTTGAAATGAACCGAGGTGCGGCGCTTGTGTGGCACACAAGCCTAAGACTGCCTTAGTAATGTAATGGTTCATGTACCGAGTCCTTGTTTTATTCAGAGTCTCTGGGAACAGACGAGGTGGATGGAAGTGTATTCCTCTAAAAGCTAGACAACAACCTGCTCAACGAAAACAACAAAAGAGGGAAAAAAAGGAAAACTCTCAGCCTCACCTCTTACTTTATGGTAACTACAGATGGAGTGAGAGGAGGGATGGGGGCAAGGGATATATATACACATGTATATATATATATATATTTTTTTTTTTTTTTTTTTGGCACCTCCAGAAACCTTGGCATTTATCTCCACAAGAGAAAAAACAAACAAACAAACAAAAAAAAAACGCGTCCTTCTTCCCCAACTCCCACCATTAACTTAGATAAAGGGCCCTGAGGGCATACCCAAGAAGTTGGCGGCGCCCATGGAGATGGTGCTGGTGGGCGCCGAGCTGTTCCAGTGGACCTTCTGGTGGTGGCGCAGGTTGGACTTGCTGGAGAAGCGCTTGTCACACTGCTGGCATGAGAAGGGCTTCTCCTTGGTGTGGATGCGCCGGTGACAGACGAGCTGCGTGGAGACACGGAAAGCTTTGCCGCAGTCCGGGCACTGGTAGCGCTTAGGCTCCGTGTGGATGCGCCTGTGGTTTTTGTATGCCATAAGGTTGGAGAATTCCTTCTGGCAGGAGTTGCAGAAGTAGGTGCCCGCCTTGTGGCTGTTCTTGTGGTTCAACAGGGAGCTGGCGTGCCTGTAGCCGCGCCCGCACTGGTCGCAGACATGTGCCTTGCGGCCCGTTTCACCGCGGCCCTGCTGCTGGTGGTGATGCTGGTGGCCGGTCGAGCGGCTGGAGCCAGGGTCGTGGTGGGAGGACATTTTGGAAACTCCGTTTGGGTCCAGTCCTTGGGCCTGCATCAATGTCAGATCAAGTCCCGAGCCCCAGCCAAGGTCGGAGCTTCCAGAATGATGATGCTGCTGCTGCTGATGGTGGTGGTGGTGGTGGTGATGATGATGTGAGGACTTGTGGCCTCGTCCATGCTGCATTTGTAAGTGCAGGCGGAAGCTGGACTGGCTGGGAAAGCTCCGCTGGCACAGCGTACAGGCGAATTCACGCTCCTTCTGGTGCACGCGGCGGTGGTTCTGGAGTTGGGAGGAGACGCGAAAGGCCTTGCCGCATTCAGGGCAGCGGTGCCTCCGCGTCTCTGAATGGATGCGACGGTGATTCTTGAGGGCGAGCAGGTTGGAGTAGGTCTTGAGGCACACGGCGCAATGGTAGATACCGACGGTGTGGGTGTTTTTGTGGTTCAGGAGAGAGCTGGCGTGCCGGTAGGAACGGCCACACTGCTCACATCTGTGGAGACAAAGAGGGAAACAGAGAGCAGAGAAATAAATTTCTTTCGCCGTCTTCTCTTCATACAGCTTCTTATTAGTGCCCTGGGCTAATCTGAAATGTAAGTAACCTGACACTGCACATCTGACTCAATAAAGGAATGACTAGATGGAGAGGCAAGTACAGGTATATGATCTTGAATCCAGCTGCCAAACATAAACTGTCCCAACCTGGACAAGGGAACTACAGCAAAATGTGCAAAATAAAAAAAATGGATTCAATAATTAAACTGCTAATAATTCACAAGAAACCTATTCTTTTTGATGCCGACAAGGCAGTCCTTTGTTGGTTAAGCTGGAACTGCCAGAATATGCAAAGTTCATGCAATTTGCAGCCTTTTGGACACAAACCTGGTCATGAGAATCTGAAAAGGACAGCTTGAAAACAATGTTAAAAACGTGCGATACGTTTACTTTGTGTTAGTACAGCATTCATAGAATGTGTGTTAGTATGTGTATCATTTTCTATCTATACTTCAAATACATTTTATATGATAAAAGCATTACAAGTGAGAATTACGGTTAATTTTGTACTTGTGGAGTCCCATGACAAGGTCTGCTCATCACTCACAGGCCAAAACCAATTGTTATGCCTGGCACCACCAAATCGTCTCAGTTCCCTCAGTTAACCAGGCAGTAAATTAAAAAACAGGCAGAACATCAGTGCTAAAAAGGCTAAAAGTGCTAACATTGGCAAACATCATACATTCAAAGACATCAATAAGGAGGGATTCAGTGAGACATCTGTCTTTACTGCAACACAAAACAAGCACATCTTACTATTTAGCACATTGTTTACCTATTAAAATCAGTATTGCCTAATATTCTAGAGTATAATGCTAACTGAAAGCAAAATGGGGTAACTTATCTGGTCTCCACTAATCATACTGTCCAAACTTCAGAAAAATCCGAATTCCGGCACGCGAATGGTCCCGAGGAAGCCGGATTGGAGATCATATACCTGTAATAGACATGTAGAAACCTGTGATCTTTACTAGTTCACTTCAAGAATCACGAACAACAGACGTTAACTCACGTGAACCGGCACTCTTCTCCCTCTGCTGTGCTTGCAGTGGCGTTCGTCCTGCCCTCGATGCCTACCTGGTTGTCCCCGCAGCGGTGCCTGGCCAGCCCAGACCGACCCTGGAAGCTCTTCCCGCAGGTGGGGCAGCCGAAGCGAGTGTGGCCCTCTTCGTGGACCCTCTGGTGGTTGCGGAGGAAGCGAGCCAGCCGGAAGGCCTTCCCGCAGGTGGAGCAGATGTGGCGCTTCTTCTGTGTGTGGATGCGCATGTGGTTGCGCAGTGCCATGTAGTTGGTGTAGGGCTTGTCGCAGTAGGAGCAGCTGAAGTTACCAGTCTTGTGCGTGTTCTTGTGGTTGAGCAGGCTACTGGCATGCTTGTAGGAGCAGCCACAGAGGTCGCAGGTGAAGGGTCGTTCCTCGCGCTCTGGGGATCCAAGGTCGGCGGTGTCCATGCTCAAGCTGGAGCTGTTCAAAGAGGCAGAGGAGGAAGGGAGCTGGGCGCTGCAGTTGTGGGAGGCTAGCTCAGTTGTGGTGGAGAAACGATCTGAGCACCCGTTGCACTCATAGCTGGGAGGAGGCGGGGGTGCCATGCTGGGCCCGGGAAGATCCTTGCACAGCTGGTTGGCGGTGTGCGTTTCAAGCTGCCTCTGGTTCCTGAAGCCCCGGCCGCAGTCGGCACAGGTGAACTTCTTCAGAGCGAAATGCATGCGGAGGTGGTTCTTCATGGCCAGACGGTTTGGGTAGGTGGAGTTACACACGTTGCAGTGATACTCTCCAATCTTGTGCAGATTCTTGTGGTTTGCCAGACTGCCGGCATGACGGTAAGTGCGTCCACACTGGTCGCAGGCGAAAGGGCGTCGGCCACTGCCGTCATCCACCTGCTGAGCTCTTGCCCCAGCATACGGCTTCTTGTAGCCTTGTGGTTGGCCGTAACTGGGGGCCATTTGTGGATTCTGCATCTTGGGGTCCCCCATCCGCATAGGCTGCATCTGGGACGGCCCCCCCTCATAACGTGCACCGTTGTGTTGGTTCATGCTTTGGACTCGCTGGTCCCGGACCCCAGTCTTGGCTCTGTGCTCTTCGTGTAAACGCAGGTGATTAATCAGCTGCTTCTGGATCTTGAAAGCTTTCCCACACTCCTCGCACTTATGCCTGAAAAAGAAAAACACACACAAAAGCAGAAGAGATGAGAGAGCACAGTCAAAATGATCTGTAACAAAAAAAAAACCCAATCAAATGAACTGTACAACAAAAAAACAACCAAACAATGCAGCACACAGCATGGGTACCTTACACATACAAAGATGACTACACAAAAGCTCAAATGGAACAGATGTTATGAAATACAGATTCAGTGTTTGTGTGTGTATGTGTGTGTGTGTGTGTGAGAGAGAGAGAGAGAGAAAGAGAAAATAACTGACTAAGTGTGTTGCCCTCAACTTTTTTTTAATGGGTATGGAGTTGTACACATTGTTTTAACACTCACAATTTTGATTCAAATCTATTTTTTTTTTTCAGTGATGACCTGGATAATCACAAGTGGGGAACTCATAAAACATACACAGTCAAAGTATGCAAAGAGAACTATACAGTTAAAGTATAATAGGGCACATGCAATGCTGGCTAACCTCTTTAAGTCAAAATGAGTCCTCTGGTGGTTCTTGAGAGCCAGCAGGTTGTAGTAGCGTTTTTGGCAGACAAGGCAGCGGAAGACCCCAGTCTTGTGTGATTTCTTGTGGTTGAGAAGGGAGCAGGGGTGTCTGTAACCTCTACCGCACTGGTCGCACCTGTGGGGGCGGTCATCAGCCATCTGCCGGTGATCCACACCACTGCTGGTCCCAGCACCACCAGTCATCCCTTTGGCTCCATTCATGTTTTTGTTCAGGGATCCACCTCTTGCCTTGCCTGGACACAGGTGAGTGATCAGGTGATGGCGATCTGCAAAGAACATGCCACAGTCAACGCAAATGTGGTTCCTTCCATCCATTTTGCCATTAGCATTAGAGCTGTTGCCCCCCAAGCCCTGTGCAGATCCATCCGTCCGGGGAGGTCCATGGACCAGCTGGTGATTGAGCAGGTCCTGCTTTCTGGTAAAACTCTGGCCACATATACTACAGATTTGTAGACCAGACTGACTACCTTCTTGCCGTCTCCTCCACTCTTGCTCACCTACTGGTGAGAGTGCAGAGGAAGGGCCTGCACCTTGGTTCACACCATGGCTGCGCAGGTGGCTACGAAGAGCCCGAAGGCTGGCATAATGGTTCCCACAAACCGTGCACTGGTACACTTCATCATCATCTTTACTCTCCATTCTCTTGCTGCTTCCCTGGCCTCCTCCGTAATGCTCGTCATGTCCGCGTCGCTGGCGGCTGCCTTCTTTGTGGTTGGCGCTACCTGCCGGCAAAGAGGCACCCCCGGGACTTTGGAAGCCCATGCCGCTGATGTAACCATTGGACATGCTGCCCTGATCAGAGCACATGTGCCTCTCCGTCTGGCGATGGTTCTGTGAAAGAGGGGAGTGGCCAGAGTTGCCCTGAGCCAGCGAGCCATCAAATCGGTCATGAAACTCCAGTGAATCCAGGCCGCTGCTATGGCCACCATCTGGGACAAAGTGAGCTGCGTCCCCAAGGTTGCCAGGGAGGGAGATGGAAGTTGTGGTGCCATTCTCCTGTTCCTGAGAATGCACAAAGCTCTGCTGGGAGTCAAGTCCTGTCATGGGTTCAGATGACAGCCAGTCACCTTCTGAGTTCAGACCCTGGGAGTTTGGGCGAGTTTTGTGACTTCGCAAGTGACTTTGGAGTGCTGCCAGGTGAGGATATTCCTTGCAGCAAATGGTGCACTGGTATTGTCCAGTCTGATGGCAGCGCTTGTGGTTGACCAGACTCCCGGCATGACGATAGCTTTTCCCACACTCCTGACACTTGAATCTGCGGTCAGCGTCATCAATGGACGACTGTTCCTGGGATCTGGATTCCCCACTGGGCGAGGAAACAGACGGCTGGGAGTTTGACCCCAGGCCATCAGAATTTAGAACGGAAGGACCCTCTTGAGAGTGCGTTGCTGGGTGAGGTTCGTGGGTCAGGTAATGAATTTTGAGGCTCTCCAAATCAGGATGTCCAGACCCACAGTATGCACAGGTGTAAATTGCGCTATTGACAGCAGGGCCTAGCATCTGATCATAACGTTTGTCAGGTAAGGGAGGAAGCGGTAGAGGGTCCCCAAGAGCAGGGGTGTATGGGTTGACCGCTGGGGAACGGACAGTGCTGAGATTGTGGGGCACTATCCCAGGGAACCCACGCGTCAGCCCCAGAGATGACGATGCAGCATTATGCAACAGGATGTGTTCCTGAAAGTCACTTTTACTGGGTAAAGAAACCTGGCACAGGTGGCAATAGCAGGCTGCTATGTCGTCGTTTTGATGGCCAGGGTGTCGAGGTTCAGACGACGTCTCAGGCACCAGGGACCCCATGGACATTCCAGGGGGTTTAAACTTTGAATGGGTGCGCTCGTGGGCGTTGAGGGCTGCCAGATTGCTGAACTGTTTGTAACAGATGGCGCACTTGTAAGTGCCTTCCTGATGAGACTTCTTGTGGTTGACCAAGCTGCCGTGGTGCCGGTAGGTCCTGTCACACTGGTCACACTTGAACGGCCTGTCCCAGGCATCTTCGGATCCCGGCGATTTTTGCTTGTCGAGGTCGTGCCCGGTCATCATTCCGCTGCTGTTCAGGTGGCCCCGGAAACCTGTGTCAGAAAGATCTTGAGCTAAACCATAATCCCTATCTTCATCAACACCATCCTCATTCTCCTCTTCAGCCTGTGCACTAGGAGACAGAGTGTGAACTCGGAGGTGGTTCTTCAGTGCTACTGCACTGGGCAGTGTTCTGGTGCACACTGGGCACTGGAACGAACCAATTTCATGGGACTTTTTGTGTGAAGCCAAGCTACTGGCAAGTTTGAAAATGCGTCCACACTGTTCACATTCAAATCTGCCACTTCCCTCTTGGTGATAGTGGGCTTTCATGTGCTCCAGGAGGCTAGGTGTACTTGGGCATATCATGTCGCATTCTTTGCAAGGGAAACCCTTGGCACGATTCAAATCATGCATAGCCATGATGAGAAAATTGAAATGGAAGGGGGAAATGTCCACATAAAATGATCCTCGAACATAGAAGAAAGGGGGGGCAATGTGTGATGCTCAGCTCTCTGCTTCTGTGGTATCAGCCATTTTACCTGGGAGGCAGATATTCTCTCCAATCAGCCTTTCAAATCCACTCGGTCACAGCAGTTCAGAGAGCGTCTGGACAGAAGCGGGGCACCAGATGGGAGCTGAGAAGATACAAGAGAGAAAAAAAAAACATCAAAACATTATTTTAGGGCAATGGCCCGTATCTACAATTAGTTACATAATAATTCATGAAGAAGTATGTCCTGAAGTAAAAAACTGATACATAGATAATCGACTGCAGCTCATCTGATTCATCAGTTTTGAAGGGGCTCATATGCAGTCTTCATAATTAGGCTATTGCTAAAAACAAACTACATGTTCTGTGAAAAAGCAGTGTTCGGTCAGGACACACCATAAACACTATATCTAGGGGGGGAAAAAAAGTTAAAATGTTTCTCAATTGAACAGAAAAATGATCTAGCTTGGAGATCCTGCTTTATGGCAGTGTTCATGTACTTCAGTCCACCAAAGCACTTAATTTTATGTTTAATTTAGAAATCTGCTGTTCTATTAAGTTGCAACTAAAAGGCCCCTAGTAAAAACAGGTTGTAATTAGGTTTAAACTGAAAGATTAAGATTGTGAGAGTGGGAATGGTTAACAAAGCCTTATACCGAAATGCTACATTCTAGATACGTGGCAAAAGCTGCCTTATAAAATGTGCCTTAAAAGGTTAAGTGATTTCAAATGAACCTAAACAACAAAATGTTCAGCTTTAGACTGTGAAGGTTAGCTTTAGGTTGTGTCCAAATGCATCAGAAAGCCAAACTGATGCATGAAAATCTTACAAATGCATGACTTATTGACTTTCTAACTTGCTAAATGTCTTACTTTTTAACTTTCTCCTCAAACCCACACGCACAATCCATGTCAAATCACTGGGGTTCGACACCACGCATCACAGATCTTGAAGCTCCTACTTCAGAAAAGACAAAATAATGTCACAGTTACTGTTCTACTGTACTATGCAGAACATTATCCACAGCTGGAGTGAGTGCAGGCATATTTTAACATGAGAATAATATCGACCAAGCTTTCATTTGCAAACATGTAACATTTAAACTGCATTGAACAGAGCATCTCAAATGGTACTGCAGGGCAAGACAAACAGCTACAAATTCTTTACTGCATTCTGAACAAAATGTTTGATTACAAACTTTACATAATTGCCAAATCACTTGAATGCTCTGGTAAATGATGCCCATCACTTGCCCCACCAAGCACCATGGATGTGATTCACTCCTTCAGTCCGTCAGTCAGTCGTTTCTAAAGCTGTTAGAGTTGGAGGCTTTTTGCAAAACTGCACTCTCAAAAAAAAGTCTCTAAAATTAAAATGTGCCAAGAGTTCTGCGAAGTAATGCCTTTAAAAGAAGCACTTCTTGTTCCCTAAAGGACCATTTTTTAAATGAAAAATAAGATCGTAAGTTTGAAGAACCTGTAACAGCGTCAGTGCAGGGAACATTTTAACCCTCTGGGAGGTTCTGTGGAGGCACCTTAAACCTCTTCCAAGATCATAAGGACTTTAGCTAGAGTAAAAGTTCATAAAGTTTACAATACTGGCTTTCTGAAGAACCTCCAACTAATATGAGCACCCAGGAGGTTCCTGAAACCTCTTCCAAGACTGTAATGTTAGACGGAGGAAAATCTCAAACAGAAAATTGGTTTAATTAAAGAACATGAAGTGGTTCTGCTATGACACTTCTCCAAAAGAACCCTTTTGGCACATTTTAGAGCTTTTTTTGTACTCAAAGCCCATGAACTCATCCTGAGCCCTCATCTGGATGAACATGATTATGGGTAACCGAACACAAAAGATGAAAACGGAACAAATAACCCTCTGAGTTTTCAGCTCCAACCAGGTGTAGATGTTAATTTGAGCAAATAAACATATCAGTAACAGGCAAACAAATGCTAAACAAATGCTAAAACAAGCTAATATTTATTTTTAATTAAACATTGTTTAATTTTAAATACTTTATTTTCCCCGTTTATAGAATATCACTGTCAGAGAAAAAAAACGCTCTGAATTGTTGATCACTAAATAATTTAAAAACACAATAAGGAATGGACCAACAGGAAAGGTCCAGTATTACTGTTGCATTAATATCTACTTTAAAGTTACAGATGTTTCTCCCTTGTCCTGGAAAGAAAAATTCTGTCTTGGAGATATGAGGTTTAGTCTAAACAGTGACAATATACATGATATCAGATAAACGTTGAAAAAATTCAAATATATTGAACATCTGATGGTCATTCGCCCCTGTGTTTAAGGGGTAAAAGCCCTTTAGTGGCTTCAGTAATGTATGAAAAGGACAGAATATTTGCACTGACTGGCTGGACCCTAAAACAGTGGCTCAAGGTAACGCCGCCTGACATGTTCTGGAACCTCAACAGAGCCTCCTGGAGCCGTCGAGTTAGACAGACAGGCTATCTGCTCTGCAGGGGGACTTGAGCAAACCATACTGAGAGAGAAAAAGCCACCCTGTGGCGACTCCCACCCCAGTACTCTGGGCTCACTGCTGCTCCTCCACTGGGGCTACTGGTTCACCTGCCTAGCTCGACAGCGGCTTTAAAATTAAACTGGAGACTGTTAGGGATTAGTATAAATTACGAACCCAAAATCTGGACCCTTAAATAAAAGCATTTTACATAAAGGATTGATTTTAGATCCAATATCATAATTTAAACCTTCTAAATGCATGAGTTAAGTTCTCCAACCACTTAAACAGAAATACATCTTTTCAATTCAGCCCCCCCC
>JBBPCY010000142.1:21764567-21775183 GCA_037974405.1 Brachyalestes nurse | reverse complement strand
TAGTTACAGGGACAGTCTTACAGTCATTAGTTACAGAGACAGTCTTACAGTCATTAGTTACAGAGACAGTCTTACATCATTAGTTACAGGAACAGTCCCCCTGGAGACACTGAGGGTTAAGTGTCTTGCTGAGGGTAGAAAGTGTAGGGTGGGGGGACTTTGTGGTCAGCGGGTTCACAGGCGAGTGTTTTACCCACAAGGTTCCTACCACGCCAGAATTCTATAATCTCTTCCAGTTGTGACAGTTAATGTGAATGGTCTGACGTCTGAGAGCTTTTCTGTATGCAGAGGCTGTAGACAGGGATGCCCTTTATCACCCTGATTATTCACATTAGTTACTGAAGCCCCAGTTGAATCCATCAGGGTTCATCCAAATATCTCTGGAATCACTGTGGGTAGAGAAAGCCACCACATCTCTCTTTTTGCAGACTATGTTCTTCTTTTTAAAAAATGATAGGTCAGTGCCAGCTGTTTTGAACACTATATCGTCTTTTAATGAATTATTTGGTTATAAAATAAACTTAGGAAAGTGTTTAGCATTACCTTTGAACCTTCCCCAAGACAAATCTATACAATTCCCTTTCAAATCCCCGAAAAAAGATTTCACTATCTGGTTAACCCCAGCCTTGCGGTTTCTCTCCCTTAGCCCCAAGAATTAAAAAGGAGTTGAAGGAGTGGTCATTTCTACCAACTTCCTCTCATGGCAGAATTAATGTGTCCATCAAGTTATCTGTTTCAGAATCTTCAATGCTATTTTACACCTTTGAACTCTCTTATTTCTTGTGACATTTGGAACAATAAACACTCGAGGGTCAAGTTTTCTAAACTTACCAAACCAAAATATTTAGGAGGCTTATCCTCCCCTGTATTATCGATCGGGCCAAATTATTGATCTGCCCAGATTAAAAATATGTTGATCTGGTTTATGACTCTCTATGGATTGGTTTGTCATCCTCGCTGACAGAAATTTTAGACTTGCTTAAATTGTTGCCTTTCATTGATAAAATACATTCGATAAATCTGGGTAACAATCATTTTATCATTCATAACCCTCTGTTTGTATGGAGGGATGGGAAAAATATTTTAAAATCCCTTTGACCTTTTCTCCCCTTTGGCATTAAATCCTGCTTTCTCTGTACAGCTTAGAAGCATTTCTTTATAAAAATGGAGGAACAACCATGTTAGACATATCGATTAATGACTGTTTGAAATCTTAGGACTGATTTTGGCATCTCGCATAAAGATTCCTTCAGGTACAACGCTCTGTTAAAGGAAAATAGGACACATTTAAATCTCTCACTCTCTCCTAGAACACTTCAGGGTAAGATTTCTGATGTTTATTGATTACGCCAGTATTCGGACGTTGCTTTTAAAACCAATTTGTGTGTAACTTTCAGTCTTGCAGGTTGGAATGAGGTTTGTAACAGAAGTGTACCTCAACCTCAATACACAAAGTTTTACGTTTTTATAGAACTTACCACCAGTTCATACCACACACCAGTTCATACCACACACCTGTTCATACCACACACCTGTTCATACCACACACCTGTTCATACCACACACCAGTTCAGCTGATTGTTCAGTAGTCTTGAAACTAATTGATGTTCTCACAAAACTGTTAACAGTTTTGCTCAGGTGTAAACTCAGACAGTCAGTTTACCCCTTGACTTACCCGCCAGCTCGGATTGACTGACCCCTAACCGGAGGCAAGTTGAGTCACAGGAGCACCTTTAAAAAAAAAAAAAAAAGTCGTTTTTGGGCAGCTTTGTCATCATTCCGATTCTGAAAGGAAGGTACATGTTTTCAAGCGCCATCTGTCTTATTTGTCCTGACCTTGAGGACGGAATTGGTGCCATGAAAACGTTTGAAGCTCAAAACTACTTCTGACAGATGTTCAGGTCAGGGCAGTGGTCTCATGGTAAGAAGATCCTGGGTTCAGTCAGAAGGTTCTGGGTTCAGAGAGAAGTTCCTGGATGCTGGGTCAGATTAATGTGTGTGTGTGTGTCAGTGAGTGTGTATGTTCTTCCAATGTCTGGGGCTCCAGTTTCCTCCCATAGTTCAAAGATCTGCATGTCAGGTGGACTGGAGATGATAAACAGGCCCTAGGAGTGTGTGGGTGTGTGATGGATGGGTGACCTGTCCAGATGTTTCTCCACCTTTCCTCCAGTGAGAGACTCCACCCCCCCAGGTTACCACATAGCCTTCTCCCGAATGGCTTCAAGTAACAAACCTAACATTAACGAGTGGTCCCTCACCAGCTCTTAGTTGCCTCGTTAACCGGACGGCCTGCAGGTCGCCGCGGCTCCTCGGTTCCTCCTGACTGACCTTCTGACAGAGAGCAAAGAGAGACAGAGGACAGCAGGAAAGACCCAGACGGCTCTTTTACACTGAACAATCCTTTTTCTTTATTCATTTTTTTCATTTCATAATGTCTGTTTGGACGGGGTTTTTGTTTTTTTGTTTTTTTAGTTTTTTTTTTTAATTTCAACTTAAAATTTTGACACACTTATAAAAGACAGCATCTGCATAGAGTTGTCATCTTAAAGATCCATGGAGAGATGGGAGAGAGAGATAGAGAGAGGGAGAGAGAGGGGTCAGAAGAAGATAGCGCAGGGGTTTGGGGGGGGAATACTGGCACGTCACACTAACTAAACAGAACAGCAAACAGCAGTACGAGAGAGAGAGAGAGAGCGAGAGAGAGAGAGAGAGAGAGGGAGGGAGGAAGAGGAACAGATAGGTTTCGTTTCTCTCTTTTTTTGAACGATACAGTACGCACACATACACGCACACACGGGAAAAAAAGGGACACGAGTTGCAATTCCAGTCAAAGTTGCAGCAATCGATTCAACTCCTTAAAAACCTCCTTAAAACTCCCTTAAAACTCCTTAGGACTTATTTGAACTCCTAAGAACTTCTTAGAAATCCTTTGAACTCCCTCAAAACTCCTTAGAACGCCTTAAAACTGGATCCTCTATAACTCCCTTAAGCCTCCTCGCCGTTGATCTAACTGTTTTTTCTGCCCTGTGGTCCCCCTCATCCTGATGGGAGAAAAAGACTGCAGGTGGCGCCGTGGTGCTCAGAGCGCGAGGCCGTGAGGTCTCCCCCCTGGGCCCCTGCTCTCGAATCTCTGCGTGGATTTGGAAAGCCCTTTGCTTAGTATTGCACAGGTTTGTTTGTTTTTATTTTTGTAAATAAAACTCCCGAATGCCTTTCATTTTTTTTTTATCCCGTGACCTCAGCCTTGACTTTTTATGAATCCGGAGGGCAGTCGCAGGCCCTCCTGAAACAAACAGGGCCGAAAATGATCCCCTGATCTCTGCTCTGAGGCGATCCGCCGCAACCGGCTTTCCGGCGATCCGCCATTCTGGCGCGTAAGAGCGAGCCAGCCTCGGGCCGTCTGGCGCCACCGCAGTGTTTTTCAGCAGAGGGCGGTAAAGATGGAGGGAAGCACGTCTCTCAGACTTTCTCTGAGCATCGGTTAAAACAAACTGCTTATTTTATTGTTATTATTATTTATTCTATTTACTTATTTTTACGCCGAAGAGTCCGGAATCCGCTGCAGAAAGCACGGAAAACAAAAAGCTATCAAAGACGAGAGGGGTCGGGGGGTCAGGGCAAAGAAATTGATCAACCTTTACAACTTTGGCAGGAACCGTTTAAGTAGATTTATACATAGACATGCAAGTCGTTTTTTTTTTCTTCTTCCTCTCTTTAAATTATTTACAATAATTACAAGACACGAAGATCCAGTTCAGTTCGACTAAATTGTGAGCATTCAATATTCAATATTACTACTAGTATTTTTGAAATAACACAATTTCCTCTGATTTCCATAAACTGCTGCAATTAATTTCGGGGTTGGGGGGTGGGGGGGGCTTCTCACAACCGTCCCTCAGCCGTACGCTAACACTGGACCATATGAACACTGTTGGAACGCGGAATGGGGACGAATCCAGGGGGGGTATTCAGGTTCAGATAGTGAAGAAATCCGGTCCAGGATTTGGTTCCAATCGACTGGCTTCTCCTGCAGCTCCTGAGGCCCCAGGTGGCTGGAACGACATCCTGGACTGGATTTTGCTCTCTGGACCTGAACTGCCCATCTCTGGTCACAAATAAATTCATGAAAAATAAAAAATAATAATGATAAAAGAAAAAAGCAGTCTGAGGTTGTCGAGAGCTGTGTAAGTGAAAGGCCTGGCGTGAGATTGACATCTAGTCTATTTACGTCAAAAAAAATCACCAGAATGCAATTGCTTTTCTTTTCTTTTCTTTTTCTATGCTATTTTCAGGGGCGGAAACTGCCTGCCGGGGGTCGCCGAAGCTCCGGACAACCTCGGACTGAATTACACCGAAAAGGTCGCGCAGGTCAACCGGTTACAAAATGCTTTCTCTAAGAGCGTCAGGCCAGTGATGAACAAATAAATAAATAAATAAATAAATAAATGAATAAATAAAATCTATACATAAAAAATTATGAAATTAAATAAAAAAAAAACACATAAGCGTACATACATACAGAGTGAGAAATCTTTCATCCAGGTCAGCGCCCCTTTTTTTAAAATTAATTTATGTGTTTCATGTGTAGCACAGAGAAAGCGACACAATGAGCCGAATGTGGCTAAATGCCACCAGGTGGCCAAAATAACTCGAATGAACATTAAAATAAATAAAAACCAGAATAAAGCGTGTATGATCGCAGCTCGTGACTGAAGAACGTGTGGAAGGCGAGAAAAATAAAACGAGGCCCGTTTGTTGCCATGGTGACCGGGTTAACGAGGGTCGAGTGCAGTTTTAGATCTGCTGGGTTTTTTCTTACACAGCTTTCCTCCAGGCTCCGCCCACAGAGCCGCTCGCTTTGGCTTTTCACTATTATTACTTTTTTTTAGCGTTTAAACTCATTTTTCATCATGTTATCAACACCAAACTGGAACACACACACACACACACACACAGAAGTCCTCACATGCCTGTTTTGGAGTGTGGACTGATCACACACACACACACACACACACACATACACACACATCGTGCACTCAGATATGCCCATGCTTACATACACACGCGCGCACACACACACACACACATGCACAAACTACTTTAGTATGGGGGCGCACAACCACACACACACAAACGGGTCGCACAGAAGTATTTTTCCTCACTAAATACACCACAAGCACGATGAGCAAGAACACACACACAACCCGGGGTGGGGAGTGTGAAGTAAGCTAATTAAGGTAATTAAGTCGTTAGGAAGTTAATAATCAACCCTTCAAGCCCTGCCCACTGCCGACCTGCCGAAACAGGACGGATTAAATAAATAAATAAATAGATAAACAGATGAGTGAGCGAACGAGTGAACGGGACGGATGAGTGTGTGGAAGGGGGAGATTTTTTTCTTTCGTAAAGTGCACACGATGTTGAGCAGAAAAGTCACCATGCAAGTTCTGCTAAAGCCCACACTGCTGCATGCCTGACCGGGAAAACGACGACAATACACACACACACACACACACACACACACACACATACACACACACACACACACCAACACACACCAACCCCACTGAGCGCCTCGACACCAAATACACGGACAAGCTTCCAAAAAAAAGGAGGAGAAGAAAAGCATGCTGGCCATCGCTGGAATGGTCTTAAGGGCAAAAACAGTCCAGGCCCTCTGGGGAGAAAACCGCGCCCTGACACGGCGCACCGGCGCCTCCTGCGGGACGGGCGGACCTGTTTCGAAGGGAGGGCTTCTGCTGTGGATTCTGTGAGGGCGCCGGAGAGAACCGGGGGCTCTGTCTCCTCCGTCTGGACACTTTCGATGACTTGAGAGCTTCCTACGTCTCCTAAATGCAGGATTTTGGTTTCGGAATTCTAAGCCCTTGCATAAAAGACGACACTAGCCGAAAAACAAACATCCTGCCATAAAACACAAATAGCAAGTATAACTGAAATTTTGTTTATCTCCGATTTGCTCTGAAAGATCGCCCTAATCGTCCCTTATCCCATTTTCCAAAAGTGGGTGGGATGGGATCCTCCCAACAGAAAGCCTCTCTCGTCTGAAAGTAGCACCAAAATAATTCGAGACAGCGAGTGTCCTCGGGCGCAGAACTGTGAGGTCTGTCCTCAGAAGCGCTGCCCGGTTGCGTTAAACCTTCTATAAGCTCTCCAAATAAAAATAAAGACCTCTAAGCGCTCTTAAATACATCTATAGGTATATTTCTATATATATATCTTCATATATGTGTAGCTATTTCTCTAAGGGAACCAAAGGAAAGACTATTGGAAGGACGAGTCACCGAACACTGACGGGAGTCGGGACGGAGCTGTCGCTTCAACCATTTTTTTGAACGTCATTAGATAATTTCTACGTTGTCCCGGGATGTCCCTGGGTGTCCTGTCTCTAGTCCTTTTGGATCGTCTTTCTCTTCGTCTATCAAAACTGCATAGTTCAAGGGTTTGCACACTGTGGCGCCTATCCGAGGAGAACTCCCGGCCTGGCCTGGTCAGACGGCGAGACTACGGCGCCGACCCGTCACCCCAGGCGACTGCAGGTGCTGATAAATGACTGATTATCTGAGGATGTGTGCTTGAGGTTGTTGATTTTATTCATTTATTTATTTTTGGTCTTCCAGAATGAGACAGAGGTCCAGTCCACGAGGCCGGTGGTGCTTGTCTGTATTAAATATATTTATATTTTTATATATATGTTCATGTATAAGATTTATAAGATCTGTCTGCCTACTGCGATTGCTAAAAGTCCGTCTGTCTGAAAGCAGCCCCTCAGAACACGAAGTCCCTCCCATCGAAACCCGACAACCGGCCAGCAGGCGAGTGCACCAAGCGCAGTATTAAAACCGTTAAAACCGTTAAATCCATGCTCTACAGAAGCGCAGTCGCTGGCACTGTCCTGGAGACCCCCCAAAAAAATGAAAGAAACACTCAAAAAAACAAGAGGAAAAGAAAACATATTCCTTTACAGGTAGGAACCCATGTGCTGTTTCTTCTTCATCAATACATTTACATGTACAATTTTGTAAATAGAGTGTTTATTGTTTATTGGAACCCTCTCTTTTCGTATATGTTTTAATCAGCTATTAATGTAACATCTGGGTTTTCTTGTTTTCTTTTGTTTTTTTTTTTTGTTTTTGTTTTTTTTTTTTTAATCTTTGATTTTTCGACCCAAACCAAACCCCTTTAAAGAGGAGTTTCCTTATCTCGTATTTGTGGATATATTACTCTCTAATATGCTTCTCTTGGCCTTCGTCCGTCTGCAGGAGAGTCTAGAAGCCCAGGGTTCCTCCGATAGTGGACGCCAAGATCACTCCCAGGATTACGCAGCAGATGATGATCATGATCTTCTTCTGCAAGGGGCCGAAGAGAAAACACAGAAATACACCGTTGAGCATTTGTAACCAGCTTGCAAGTGTTTGGAAGCACCGGACCGCTTTAGATGACCCTGTATGTGTGTATGCATGTGAGTGTGAACGAGTGATGACCCAACCACATCTGACCACCATCTTTCCTTCCTAGACTTGGTCTTGTCTTGGATTCCACCCTTTCCAAATTTGGCCTTTGTCTGGGACTTGACCCAGACTCTGCCTTATCTCTGACTCCACTCTCTCTGAACATCTTTTTTCTGATTCTACTGTCTGTGGACTTGTTTTGGCCTTGACCTTCTCTAAACTTTGCCTGGTCTGGGAGTCAAAGCTTTGAATTCAACCCTCTCTCCGACTCGACCCTCTCCAAACCTGGCCTTGTCTGGGACTTGTCCCACTTTACCATTGTCTCTGACTCCATCCTCTCTGTACTCAGCCTATGACTCCACTCTTCGAAGATCTCACCTCTGACTCCCTTGTTTCTGGACTTGGTTTTGTCTTGGATTCAGCCCTTCCTAACCTTGGCCCTGAACCTTATTGAGCTCAGCCTTGTGCAGGTTCCATCCTTTCTAGACACAGGTCTTGTCTGGGAGGTAGTCTTGTCTGGGACACGGTCTTGCCTATGACTCAGCCCAATTTCCAACTTGACCCTCTCTGTACTCTGCCTTCTCTATGATCTCAACCTTGTCTAAGACTAGCCTTTCTAGCCTTGTCTCTGACTTAACCCTGTCAGGACTCTGCCTTGTCTCTGACTCAACCCTCTCAGAACTCTGCCTTGTCTCTGACTCGACCCTCTCAGGACTCTGTCTTGTTTCTGACTCAAACCTCTCAGGACTCTGCCTTGTCTCTGACTCGACCCTCTCAGGACTCTGCCTTGTTTCTGACTCAAACCTCTCAGGACTCTGCCTTGTCTCTGACTCGACCCTCTCTGGACTCTGCCTTGTCTTTGACACAGCCTTCTCTATGACCTCGGCCTTGTTTTTCTCTGGACTCCATGTTTCTGACTCCACCCTACCTGGACTCTGCCTTGTCTTTGACTTGGTCTTGTCTCAGACCCAACCCTTTCCGCACTCTGCCTTTTCTGGCACTCCATTGTCTCTGAATATCTCGTCTCTGACTCTGCTGTTTCTGGACCAGGTTTTGTCTGTGTTCAGCCGTTCTAAAACATGGCCTTCCCTCTCTGGACTCAGCCATGTTTCTGACTCCACCCTACCTGGACTCTGCCTTGTCTTTGACTTGATCCTCTCTGGGGTCAGTCTTGACTCTCACTCCGCCCTCTCTGAACTCTGCATTGTCTGGGACTCAACCCTTTCTGGGCTTGACCTTGTCTTTGACTCAACCCTCTGTGGACTCAACCTTGTCTTTGACTCGAACCTGGACTTGGCTCCCAGACTGTGCCTGTCTAGCCTAGAACAAACTTCACATGCTGATAAGTATGTGTGTTTGTTCCATATGTGCTTTATGAGGGAATGTGTGTATGTGTGCATGTGTGTCTGCCCGTGTGTGTTTTTTTTACCTTGCGTGCTTGGCTCTGGTATTTGACGGCCTTCTTGGTGTCGGACACTGCTCTTTCTACGTAGTCTACCGAGTGTTCCACGTTGTACTCAATTCTGTCGATCATCTCACCCTAGACACAGACAGGGACAAGTCAGCTGTTTTAACACAACCTGTTTTAACACACTCTCCTTCTTTCTATCCTTTTATCGCTTAAAACTGAGATGGTACCAATAGCATTTGTTTTGTATGCGAGTATAGCGACACAGACACACACACCACACACATCTATTTTTTATGAAACAAACACAAAAGCTCCATCTCCTTATGTCCTGGAGGCATCAGCAGCCTGAGCGCACGGCTGGTCATAGCAGACTGCGGAAGTTTCCGTTCTTGTTTGTGTCCCCTGGCGATAAAAGAGGAAATGTTCGTTCAGACTGTGCCTGTAAAAGACCCTGCTGAGCTCCGCACTCCTCTAAATTCTCCAATTCTGGGTTGAGGCTTCAGTCTCGTAAAAGCCACACCGACACTGGAGAGCATCGCTGTGACTGAGGACTCTAATGTTAATATATTTTCTTTATTCTTTCTTCTTTATTTGGCTTGATGTAGGTTTCTAGTTGTCCTGGGATCCACTCCACAGTCATAACCATAACATTAAAACAAAATATTACACAAACTAATACTACAACAAAAATGTATAATTACTTCACTTAAATTGCCATGGATCTAACAAAACAGAATAAGAACAATCTGAAGTCCAGAAACTGTAGCAATCGTAATAACATCCAACATAAGATTTGATATTTTAAAAGACAACATCTGTTTGATGTTGATGGGGAGCATGTTCCAAGCAGAGGAAGCTCTATAAAGAACTGTTCAGTTCAGTGGCTGTGATGGAATGCGTCCCTCCACTTTCCTGCTTAAGATGCCCTGGCCAACTGTGAGTGCTATTATTGTGAAATGGAAACATGCAGGAACACTGCAGCACACAAAAATCTCCAGTTCTCTGCTGCATCTCTCAATGTGCTGTGGTCTGGTCGGCTCATGCATCTCAATAGTGGCCACTTTACACTTTACTCTTTTTACACTGCAGAGTTTCAAATCACCATGGAAAGCAACATTAGCGCGAGAACGATGCGTCTGCAGCTTCAGAAAATGGGTTGTCATGGCTGAGCAGCTGGACACAAGCCTAACGTCACCATAGGCCATGCCAAGTGTTGCCTGGAGAAAAAGCTCACTACCGCTGTACTCTGGATCAGCGGAAACGTGTTTTCTGAAGAATTCAATCTCACTTCGCGATCTGGCAGACGGATGAATCTGACTTTCAGGACACATCTTACAGATTTTTATAACTACTATAGTTCACTACCAGATGCTCCACCACATTATAGACAGCTATTGAACAAAACTACGTCAATATCATATATTCTAGGTTATTACAGAAGTAATGTGTCCAGACCATTCGACTGTAAACGTTGTTAAACAGAGTTTGTAGACTTACAGTCCTGTACAAGTCTTGATCCACACCTCATTTCTTCATATTTTTATTCCAAAGATCCAGAATTTCTTGTATTTTTATGTGTTCTTGAGGAACAGTTCTCCAGACTTCCTGAAGGACTTTCAAAGTCTCTCATTTCCAGTCCAGTCCCTGAACCTGACCAGGTTCAGAGGAATGTTTTTGTTGGTTAAGACACACAGTGACCTACGTATGAATCATTCAAGCAGAACAAAGAGCATCTA
>JBBPCY010000142.1:21729199-21754060 GCA_037974405.1 Brachyalestes nurse | reverse complement strand
TTTTAGATCTTTAAGTCCATCTCATGAAAAATCGGAGCAGAAACAAAGGTGTTGCGTTTATATTTTTGTTGAGTGTACATTAAAAAAACAATTTTGAGGTTGAGAATAGATCTTACCACTTAAGCAACGCATCATGTTATGGCGAAAGTGGAAAAAATGAGGTATAATATAGTGTATATAGAATTTTTATTCAGAAAACATTAACACAGACATATATTTTAAAGTGCTTAGAAAAGAACATAACTAAAAATAAACTAACAGCCTTTGTCTTTTTTAACATAAAAGTCAACATAAAATCTCCCTTTTATAAGTTTATTTCCCATGTGTATTTCTGACGAGGCTTCCAGACTTGAATCAGAATCAGAACAGCCGATACTTTGTCGTGAATCAGAAGAGCCGACTCCCATCGAGTGAGAGCCGCTCCCCACTTTATCAACACACAAGGCATTCATCTTTGTCAAGTTGGGCTAAAATATGATGCTACAGATGATAAGAAACTAAGAGCTGTTTGGGAGCCGAAAGAACCAGCTCTTCTTTGGGAGCCGTGCCACAAGAGCCGGTTCTATAAAAAGAGCCGAACTTCCCATCACTATCACCTGCGAACGTAAATAGGAACGTGTTCAGTGAACGCCATTCATGCACAACACTGACCACAGTCATATTATTTCCAAACGCTGGCTGCTCTGGAACTTGCCTTTTCAGAACCTGGCATTCTCAGACCTGCTGCTACTGAACCCACTGTCCCCAAACACGTTCTGCTCTAGAACCTGCCATTCCTAAACCTTCTATTTCTAAACCCACTCCAAAACCTGACATTCTTGGACCTGCTGCTCCAGAGCCTGTTGTTCCTGAACCTACTGTCCCAGAACCTTCTACTCCAGAATCTGCCCTTCTTGAACCAGTAATTTTCAAACCTGTGATTCCTGACCCAGTCGTTCTTAAACCTGATCCTTAAGAGCCGGTCATTTTCAAAACCTATCGTTGTCATACCTGCCATTCAGGAACTGGTCATTCTCAAACCTGCCATGTAAGAACCATTCATTCTCAGAAATGGCCATTCTCAAACCCGCTGCTCCTCAACTTGACACTCAAGAACAAGTTGTTCTCAAACTCAAGGAACTGGTCATTTTCAAAAATATTTTTCAGAAAAGTTTTCAAAAATATTTTTCAAAAAAGTTTTCAAAAATATTTTTCAAAAAAGTTTTCAAAAATATTTTTCAAAAAAGTTTTCAACCTGCCGTTCAAAAGTGGCCGTTTTCAAATCCCCGCTCCTGAACCTGACTCTCGGTCCCCTGTTCAGTTCAGCATTATTGTTAAAGGGTAGGTGATGTTGACTGTCGACTAGTTAAGGATTACACTAATAAAAGCAAAGATGGACTTTTTCTGCTTGATGAGATTATAAGGGGGTTGAGAAGCATTTTACAGTTACATTATTAAGTCCCCTCAAATTCCAGAATCCTTGTATATTGTTATGCTTCCTCCTGCCTCATAGGTAGCTGTGGCGGCTTCACAGATTTGTGTCTGAGGGAAATATTGAGGCCAAATCACTTGTGCTAACATAATACACCATCCAAGCTTGAGTCTGAATGTGTTTAGGGCTCAATTTGTCAAATGTAGGTATAATGGTAAAAGCACAGAGCACTACATGTCCAGTTTGAGCACCAGAATGTAGAATTGAGTATGTTGGAGTATCAGACAGCACTGCAGCTCTGGTCTGTTTGTAGACCACAGTTTCTGAAACCCGAATCTTGTGTGCTGTTTTGCAGGTGACGAGTCTCAGCTGAAGTCGCCCTCGATGCTCCACCGTCTCCTCACGCTCCCCTCCCAGCTGCTAGAGGAGGACGAGGAATCCATGGAGGATCTTCCCAGCCTGGCCGACGCTGAGGAGCTCCGGCCGCCCACGGCGTCCCCAGGTCAGAGCGGTCCTGCCTTACAGCAAGAGGGAGAGGCTGACGAGGAGGAGGAGGTGGAGGAAGAGGAACACACGTCCTCCAGGAGCAAAAGTGGAAAGAAGCTTCACGCATGCAAAGAGTGTGGCAAGAAGTTTGGCCGATCAAGCCTGCTCAAAGTCCACCGGCAAACACACAAGGGGAAAGACGCGGTCATCACTTGCCCTCAGTGCGGGAAGAACTTCTCCCAACTGACCAAGCTCCAGGCCCACCTACGGACACACTCGGGCAAGGCGACGTGAGTGGGTGAATGTGGAGGAAAGTGAGGGTTAAACAGGGTCCAGTTTTGGTTTCCCATGCCTTTTTTACATTTTTTTTTTCATGATTTCTGTGGTTTTATGGTCAACTGTTGAGACAACGGTGTATCTTTTTATAGTCAAGATTCCAAACTGACAAATGAAGTGCACAACATTGTGGTGATGCTCGAATTTGCAGTAAAAGATAATCAGACGGGTTGACCACGGGTTTGAAGGTACATAAAGGACGTCTACACTGTCCATCCTTTCTGCTCCTCTGGGTTTTTTTTTGCTAATTTTGTTTTTTAACCTGAGTAACACCACTTATGTTGCAGGTGACCTTCCTCTTTCGGAAGTCACTTTTGTGTGTCTTTACATGCAGTGGACAGTTAATGAGGACACAGGTGGGTTACAGCACTGCTGAAGACCATTAGGAAAAAGAAAAGGGCTCATGGTATGTCCACTGCAAGCTTGCACTGAACTGTACATCCCAAAATCTCTATCTTGGACGATGAGGAGTGCTGTCGGAATCCTACACAGAGGAATGCGAAGGAAGACGACGGTGGCACCTCGTTCTTTAGTTTTATTTTTTCACAGAGTGACCCCATGTATCTCGACGAAAACGTCGTGGTTTTTGCTGATGGTCCTTATTCACATGGGACTCGGCACAAAATACCTCTGCAGAAATGGACTGACAACGCTGAATCTGACCCACGGGATCAAAGAGAGGCGGCTCCAAATGAAGAATTCAGCTTTGTAAAATAGATCGATGCAGTGATAGAAAAAGTGGTGCGTACTTTATGCACTGCAAACTGGACCCTCTTAAACTTCAGTGGCGGTTTCCTCCTGAACAAAGGGCATATGGATGTTTATGCAGAACTCCATGGCCTTCTCTGGGGGGGTGGGGTGGGGGGGACAAAAAGACGACTGATTTTGGACCTCCAAAAGGGAACCGTGGTAGAAGAGGTCATTCGGTGGAGGGGTTCTCCCTGCCTTTCCATCGCTATCTCAAAGGCATGCTCTCTTTACAGGGTTTTCTGTAAATGTTCTGAACTAGAGTAGTGTCTTCCTGTTATGATAGTGCTTAGTACTTTTTTATGTTTTGGGTGGATGTTATAGGTGTATTTGCTGCCAAACTCAAACGTAGATGTCACAACTTTGGTAGCGTCCACTCGATCATGGAATTGTTCCCTTCCATGCTGAGGCAGCAGAGCCCGGGGTGACCTGGAGGACCAGAGCTCCAGCGGTTTGTGGGTGTTTTTCCCGCCAAACTCAACAAGGACTTAAAGGCAAAAAAAGTCTCATTCCTCCAGTCCCCAACCCAAATGCAGTCCATCAGCACTCAAGATGTGTTCCGTGTCCGAAGTTCGCTTCTTTAGTTTTAGCGCTGGAGACATGAGGCTAATGTAGCTCGCAAGTGATGGAAGATCATGTCCAACCAATCTGCCTGGTGCCAGCTGCATCACACACTCGCCTCAAACACATGTTGTGTTTTCTGTAACAGACTTGCTTATGTCATAATATTTTTATATAAAAAATGTAATTAAAAAAAAACCCCTCTCACATCTGGACAGCAATAAAAGGACAGCAGGATGAGTGAGTTCCTAGTAGGGCTGTGTACGATTAGGATGCTGGAGATACCGATGTGGATATCGATCCTTATCCATACTGGTATTGATCCTCCTGTCCATTATGCCAAAACGCAGCTGTATTAGAATGTATTAATGCTCTGGAAACACAGACAGCAGCATAGTATGTTCAGGAGAGTCTCCAGATGTGATCACTGACCAGTCAGGGACTGGGACCAGTTCTCCATACAGATCTCTAGGGTAAAGGGGGCATTAGGCTGCCGTTCTTATCCAGAGCAACTTACAGTCATTAGTTACAGGGACAGTCTTACAGTCATTAGTTACAGAGACAGTCCCCCTGGAGCCACTGAGGATTAGGTGTCTTGCTGAAGGACACAGTAGAAAGTAAGAGGAGTGGTAAACCTGAGACGTTGTGGTCATCAAGTTCACAGACAAGTGTTTTATCCTCTAGGCCACTACCACCCTAATATACAACCTGCTAGTTCCTAGTGGGTTGTATTTTCTTCTAATCCACATGTTTACATCAGATTTGGACTCTTTCTGCTGCTGCTCAGTGTAGAGAAGATGAATTTTTACCACCCACACCAAGTACAAGTTTGAGGGTCTGTGGATGATCCGGATGGAAATAAAACCATTGGAACCAATGAATCCATTTGGAACAGGGCTAATGGCACCTCTTAAAATGCACTAAAAGGGATAAAAAATGCCTCTTAGCCTCGTAGCTCCAGTGCAGAACTTCAGTAGCAGCCTTTGGACGCACCATGCCTTGGCCGATCGACATGTTTAATTAGTTTTTGGCCAAACTGTTCCTTCAAACTCTGTAGTGATTTGATCCTCTGCACCCTGGATCTGACAGACATCATGTACCGGTCCACTGCAAACTACGCTGGCATTCCTAACGTCTCTGTGAGTCGTGGTGTTGACCGTGTTCCTCACAGTCCTCACATCTATACCTCATCATCAAGACTATGGTTTGTGTCTTCTGCAATAATAAGGAGAAGCTGGTCCAAAACGTTTACAAAAACAAATCGGGACTATAATCAGGTTAACGAGGAATGGGTTTAAATGCTTTTTATTATATGACTGTACTATTTTATTTTATTTTATTTGTCTGTATTTTATTTTATCTGACTGTACTATTTTATGTAATAGTAGAAAATGTTAGAGATTGTGGCCTGACAGTAATGAGGATTCCACTGTTTAAGAATCCCCCATAATTCAGTGTTTGTAAACAGAACAAGTTTGGTATGAAGACTCTTGATTTCTTTCCAGTGGAGGTGAATGGAACCAGACGTCTCCAACACAAATCCAGCCGTTTTACTCTCTATCGCCCCCCAGTGAAGCTGTTCATGGTCAAATAATGGCAAATCTGGAATATTCTCTGATAGAACAACGTTTCGGGCGTCAGGCTTGTAGAGTCAACGTCTGATTCCATTAACCTTCGCTGTGAACAGTTTCTGCAGAATTGAGTGTTTGACGCCAAACCCACTGAACCAACTCTGATTACATCTTACATACTTAATTATAGGGGAACATTTTAGAGAAATGGGTGGAGTTCCCCTTTGAGAGCTCTCTTTAGCTCAGATTAATGAATGACGTGCCGTGAGAATGCCTTCCAGAGATGGAAGCTGTTTCAGGAGTACAGTTCTTCCTAAAGATGTCGGTGTTTGGGACACTGACACCAGATTCATATCCAAATCAAAAGTTTTATGGCAGAGCTTTATGAATATCTCGGCAGAGCTGTGCCGGATCAGTGATGTACTTGAGTGTCTGAAGCGGTTCTTCATGCTTCCTTTCTTCTTTTAACGTCATTATAGTTTGATGTTCAATATTTAACAATAATTAACGGTTATATTTAATAACGGTTTTATGAGAAAAGCCTTCCCTGCTCTTTTGCGATAAACATTCTTAAAAAAAAAAGAAAAAATTCTACTCCATGTTGTGTTTTTATGCCGATGCAGCTCTTCTTAGCAAATGTAGGCGGGCGGTACTCACATTACCATGAATCTGGTTTGTTTTCCCCTGGGTGACATCAGATGCGATCTGTTTTGCCTTGTGAGATCAGATCCGGTTTGCTTTGCCGCGGTGTGAGATCAGATCTTGTTCGTCTGATTGGCCTTCATGGCTGTACGGCGAGTTATGTCGCCCCCTGTTGGTCTTGCGTGCTCCTAGAGTGTTTTTTTTTTTTTTTTTTTCATTTTTTTGGTTAAAAATACCTGTTAGCATGAGGAGTAGGCCTGACATCAGAAACACGTATGATTTGGGGCTGTGCAACGTACCTTAATTGTTCATGTTGCACGCTGGTCGTTCTGGTTGTGAGCATGCAGGTCGTTTCAGGGCGTAGGTTTGTTGCCGGGCTGTTCAAACACATTTGTGTGAATTGATGAGGTCAAAAGGTCAGATCAAAAACGGGATTTGAGCAATAAGGCCAGTAATGTGAGACACAATGTGGGACTTCAGTCCCGCTTCACCGGGGTGGACCACGTCAGTACAGCCTGCTGTTCTCGCGATTGTCGCTCGACATTTGGTTCTCTCGACGTGCTGTAGGTCGATGCTTGGATACAACCATGACTACAACCGATTTTGGGCTGATCAGGTTGCCTAGCACGTCACATAATTATATACTCTTTTATATATACGTGTAAAATATATATATGTTTTATTTAAGTTTGTTTTTCGAGGTTTGGAAAGGAGTAAATGTCCATTAAAATGAAAGAAGCCAGAACATGAAGGTATAAACACTTCATACTATTTTTTTTTTCTGCTTTCTTAAGGAGTATGAGCCATATTCCCATCTGGGGTCAATCATTTCATATCACATGAATATTTAAAGACAGCATTAAAACATATCATTCTTACCAGCATGCAAAACACGGACGTACAGTTGTATGCAAAAGTCTTTGCACTCCGAGAGGGTGCCCCTTACTGTACACAGAGGGGGTCTCAGACTGAATGTCTGTGTCAGAGCTTGGATTCTGTGTGCAACTGTAAGGCCCTGGTGTGTCGGGTTACAGCGCAGTTTCTTTACTCTTAAATCAGGACCCGCTTCGCACTGGTGAGATTTTAGAACACTGAACTTCTGTTGTTCCCTCATTTTGCAAGTTCAAGGGTCCCAGAAAGTCCTCATCTTTGTAGACACTCTCACTGCTCCTTATTTTTAAACTCTTCTTAGCCATTTTCATGCGTGAACTCAAGCCAGTGTCCAGAAGATCAGGTCTGGACATTTCCAGAGTCGCTCTTTCCCAAATGTGTCGCATCAGGAGGTCGTCTGTTTGGGAATGTTCTTCCCTGCTCGAAGAGATGTGGTTTAGGTGAGGGGCGGAGTCTGGCTGGAGTATGCAGGAAGGCGAGGCTTGACGCGTTCAGGTAGTGGGTTCAGAGTCTCTCGATGTTCCTTGAATCTGCCTGAGGGTTCCAGCGTTGGTCTTCACAAACAGAAGATCCTGAATCTCCTTGACTCTCCTGTTGGATGTTCTTGTCACGTCGTCTTGTCATTTCTTCACCCTTGGATGTTCATGTTCTTCTGGTTTTGCTCCAGTCACATGACATCATTGACACGCTCACACACTCACTGTGAACTCATTCAGACATCACAGACTGTGCCCCGGGGCTGGAGGGGTACGGTGTATGTAATGTCTAGAACAGGCCTGCAGTGCAGGAGTGTAAGGGTCTGGAGGGACGGCAGTGTGTGTTTGCAGTGATGCTGTGGTCACGCGGCACAATCAGAAACTCAGTACAGACCACAAAATACCGGGTCTCGCATTTCACAGCGTGATCTCATGGTTTATTATGGGGCAGGAGGTTCTCCCACTCAGAGAACCTGGTCCAGTGCTGGGGCATATCCGGTGAAAATGTAAATTATGCGTATCATGGTATGTTGCCTTTGGTTGGCTTTGTTACTTTCATGTTTACGGATGCGTTCCTTTCGTGGCATTCAAGCCGAACCGAGGTTTTACGACCTGACCTGCTCGGCAGTGGGAACTGTCCTCTCTGTCCAGAAGTTTGCACATTCGCTTCTTCATTTCTCCACACTGTCGTACCTCATGTGGGTCAGCAGCGTTAAAGTTGTGCAGCCCACTTCATTACCTCAAACCGTGGTGATGTTTTAACCTGTTTTTTTTTTTTTACAACTGTTTCCTTCATGTGCTTGTGTTTTATAAACCTGCTTTGGATTTCACCACCTGACGCACTGAGCTGTTAAGGGGAATGTACTAGGTCAAAAAAACAGAAGAGAAATAAGAAAGTTTTCCATTGTTTTTGCACTAAGACCCTCTAAGCCACTCGATGTCCTTCTGACTCTGGTCTTCAGAGTGCCGGACCTTACAGAACCAGTTTCCTGGAGTGAAAGGAGCTTGTGGACACTAGGGATGGGCATTTCAAGCAAAAATACTATTCGATATTCACTGGGAACTGTTCGACCATTCCTCAAAGTTAACCCCACCCCCTAAACACACACAATGAGAGAGAGACCCATTTATACTTTGATACCGTTTTACTTCTTTAGTGATGCAAAGCTTGTCTGAACCACAGAACCACACATTTTACTGGCACCTGCTAGGAGCGCATTCTTCTTCTCATGTTGTTTAATGGTGGATCGCAGACAACTTTTAGGTACATTATCTCCACCTTTGGGGGGTGATGATGAAAAATAGTTTTAATGACTAATTGAAACTCATGACCCATCCCTGGTACACGCCAGCAATACCCTGTCCCTCAGGCAGTAACTTATGGTCAATGAATCCAAAACTTTACAGCTAGCAGCCTCTCCAGGCTCTGCCTACCGACATGTTCTTTTGTAGCTACTGGGAAAATCCCATTAAACCTAGTGAGAAACTAGCTGGACTGTGTTGTAGGTCAAACAAAAACAAATCAACTACCAGGTTAATATAGTTTTAATAATCCATCAAAAAAAACACAGTGCTCCTACCTGGCACACAAAAACACACCCCTTTTCATTGTTGTCTGTTAGGGAACCTGTTCTGCTCTTCTGGGACACACAGTCAAACCCGATCGCAACATAGACTTTTAATGTAGAGTTACATTTTTCTGCTCACCGTTATGTACATGTACCAACACACTGGTGATGACTTCCAGCAGTATTTTCCCAATGCATGTCCACACATCTGCTCAAAATGAATGAGTGATTCTGCGTTAAAACTGTGACTACAAGTGTGGATTGAGTCCCAAAATGATGAGGGGAGTGAAGATCAGATATATGAAGGCCTGATTCTGCACAGATGTTACAATAATCAATAATCTTTAGCAGTGATGAGCTGACCTTCCATTCCAGAGCTCACACCAGGTTGGACAGTGTCGTGGATCAAAACAGCAAATAAACACACAGTCTCTTTAGAGGGGTGGAATATGTTGGATCATTTCAGGAATGGGTAAGGACTTTACTGATACTGATGCCGGTTCTGATATTGCTTGTCGACACCGATGCTTATCGATACTCTTGTTGATCCACTCTCGGTAATCTGGTGTAGAAACTAAAGACACCACATGAAAAGCTATGGAAAGCTATTCAGCAGGTTTTTTTATTTGGAATTTTTTGGTCCTGTGTTTCCTGAAGATTTCAGTACTGACCAGTAAGGAACTGGGACCAGTGTAGTACCAGTGCTTCATACCCATTCTCCATAAAGCCCAGTATGCCATAGTTCTAGTCACAGTACACTCAGTTTTTAAAAAATTGTTTTAAATTAGGAATGTCACCTTCAGACACAAAACTGAAGGAAAATGAAAATGTTTGCCTTGAAAATTATGAATGAAATCATTTTTGAGACGTTTCGGGACAGAGAGTTACTGATGTACATCTTCTTTCTGTCTTTATGAGATTATGAAAGGGTTTTTTATGCCTCTGAGTGTTTAACCTTTTTTTATCTAGTTTTTTTTTTCTAAACCATATTTTCCTTTTCCACTTGATTTATGGGATCATATTAAAAATGGGAAATGTTTTGAATGATGCTGTATGTAATTCTATGTAAAGAATTTCACCAAATAACTGCTCATTTCCCCTTGAATGAAAAAAAGTTATTTTGTAATGTTGTTTTTAAATCCCCACATAGCAACAGTGACCACGTCCATCCTGAACCTCTCCCGACTCATCACATAGGCAGTGGTGCTGTAATGATGTGATCATTTTGCCCATTGTTTCACTTCATAAACATCAGACATGAAACTGGTAAATTACTGTGTACAAATAAAATATCGGTCTGAGAATCTGAGTCCGGCCTGTTTTACTCTCGGCCTGAACATCGGTGAGAAAACTTCACACCACTCTGTGATTTGGGGGTACAAGCCACACTGGCTAGGATTCTAAAGGTCCCAAGGAACACAGAAACACACACACACACACACACACACACACACACACAGGTGCTAAACTGAGCTTTTATTTAATTCATGAATCATAACCAAGCCATTTACCAAGAAAACTCCACAACTCTCCTCAATTCTGTAACAGTGTTAAAGAGGTCCGACTCCTCCCCTGATGACAGTCAGCTGTATCCATGTATCCATCTCTCTGTCTAAATATCTGCATACCTCAATCTCTGTCATATCATCCGTTCACTACCCATCTCTTTCTCTATGTATCTATATGTCTATCCATCTCTGTTTAGGCCTCCATATCTGTCTATATGTCTCTCTGTCTATCTATCGCTATCTGTCTATATAATCTATCTGCTGCTCTGTTTCTGCTAGACTCTGCTGCAGGTTTTGTGCCGATTCTCCAGGGCGAACGGGACACCTTTTCTTTTTTCATAAGAAGAATGTGCAGCACCACCTCCGCACCCTCACAGATCCCCCACGTGTTTATAGCTGCATTCTAAAATGGAATGTGTGAAATGATGCCTTTTGTAAATCTGGGGAAAGAATTTCAGCAGATAACGGCTCGTTTCCCCTCGAATTAAGGAGGCTTTTTTATTTTATTTTTAAATTTCCACAAAACCAACAGTGCCCATGTCCATCCTGAACTTCTCACAGATCATCTATCCACCTCTGTCCATCCGTCATCCATCCATCCATCCAACATCCGGCCATCCATCATCCATACATCTGTCCATCCATCCACCCATACGTCCATCCATCCACCATTCTGTCCATCCATCCACCCATCCGTCCATCCAACATCCACCCATCCATCCATCCAACATCCATCCATCTTTCCATCCAAAATCCATCCATACACCTGTCTGTCCATCCATCTATCCATAGATCTGTCCATCCAACATCAGTCCATCCATCATCCATCCATCCATCCATCCATACAACCATACAACATCTGTCCATCCATGCACCCATCCGTTCATCCATCCACCCATCTGTTCATCCATCCGTCCATCCATCCATCTGTCATACATCATCCATCCATACATCTGTCCATCCATCCATCTATCCATAGATCTGTCCATCCATCAATCCATCAACCATCCATTTATCCGTCCATCCATAAATCCATCTGTCCATCCATCCATCCGTCCACTCGTCCATCCATCCATACATATATCCATACATCTTTCCATCCATCCGTCCATCCATCCATGAATGCATCTGTCCATCAATCCACCCATCCATCCATCCGCCCATGCATGCATCCATCCAGGCATCCATCTGTCTATCCATCCATCCATCCATTCCTTCATTCATCCATCATCGATCCCTCCTTCTATCAATCCATCTATCCATCCATCAGGCCGTCCTTCCATCCATCTCTCTCTCCCCCCTCTACTGAAGAGCCCGTGTCCCAGCTCCTCCCTTAACACCGTTCACCTGGCTCTTGTTGAGGGAGGAGCCCGACGCTCAGTCAGTCTGTCTGTCTGTCTGTCTGTCTGTCTGTCTGCCTATCTATCTATCTATCTATCTATCTATCTATGTATCTATGTATCTATGTTAGTGTAGATTTGAATCTGATTCTGTCTC
The DNA here is from genome assembly GCA_037974405.1 of Brachyalestes nurse. Lineage (NCBI taxonomy): Eukaryota > Metazoa > Chordata > Actinopteri > Characiformes > Alestidae > Brachyalestes > Brachyalestes nurse. The sequence continues at coordinate 21,742,366 of JBBPCY010000142.1, read as the reverse complement.
TCTGACAGGAATCTTCAGAAAAGGCTGTTTTTTCCCTGCTGTGAGATCAGAGCTGTCTGATGTTTTCTGCTGCTAAAATTCACTTGAAGACAGTTCAGCGATTTGAACTTCAGTGCCTTTTTCAAATTCCATTTTAGAGCTGCACGATATACTGTCTGTTAGTTGCCATGGCGATATCAGTCTCTGCAATACTGATATCACAGAAGACTGCAATATGCAAATGATCCTCTAACCAATCACAGTGTGTCTGACAAGGTGAATTTAATAATAATACATTTTATTTTAAAAGCGCCTTCAGAACACTCAAGGACACTGTACACAAAAAAAATAAAAGAACAATGCTAATAAAATAATAATAATACAATAATAATTACAAGATCACTAAGGGCTACAGGTTAGAAAAGAAAGAAATAAGAAAATGAGGCAGGCATTAAAAAGGACACGTGCTCTGCATTTTCCTCCAGTTTCATGTTTTGCTTTTGTTGCTGCCTCTTTAAAACTGATACATGTAAATAAGCTCTTTTCTGATTGGTTGCCCTGTGTTGCAGCAGCCTGGAACTGAATACCTTCTTAGAGCTTTTGCATGAACGGGCGGAGCTAAACTGTTGTAGGCTGAATAAGGAGATGTATGTAAATATGTTGGTTTTGTGACATCACAAAATGAGGATGAGGGAGTAAATCTACAGCTATTAATAAAAAATGTGCAGTAAAGTTAATTTATCATTAAGGTCAGTTTCCACACTTTCCTCCTGAGCTTTTCCCTGAAGAGTTTTTACGTAGCTCAATGAAGGTAAAGAAAATTTAAGGTAAAAATGGTTTATACAAGGAACACCAGGCCTCTTGACTTATCCCCCGCTGGGCTGATTGATAATCTTTATGGCTGATCAATAATATTGCAATGCAATTTTTTTGTGACAACTGCATTTTAGGCTCCAAATGCAAAAAAATTGTATTTGTATATAAACTTAAAATTGCTTATTTTACGGTAAAAGCCCCAATTCCACCATTAAAACACAAAAAGAATTACCACTGTTCCAGAATTTCAGTCTGGAGTGGGGGAGTGGATGGATAAGCCTTAAGTTGACAGAAAGCCAAAAGAAAATTCTGAAATGGAGTAGCAGCATCTGCAGAAGCAGCACACTTTGCACCCTAATGTACGATCAGAACAAGGTGATTTGGGTACAGAGGGTAAAAATCCATCCCAGTTCTTTGTTCTATCACATCATGTGTGTTCTCCAGTTGGGTCCAACAAGAAGCTGCAGAATCCAGGCAGTTGGAAAAAATCCTGGGTTGGATTTTTACTCTCTGGATCTGAACCACCCACCTCAACTTTATTACCAGGGAGCTTCAAGACTTCAGGTCTGCTTCTTGTTCTCCAAAGGCTCCTTGTGCAGTAGAACCAAATCAAATCTCCAGGAGCTGTGAATCAGGAACGGCCCAGATGTTCACAAGCTGAGCTCACGCTCATCCATAAAGGGAACCCAGTCTGTCCTGCTGTCACTCAGATTCTGCTCAGCTGGATGAGCAGAACAACAGGGGTGTCAAGCACAGTTTGATGGTTCTCCTCCTCAAACACATTCACTAAACCTGACAATTAACTGGCGAGATGAACCAGGAGTTTCTGAGCAGGGAAATCACCAAAACATGCTGGACCACAGCCCTCCAGGACCGGAGTTTGACACCCCTGCTCTAGCAGAATATTTGCGTGTTGTATCAGAATATCTGCAATCTTTAGAAAAACGTCTGTATTCTGTAGCAGACAAAAACCTGCACACTTCAACAGAACAAGTGAGCACCTGCACACTTTAGCAGAACACCTGCACACTTCAACAGAACATCTGAACACCTAAACACTTCAACAGAACACCTGCATACTTCAACAGAACACCTGCACACTTCAACAGAACACCTGGACACTTCAACAGAACACCTGCACACTTCAACAGAACACCTGCACACTTCAACAGAACACCTGTACACTTCAAAAGAACACCTGCACACTTCAACAGAACATCTGCATACTTCAACAGAACACCTGCACACTTCAACAGAACATCTGAACACCTGGGCACTTCAACAGAACACCTGAACATTTCATCAGAACACCTGGACATTTCATCAGAACACCTGTACAGTTCAACACAACACCTACACACTTTAGAACATCTGTATTCTGCATCGGAACATCTGCATGTTTTAGAACAGCTGCATGTTTTAACAAACATCTGTTTTCTATAGCAGAGCAACGTCTGGATGCTTCAGCAGAACCTTTGCAGACTTTCATAAAACATCGGGATTGTTTAGCAACTGTCTTCAATCTGTCATAGAACATCTCTAAATTTCAGTAGAACGTCTGCATCTTTTAGCAGATCACTTCCAACTTGCATATTTTAGAAGAACATCTGCATTCTTTAACAGAACATCAGCATTCCTGGGAAGAACATCTGCCTTCTTTAACAGATGTGCTTTAGAAGAATGTCTGCATTCTGCAGCAGAACATCTGCATGTTCTATTAGAACATCTGCATACCTTAACAGAACTGCTGCATTCTGTAGCAGAACATCTGCACGCTTTAACATCTGCTTTCAACATCTACAGACTTTCTCAGAACATCTGTATTCTTCAGCAAATGATCTCCATGCTTTAGCAGAACCGGGCCACAGGTTCAAGGGGTTCTACGCCAACGGGTACTGTGTTCTAGACCTCCAAACTGAGCTTTTCTTCTCTACAGCTCCTCCACAGACTGAAAAAACCCAGAAACCCACATTTTTGTGTCGGAAGTAGGTTATATTTTCACGACGGAAGTAGTGCAGAGAGAGAGAGAGAGTGAGAGAGTGAGAGAGAGAGAGAGAGAGAGAGAGAGAGAGAGGAAGAAGAGAGGTAGAGAGAAAGGAGGGAGAGAGTGAGAGAAAGAGGAAAGAAGAAGAAAGAGAGGTAGAGAAAAAAGGAGGGAGGGAGAGAGTGAGTAGAAGAAGAAAGGAGGGAAAGAAAGAGAGAGATAGAGAGAGAGAGAGAGAGAGAGAGGAGGAGGAGGGAGAGTTTGCTGGAGGAGGAGGAGGAGGAGGAGGACGTGGCGCTCCAGATTGCAGGAGACCGGAGGGCCAGCAGAAACCCACCATGATCACGGTCTGGAGACCCTGCAGGTAAAACACACTCACACACACTTCTGTCTGCAGCTCTCACACCACCTCACTGGTTATTTGCATTGTGTTGTTTCTGTCAAGCGCCGCAAATGTATGTGTGCGCATGGCCCGGTGTGTGTGTGTGTGTATGTATGCATGTATGAATGTGTGTCTGTGTATGCATGTGTGTATGCGTGTGTGTGTGTGTGTGTGCAGTTCCCTGGTGTGAGGTTGGAGTGTGTTGGGTTCTGTGTTCTGCAGGAGCGGGTGAAGCGCGAGACTCCCGAACTTCAGCCCAGCAGCACTGCTAATGCTAATGCTAACGCTAGCGCCGTTAGCCACAAACAAGATGGCCACTGGGCTCAGACTGAGGCCGCCTTTTGTGGACTCTCTCTCTCTCTCACACACACACACACAGTATCTTTTTTCATACACGCTCACATTCTCTCTTACACACACACACACCAGTTTCAGCCCCCGAAAACCTCGAGCGGCCGGCTAGCCGCGGAGCTAACGGTGAAAGGAGGGGGGGGTTATTGTGTGTATATGTGTGTGTGTGTGTGTGTTGCGTGGCTTGTCGATGTGTGTGTCCCCAAAAGAGCACAAAAACACACTGGTGTCATATTAAAAAACAAAAAAGCGACCGAATTAGCACTAGCCGCTAAAGCCCCCCCCCTCCCCTCACACATCTGGACTCGCTTCACACTCTGAACTGCAGCTGTTAATAACACCAGCTACAGTAGAACACCCTTAAAAATAACCTAAATCTCACAGGTTAACAATTACAATGTGCCTCAGTATCAGGCCTGAAGTTTTTTGGCCTTTTTACAGATGTATACACCATCTCAACATCACTTAAAATGTATTTTATGACCTAAAGCTCAAAATATATCCCATAACTGCACATTACCTTGCTGTAGAAGTCGTGGTTGTAGCCCCTTGTTTTGATTTGGCTTTAAATGCAGAACTGAAGTTAGAATTGTTTCAGTTAGTACTTAACCTAACTTAACTATTTAGTAAATGGTCCACGTAGTGACCATCACCGTTCACATACTGATCATCACCATCTTCTTAGTGATCCAAAGCGTCCACATATTGACCATCACCATCACTGTCCACATAGTGACCATCACAGTTCACTCACTGACCATTACTGTCCTTTAAAAAACCTGTGTGTCTTGCAGTTCAGTTTACAAATTTTGTGCCTTAAGGAAAGACATCTGAGTTCTTCATAGACTGAATACTTAAATATTCAATCATTCTTTGGCATAGACCTCATTATCATCTTATTATCATCTTATAAATGGTCTTATTTGTGTCTGGCAGTGACCCTGAAGTATGTTTTGCATGTGTGTGTCTTTAGCATTATGTCGAATGTTAATTTGTCAACAAACGGAAGAAAAACCAAAAATATGGGTGATGTGATGAAAAGACAACATCATAAATATAACAGTCCTTTGAGACATTTACGCAATGTAGACAATATGCATCACAGTTTTTAGAGGTTTGATCACTTGGAAAAGCCACATTTAAAAATGACGCGAGACCTTGTAACTGGTAACGATGATATGCTCTTCGCTTACTGTGTTTCTGCTTTGCTTATGTTCCCCAACTCAGGTGCCACAGGGAAGAGTGCTTCTCCTAACGCAAGGAAGAAGCAGCCTTGGCAGCCCTTGGCACTAGAGTGACACTCCTGTTAGGAGTCTGACCTCCAGCCCTGTGTAAGCTTGCTCATCTCTCTCAGAACGGGACCTTTCGTTGGCGGGTGGACTCGACCCCACCAGCATGGCCGAGCTGGAGACGGAGTGCATCGCCTTAGGACTAAATGCTCTGGGGTCTGAGTGCGACACACCGCCTCTTGACCCGCTGCGTCCGGAGTGCAGCCCACCGACCCTCACTATGCTTTCGTCCTCGGGATGCAGCACGCCCACCCTCAGCACACTGACCTCCGAGATCGCCGAGCCCATGGCCATGCTGCCGTGTGTCAAGAGTGAGCCGGATCTGGACCCCATCCGCACCGTGGACCTGTCCGAAATCCAGCCGCTCAGCACGGCCGAGCTGGGCTCGGAGCAGATCAAGATGGAGATCAGCGGCCTAGACTACATCAAGTCTGAACACCACAGCGACCTACATTCCTTCCACAGCACGGAGCTGGACTCCTACAAGTCACATTACGAACCAAGCCTGGTGTTTGACTACATTACCCACGTCTCCGACAGCCTTGAGTACATCAAATCGGAGCAGCACGCCGACCTGCAGTGTTACTACGCCACGGAGCTGGGGTCCCTCAAACCCGAGTACGAACCCAACCTCATGTCCAGCCACCTAAAGTCGGAGATGAATGGCCTCGAATCCATCCACATGGCAGAGCTGCGAACCGAGCTCAACAAGCTCCGGCCCGACGCCATCATTGACAATATGGGCAAACTGGACTCAGAGTTCTCAACGGGCCACCTGTACGAGCTGCAGTCCGCTCAGGTGGGCAAAGGCCCGAACGCACAGACGCAAACCAGCACAAAAACCCACGGCACGAGTCAGCGCAAACCTCGCAACCTCACGGGAGAGAAACCATTCTCCTGCACACAGTGCGGGAAGAACTTCAGCACTCTGGGTAACCTGAAGACACACCAGCGCATTCACACCGGAGAGAGGCCTTACACCTGCTCCCAGTGCGGCAAGAGCTTCGGGCAGGCAGGCAACCTGAAGAGGCACCAGCTCATCCACACGGGGCAGAAACCCTATACCTGTGCCCACTGCCCCAAGGGTTTCACCAAAGCAGACGACCTCCGCTCACACCAGAGGCTGCACACAGGTGAGAAGCCTTTCAGCTGCACGGAGTGCGGGAAGAGCTTCTGCCAGTCGAAGGAACTCAAAGCCCACCAGCTAAGCCACACTGGAGAGAGGCCTTTCTGCTGCTCACACTGCGGCAAGACCTTCACCAAGGAGATGAGTTTCCGCAACCACCAGCAAATCCACACAGGTGAGAAACCGTTCAACTGCTCGCAGTGCGGCAAAAGTTTCAGCAATTCAGGGGTCCTCAAAACGCACGAGAAGATTCACACTGGGGAAAGACCTTTCGGCTGCACACAGTGCGGCAAGAGCTTTGGTCGCTTGGGACATCTAAAAGCACACCAGCAGATCCATACAGGGGAGCGGCCGTACGCGTGCCAGCAGTGCGGGAAAAACTTCAGCCAGTCGGGCCACCTCAAAGCACACGAGCAGATTCATAAAAGAGAGCGGCCCGACCTCAGCAGTGGCAGCAGTCGCAGTAACGACAGTAGCTAAACACCTCTTAACCTCTCAAAGTATTACTCTTTTGTTTTTGTTTTTTTTTGTTTTGTTTTTTTTTAATAAGATCTACAGTATATATAAATATATATATATATAAATATATATATGTTTCCGTATGTTTCATACCTTTTATGTCCTTTTTGCAATCTATTTTTTTGGATCCATTTGTGACTGATTTGCTCTTATGCAAGTGTCTTTCTGTTCGGGGGATCAGTGACGTTGCGTAGAAAGCTCTGTTTCTCGTCTGATCTGTGTTGTAGTGAGTGCCATCCTTGTTTCTTTCCTCCAGAAAAATACTCACTGTGTACACATTTATTGATAACATGTAATTCCTAAACCATGTACTTCAATGAATTATTAAAAAAACTAATGAAAAAAACATGACCGCTATCATCTTTTTTTTTTTTTCTTTCTAACTTTTTCCTTTCCTGTTTTTCCCTGCTGTTGTTAAACGTTAAGATACGCTGTTTGTATCATGAGCTTTTACTCAAACGTTTTGGAATTTCCTGGAGATGAGGATGGTGTGAAAATAGTTTTATGTTGTAATACAGTTTAATTTTGCACAAAATAGTTCTTGACCCACACCCTCATCCACCACTGCAGCAGCAAACTGTCCAGAACACTGTTTATATTTTGCTGCTTTGGTTAAGCCCATATCAGGGATGTGCATCCTGACGGACCCACCTGACTTTCTGTGATGCACTGTAACAAATACCAGAATAGTCCCTGAGTATTTGAGTGCTCGTCCTTAAAGATATGTGTTCTATGTTCCTTTAGTGATGATGTTTGATAATGTTAATGGTGTTAGAACTGATGCTAATTCACTGCCAAATGGGGCTCCCAGTGCACCCCAGATATACCACCTGACGAATGTGTCTTGTTCAGAGCGTCCTGCATATCGAGGTACCCCAAGTATTAAAAGCATGTTCCTAAAACTGAATTCACTACAGTGGTGCTGTGAAGAAATATATATTTGAATCTGCTCTACACAGTCAAACCACTCATTTGGTTTAAATGTCTTTTCAGGCTGAACTGATTTGGGGTCCAGTGGTGATCCCAATCTGAAATCCTGCCGCCACCATGTTTCCCTGCTGGAATAATGTTCTAATGCTGAGTTTTGCACAACATAACACTTCTCATTTAAGCCATAAAGTTCCTCACTCTCATCATTCCATATTTACTATGTTTGTTCGGTGTTTGGCACATGGTTTGCTCACAAATGCAGATGTTATCCAGTGCAGGAGATGCCTGCAGATACCTATATGATGCCTTGTGGTTCTTTGTGATCTTGCAGAACCATATATGTCCGATTTTTGTAGGAAGACCCCCTGGTCGGGAGGGTATCAGTGATGAATTTCTTATTTTTGAACTAGAGAATTCCAAGCTCTTCAGTACTTTTCCATGATCCCCAGGAACCTCCTTTAAGCTTCTGTTTCCAAAGATGAGATGAAGGCTTTGATACTGAAGGTGGATTTTTTACACAGCCTCCCTAAAATCAGTTTTAAACATCAAATGCTTACAAAAAAGATGTGAAGACTTTGCATACTGAAATAATGTTTGTCAGCCATTATTTATGTTATTATTTAAATATAAAATTATTTTTTAAATGTTCGTACAGTTAGGTTCATATATATTTGGGCACTGTCACATATTTTATTTTACCTGTTAACTCGAACATTTTCAAATTGTAGTGCATTAATAGATGCATAAAGTGCAGACTCTCAGCTTTAGTTTGAGGGTATCCACTTCCAAATGGAATGAAAGGTTTAGGAATTACACTTTTTTCATGTGGGCCACCCTCTTTTTAAAAGGACCCAAAGTAATTGGACAACTGACTCAAAAGCTCTTTCATGGACAGGTGTGTGTAATTTCATCATTATTTCATTACACAGGTCAAAATCATCAGAGATCAGTTTATGTGGGATTTGTAGTGTTTTTCATGCTGATTTCAAATCTGTGTTTAGTTTTTCCTGCACGTACAGTTTTTGTGATGAAGCTGGTTATATATTGCATGATAGTTGGTATAATTATCATATAATAATCATATGCTGAGTGTTTTTGAAGAAACAGTGGTATCTGACTGACACTGATCATTATATCTATGCCAATCTGACTTCACACTGAAAATATTGAAACAGTTGCTTAATTGGTGCCTGTGGTTTAATAAAAACCGCATGCAAGTCTATTGCAAATCTAATATTACCCATAATTCAAAAAGTTGATGTGACTGAAAAAAAACTGAAAGCAGATCTGAAAAACTGGTTTAGAAAAGTGTTGTGGTTTCTGATTTGTTGATCTGTGTAATTTGTACTAGGTTTTATTCTGATCATTAATTGATTCATTGACCAGATCTCAGCCCATTCAGAGACTACTGTAGTTGGTCTCACCCTACTTGGGACCTGACTTAATTAAGAACTGTATTAGGCCTAATCTGGATGGATCAAGTACTAAGTCTTTTGCCAGTCAGGCATTTATCCACTATGCTGTCCACCACTGGAACCAACTGCCTATCAAATCAGATCTACACAACTGCAGCTATAAAAGCTGCTAAAACTGCTCTTTTCTCCTCTGTCTTCTGTTCTTCTAGCCAATAACTGGGCTAGGTTGAGTAATGTTCTAGGTCTCTTCCCAGCTAGAACTACTAGGTACTAGGCCTCATCCTGATCGTAAGTTGTAGTAAGGCTAATCTGTTGGGGTCTATTAGGTCTCCCTTTTGTTCTCAGCCTCGTCCTAAACATAAGCTGTGCTAGGCCTCATCATGATCATAAATTGTTCTAGATTTTGTTCCCTTCTGCATCTATACTAGGTCACCCTAGTCATGAATTGTACTAGATTGTGTCATGACACCTAGGAATTGTACCAGGAGTCAGTAAATGGTATATAAACTGTCCTAGTTTTTGTTCAGGTGAAGCATCGCACTAAATCTTGTCCCATTCAGGAATTTCATTTAAATTCATCCCAATTCTCATCCTTACCATAAATCGTACAAGATCTCACTATGATCATAAATTGTCCTAAGTTTTGTTTAGGTCAGGTGTTGCACTAGAGCTCATCCCGTTCAGGAATTGTACAAGATCCCATCACAGAAGGGACTTGTTTTATGCTTCATCTCCGTAATAAGTTGTACTTGTTCTCCTTCAAGTCAAATTACCATTGCATTCTCAAATAGAAGGTCATATCCGAAGAGGAATTCGGCGTCTTAATGATGTCTGCAGATGGCCTTTTCAATAATGCTGTTCTCTTTCTTCTCACTACTCTTTACGTCTGCACCCCGTCAGGAACTGGAGGTGAACCAGGGACAGCTGCCAGTCAAGCCTCTCTCTGTGAAGTCTTGTCAGATCACATGCAAAACAACAGGCAATAACTCTGCACTGCCTGACCTGTCATGGTTCACAGTTACTGCTGGTCATATCAAAAGCATGGTGCAATTTTGTGTTAATTATTTAAAGCTTTTGGCAAAACAACAATAATTACATTTTAGAGCTAACACAAACCAGCCCCTTCCACAGAGCCCCAGAGTTGTCAGGACCTGATCAGGATAGAAGAAGGGTGTTTACTACACACTGGGAGAGGCATCAATTATGAATAGCATCAATTATGAAAAGGTTAAGGTCATCTAGTGCTCATTTAAGAGATAAAGAAGGGAAGGGGGACAAGCAGAGTTGAAATTAAATTATATATATAAATCCACCAAATCCACCAACAGTCATGTTCTGATTTACAGAGGAACCAGTATCAATCTTGTCCTCCTGACTGTGAATGGAAGTGCCAGTCTAACCAGAAGAGTGTCAGACAGTCTAATCAGTGTGTGTGTGTGTGTGTGTGTGTCAGACGGTCTAAAATAGTGTGTGTGTGTGTGTAAGATGGTCTAAACTAGTGTGTGTGTAAGATGGTTTAAACCAGTGTGTGTGTGTAAGACGGTCTAACCAATAGATGTCAGGTGGTGAACAGCAGCAGGACCCTTTACTGAAGGAGTCGCTGTAGAAATGTGGTACACAAGTTCAAACATGTTTATATGTCTGTTACAAAATCCACAAACATCGTGGAACGGTGTGTACAAGCTTCAGACATCCATGTCTAATCTAGTTTAATCTAGTTTTTATGTAGTATCATTACTTTAGCACTAGCACTAATTCCATACAGGTGCTCGCAGAAATGTTGTTTTTGTCCATGTTTAGACATTCATGGCCTGGTCTGAATGCCTAGCTGTAATCTCTAAGCTCTAATAGGCATTCTCCACTGCCTGGCACTGATCTTATCATGTTGGTATAGTTTATATCCTCCTGGAGCCTGGCAGAAGCGCCGTAATGAGCCGTCTGTAAGTCGAAGCCGTTATCTTTCTCATTATCTTAACTGTGCGCTCCTGCCGGAGCAGCCGTCTCTTTTGTTCTCCGCTCCGTCATTAAAGCGCAGATGTGATGGAGTCAGCGGAATCAGGCGTCCTTCCCCAATCTCTCTCTGGCGCCATCGCCGCAAACGGTCCGCTCTGCTACATTACACCAGTCTCGCCCATTTCACCAACCATCTGCAGGGAAACATGTGGATTTGTTAAAAAGTGTAAGTGTGTGTGTCGGCTCAAGGACACACACTCTAGCGCGCCCGTCTTTGAGGCTGGAGCCGGAAGACGCAGGGGCTTTGGTTTTGACAATTTGGGGGCTGATCTCATTTGATGTCTTTGTGCAGGTTTGACACTGAGAGAATGCATCCGTCCATCATATTTACTCCCGGTCAGTTCCGGTCTGAGGCCGGAGAAAAGACGACGCTCATAAATGTCCGTCTGAGAAGTGGAGGGGGAAAGGCCTGGCAGCAGCCTCCCGCTCTCAGCTCGCCATTAATATGCACTGAATCACAGCAGACGTCTTCAGAGTGGTCTCAGAAAAACAAACCCTCCAGATACCTCCTCTGGGACGGGAGGGAAAGTGGGAAGTAGAGTAAGAGAGAGAGAGAGAGGGAGGCTAACTCGGTCAGCTAACCTCTTTTATTCCCTCCAGTCTTCATGGTGTTTCTCACGCAGGCTTTGATTTGACGGAGGAGTCCTATTCCCCAGGCTGCTGCTGGTGGAGCTGCTGGTGCACACAATAAACCCATTCAGCTCTCTGGCTCCGAACGCCGGCATCACACACTCGAGGACGCCTTTCTGGACTCAGATTACACCCGGATCATAAAGCGAGCGTGCCGTCCCTGCTGACAGTCTAATTTAGGTCATGCAAACTTCAATAGCTTCGTTATTTATTTCCTAATGAAGATTAGCGAGGGAGGCAAAAAAAAAAAAAAAGATAAGAAAATGCAGCCGCTGGCTTCTGTTCTGTAGTCCACAGCGCACAATAACCTTTCTCATTTCTCTCCAACAAATACCAGCAAGCCCATGTGCTGAAGCTGTGTGTGGTATTAGAGACTGTCTGCTATGTTCTTTCCCCACTGGTTTGTCGGTTCTTTTCCTGGAGCATTAAAAAAAGATGAACATTAAATGGTGCATACACCAGTCGGCTATAACATTAAAACCAACTACTTAGTTTTGTGTTACTGCCCCAAAACTGCTCCGACATGTTGAGGCCCCGGACTCCACAAGGTCAGGTGGGGTATCTGCACCATGACGTTACAGCAGATCCTTTATGTTAAGATAAGTTAAGACACGGTAAGATGGTGGTTTTTTGATGGAGAACGTCAGTTTAATAGTGTATAATGGAGAATAAAAGTTTGGACAAATGATAGTGTTTGGTGTAGAATGATGTATGGTAAATAATGATGGCTTACGAGGGACAGTGATGGTGTTTGGCCATTAACTACAGTGTCTGGTGGAGAATGAAAGTGTTTGGTGGAAAATGACGGTAAATTATGGAAAATGTTGGCTTGTTGAACACTCTCACACCTGATAAAGCCTTAGTCAAGACCACTAAGGCCTGTCTAGTCTTTTTGATGATTAAATTGAGTGTGAAGTGTTTGCACTCCTTCAGGATTCTAGGCAACTGGCACTGGGACTAAATTAAGTCTTTCAGAGCCAAAGCGCACTCCATAGTCTAAAGAAAAGAGGAAACAGATACTCTATTACCCAACACTGGTAGGTCCAAGCTAATGACATCAAGACTGCATGGATTGTCCCCAATTCAAAAGAGAAAACCTGACTCTGAGGTGAAGGGGAGGAGGTGGTACTGCAGTAGGCTATGTGGGAATTCCCCAGGAGGTACAGGTCTGGAATGGGTGATGTTGTGACGTAGCTTGACTGGAGACTGAGAGTCAAAACTGTTTAAATAACACACAGATTCAGCTCATTAGCCCCGTCCAGGTTCCCCTCCACCAGCTGGTCTCCAGCCTCTTTATATTCATTGATGGTCCTCATTTTATTCCACACCTCCTTGATGTTATTCTGCTAGAGCTTGTGCTCTTTCCACACAGTGGAGTTTCTTTTTATGTTCAAGACCACACACATTTGATCTCCTCCTTATCTCTCAATCTGAAGGCCTTTTTTTTATGTAGCAGGACCTCATTGTCCTTCCCACGTGATGCAGTCTCCACCAGTACATATTGCACACACATATCTGAAGGCATTTTTCTAGCACATTCAAAAACAATAACCAGCTGAACAGAAACCAAACAAGATACAAGATACAAGATACTTTATTTGTCACATACATGGTCGTACAGGTACAACACGCAGTGAAATGTATCCTGAACCGCTGCTTTGACTGTGCAGACGTTTTAGACAAGAATAAATCTTAAATAAAATCTGGAATTATCTTTACATAAAATAAAGTAA
>JBBPCY010000142.1:21693400-21713863 GCA_037974405.1 Brachyalestes nurse | reverse complement strand
AGGTTCCCGCAAATCTTTCTAGTGGCGATTTTATTGACTTTTTCAATAATAAAGTAGAAATAATTAGACAAGAAATTAAATCTAGAAATTCGACTCAACCACATTTGCCACCTGATTCAGCAGACACAGATACTGTCCAAATCTCAGCTGTAGTCGAGAAGTTGTCTCAGATCTCAAGGTGCTGACAACTTACTTGTTCCCAGAATTATCAAAGCTTCATCAGGGGTAAGAGCATTCTCATATATAGCCCCCAAGCTCTGGAATGCTATGTACATTACTGTAGTACAGTATTGCCTGTGGACTGTTCTGTGAAAATACTGTAAAGTATGTTTCAAGTATTTGGGAAATGTATTCCTACTTTGTCTTCCTACACAGTAGTCCTATTTACACTATTCAAGGTTCATTCACATTTTTACCAAAACATTTCCTGACTTTTCATGACTTTTCAATGACTCTGAGGCAAATTTCCATGAGCATAAGTCAAAAATCCATATGAAAAACAAAAATCCATATGAAAAACAAAAATCCATATGAACATTTATCAAAGTATTTTTAAACAAAAAAATAATGACAAACGATGTGATTATATAAAAATAAAGATTTAATGTTGCAGACACATCAGCTCAATGTGAACCTTGACGAACATCAAATAGCCTCAATTAACATAACTGACAGGCAACACTGTTTGAAAAATAAATAAATAAAATTGTTCAATAACAAATTGCAGCATTTTTTACTCCCCCCAAAACAATGGACACACAGTTCAATTTTTTAATTTCTGAAAGCTTCTTATCAATCAGCTGTTCAACATTCAGCAGAGATGCTTTCTTTTCTTTTGCTGTTCGCCGCAAACTGTTGGATGTGGTGATATGGGTTAGACTGCTTGTTGCCTCTGCTTTCTCTGCATATTCCTCAGCAGATTTCTCAAGAGCACAAATATCAGCCTCCACCCTAGCTCTCTTCTTTTTTAAATCATGCAACTCATCTGTGAGGGTCTGCTGCTTCAATTCAACTGCTTGCTGTTCTTTCTTTTTCTTTTCCTCATCCAAGTAGGCATAGTACTTTTGCCTGGCTCCTGCTGCCGACATGAGTAGCTCTTTTGTTATCACCACCTTTGTTATGCCTCCAACAGACCTGACATGGTCAACAATGAGCCTCTGAGCTACCAGTGACATCACCTTCTGATTTACCACAATTAATTCTTTGTCAATGGAAAACCCTCGCTCCACACTGAGACATGAGACAAGACCAGCAGAATCTTCACCGCATTCCAGACTCTTGAAAATGACGGCTTTATCCCCATTGTCTCATACAGCAGTGTGTCTATCTGCTTTGGTGTCAAATTCCCTAAATTTAGTCTGAGGAGCAGGTGATTCACAAACTCTCAAAAACTCATAATCACAACTTGACTCATCTATGTGTTTAGCTTCAACAAGTATGTGCAGTATTCTTTTCATTTGACTTGCACACAGCTCCTTGGATTCAGCCATGCATCTTGGGTCAAGGCTCTTCATGCTTCTCACTAATGTGTGATGGAGTGGAACCTTTTTTAGCAGCTTCTCAAGGAGTGTAATCAAAATCAATCTTAGAACTGTCCTTGTGCAGAATACTCTCCTGAAAAGGAACAAGGAAGCTTCTCTGTGGATGAGGCCTCTTCCAGGTGCTTTTCCTTTAGAAATCACTCCATGAGCCCTGCAAATAATAAAAATGAAATTTGACAATTTACAAACCAGTAACCAGTGTTGATTAGACCAAATATGTGATGCAGCTGCACATAGCTTGGATATCATAAGTACATTTACATTTTAGTCTTTATCCCTCATTAGTGATTCTCAAACATTTCACAAATAACACTTCAAGTAATATTTAATCATTACAGCCCACTCAAAATAAAATAGAGAAGGCATATTCAAGTAATGTACATGTAATGTAAGCAATTTCATTTTAATTTGAATATTATTTATGATGAACTGCTTTCCACTAGTGTACCACTAGAGGGAGCTTATGTATCACAACATATGCTACTCAGTAATATGGTAATCAATCCATGTTTCACCAGAATATAGATAAATACATACCTTTAATTAGTTTGTGCATGTCCTTGGAGAGGAATGGCAGCATTGGTTTGTCTGATACACGGTGAGGAAGTTGGTAATTTCTCTTGCAATGCTCTGAAAAACCACCACTTTCACTGGAAACAGAGGATCAGAACAGCGATTCTTCACCTCTTCATATGACTTCACTTTTGGATTGGGTAGTTCTCCTTTCTCTACCATCTCAACGTAACGTTTGACATGTGGCATGAGAAGCATTCCCCTTTCTGATACATTGTCATTTTTTATCCAACTGTGCTTGAAAATGTAAGCATTGGCGCGCTACAGCCGGTGGCCGTCATGAAATCCTCGTGACGAGCAGGACAATCACGGAACAACCAGTAGAGTCCGTGTTCAACTTCAAAGTGGTGCATTTGCTTCCATTTCTAAACGCGTTGTGTAATATGTGCAAGCCACAGGAACCGATGTTAATTAGCGACTTCCCCACATCATTCTGCACTTGCTTTTGTAGCATTTCGAATACTTTCCAGTTCACGTTAGGGCCGTCCATTGAGATTTGAACAAGATTTGCAATTCCCATCTCTGAAAGCAAATCTTTCACTTTCTCTGCGATATCTTGCACTGTCGAATGCCCCGTCTTCGCACGATTTATAAGAATAGTGAGAATTTGCCACGTTTAGCGTCCACAGTACCTCTGCTGTAAGGGCTTCATTTCTGGACATGGTGTCTGAAATGGCCTTTTTTGAAGGTGGATGAAAGGGAGGTCCTGCAGGTGGCAGCGGGTCTCGCATTGGTGTTGTGAGGGAAAAAGCCGGTGATGGGGTTAACAGAAGATTCACACGTAGCAGCAGCCTGGTGCTTAGCATGGCTAGATAGGGCTGCCTCTCCCATGTTTGAAATGTTGAAAGTTTTACTACATAGTCGACATTTGGCACGTCTCGGGTCCTTGTGTTTTTAAAGCCATGTCTTATATTTATCCAAGTGAAGCCGTTTGTTACAGAGATGTTCACAAGTCATTTTTACCAAAGTCTAAGTCAAGTCTCAAGTCTTTGTGCTCGAGTCCAAGTCAAGTCTCAAGTCTTTGAGTGACAATGTCAAGCCAAGTCTAAACATGGTTCTAAAAAATAACGGCATAACATTACGGCAAATACAAAGAAAAACAATAGAAAACAACATATTTCAAAATATTGATAGGGTAAGGTTTTCAAGACTGGACTGTCTCTTGCACAGAAATAATCTGTGGATGAAGCAGGTCTACAGGGTGACATTTAAATGCAATTCAGAAAGAGTCAAATAATTCTGCACTATGTGCAAGTAAGTCCCATACAATTCCACAATAGATGCATACTCTCAACACTGTATAAATTACAGTATACATATTTCAGTACAGTAATCATACATACTTCACAACAGTGACCACTCCAAGTCTGTATTACGTATCATGTGTGTTTCAGAGAGTCCTTCAGCTAGAGGTGGCTGCAGTAGAGCACCAGTTCATCTTCATTGATGAGGTTGGATTCAACCTCACAAAAAGACGAAGGCGGGGAAGGAATGTCATTGGTCAGCATGCCATTGTTGAAGTCCCTGGCCAGCGTGGTGGGAACATCACAATGTGTGCAGCAATTACCAACCATGGTCTCACCTATCACCATGCTACCCTTGGCCCCTACAACACTGCCCATCTAATAACATACCCTGGAAATCCTACACAACACACTCATTCCACCAGATCAGATAGATGGTCCAGAGCAGAGCAGGTATGTTGTAATTTGGGACAACGTAAGTTTCCACCAGGCTGCTTTGGTTCGTAACTGGTTCACTGCCCACCCACGCTTTTTAGATGTTTATCTCCCTCCAAACTCTCCATTCTTCAATCCTATTGAGGATTTTGTATGACCGAAATCCACACACACATATACCACTTCTCCGAGCTATAGAAGATGCATGTGGAGATACAGCAGTTGATGCCTTCATGGCTGGATTCGCCGCTGCTTGGACAGGGCAAACATTGCTTGTGATGTGGATGAGGTGCTGTGGCCAGACCGACTTTACTGTAACTGTATTCTGTAAATTCTTCTGTTGTTTGTATATGTAGACCACGGTATGTACAACTTTGTGTTGGTTGGGATGAACACTGTCTACATTGTTTTTGAGGGAAAAATACAGTAAAATATATTTGGTACCATGTATTTGTGTGTTTTATATGAAACCAATATTCTGAAATATTTTACAATGTACTTATGTAGGCCTATGTACTGTCTGTAGTAAGTGTAACACTTACTAAAAGGCTTACAGTAAGTCATTATGATGAATGGAGAAGAAGTCATAGTGTTTTACATTAAGTTGATCAGTGATCAGCTGGTTCTACTGAATGTCTATTTATATGATAGTTTATGTGTGTCATTTGAAAACAAAATACCATTTTGAGAGGAAACGACACAGTTTTGAATGACACGAAGTTTTTGCAGCAGAATTGAAGGTTTTGCCCATTGTGTGTGTGTGTGTGTGTTTTGATTTGTGTGTCTGACAATATGAGGCATGCTTTCAGAAAATGGGTGTCAAACTGCAAATGTTACTCACTGAGGTGGGAACATTGTTTGAACAAAATAATCTATAGTATAGTATCACTTCTTTGAGTATTATATTTGAGTAAAAAGTGTGTTAGCTGTACAGTATGTAAGAACAATCTTGAATGCCATGGTAGCACCACGTCTGAAATAAAAACACGTTGAGACCATGGATGAAGGAACTCAACAGCAGCGTTAGTTACTACAAAATTCAAGACATTCATTGCATTTTAAAGTGAGTCATTGAAAAGAATGATTTATTAGGTGGTTCTTTCATTTATTTCGAGATGGTGTTTGCTTGCAATCCAGCCTGAATAGTTTATTAAGTTATATTTCCATCAATATTGCATGACGAATGTAAATATCTAGCTGGATACTGCAAGATAATGTTTCCTGTAGATAGAGAAATAGTGTGTGTGAGAGAGAGAGAGAGAGAGAGGGAGAGAGAAAGTAAGACAGTGAATTTGTGTGTGTGTGTGTGTGAGAGAGAGAGAGAGAGAGAGAGAGAGAGAGAGAGAGCTTCCATAGCCTGTGGCCTGTTGCTGAAGCTATTTGATGTAGCAAAGCCTGTTAAAACATTTAGTTTGTGTTTAATGCATTTCTTTCTTATTACTTAGAATTTATTATTATTACAACTCAGGTTTGTTCAAGCACCGTAAAAATATTTATTTTATGCAATTTGACTTTTGCACATAGCACATGATAACCAACAGAGATAACCGACAGAAATTTGTTTTTGTGCTTTTACCTGCAGGAACTTATCAAAGAAGTATTCAAAATAATCAAAACAGTTATTAGCTGCAGCCCCACTTGTGATGAGTATATTTCATTAATTTATTTAGTAACTGATTAGTATATAATGTACAGTTAGAACATCTAGACACAGACACAGACACAGACACACACACACACACGTATATTTATTCTCTCACCAGACACTGAAGACCTATCTAATGATCCTTTTTCTGGGGTTGTAATTAATTATACACCGTAATAATTAATTACATAAATAAATGACATAAATAGAATGTAACTGTATGTTCTGTGTGTTTATTGTGATGTCAACAAACACACAGCAAAAGTGTAAAGTTGTTTTTTCTAGCAGTAACGTTTCATATTACAACAGTTTCAACCCATTAACCATTCTACAATGTCTCTGCCTCTCTGTAGGAACATAACTATGGAGTTGATTTAAAGATTATGGTCCATATTTGGACACAAATGTTTTTATGAAGGTGCTGCAAGGTTATTTAGAACAAGAAATCACTGTTTTGAATAATCTGTGTTGGTACGAACACTGACGCATTTACATGTATTTGTTAATACCCACTACAGCAGGTTAGCATCCACGCTGAGATTATAAGGAGCATTTCAGCCCAGACTGCTTTTTTAAAGGCACGTGGCCATTTAAAATATTTCAATACATTTTTTTGTTTTAAATTACAAAACCAAACAACCATTTAAACATCATTAACACCCCACAGTGAAAACCACAATGACGTCCAAAATCATAATCACACACAAACAACTACAAACTGATCCACACAAGCCAACACACACTCACACACACTCTTACCTGTCCACTGCAGGGTGGTAAAGTGGCCGTCCATCTTGAGGACTCAGGTAGCTACAGGAAACTGACCCACCAACAACACGGATCTTGAACAGAACTCTGGTATTCTGCAACAAAATAAACACACGGGCAGAGTAAACCAATTAAAAGAGCAGGAAAAAACCTCTAGAGTTGATATTAATCATTCATATTTGTACTTCTTTGACAGTTGGAATACAGAGAGAGAGAGAGAGAGATCTGAAAATAAAGCCCTTCAACAGATAATCATCCCAGTGCTGCTCCAAGTGCAGTCTTCCAAAGATACAGGCTTTAAAAGTGAGCAATGGATGAAGATCAGAGAGCAGGGCACGGCCAAGGGAATTATTTCCTCAAGAACACAAGATAAATAAAAGACTTTTTTTCTGTTCCAGGCTGTTCTTTTTTACTTTCTACTGAATTAAGAAAATTCAGTGGGGAGAGAAAAACAATGAGAAAATGAAAGAAAGGGGAACTGCAAGGTATATTTCATAAGCTTTATTCTCATACTGAATATACATCCCCATGAAAAGGGTACCTTCCCAAAAACGACAGCAAAATGTGCTTATATTTCTATATCATGTTCACCCTTCTTTAATAAGGTACACTAAACACTAAAATAATTGCCCGTTTTATTGGGTACACCTGCAGTATAGATGTACTCTGTAGAGAATTCCTGATTCAGCACAGCAGTGACACTGACTTGGCAGTTGTACGTTAGTGTGTGTGGTGGTCTCATGATTATAATGCAGTAGGAGATGATGGTTTGCTAGACAACCAGGAAATAAAAACCCAGAGCAACTCTTGCAACTCTAGTTTTACCCACAAAAGCAATGCCCAACATAACTGTAATATTCTGATTTTATGCCCTCTGTGTTTATAATGTCCAGAGCTGCATAACTGTAATTACTGTATTTATTTTATACTGCTCTGCACAGCTACTTTCATTAAGATGTGTTCAAATGCATAAAATCCTTAAATAAACAGAACAGTTATTCCCACATTTAGCTTCAAAATACTGAAAGCATCTCTGTTGCTGTAATACTTACAGTTTTTTTACAATCATTTTCACACTTGTGTCAATACCGGGTCCACTTTTTCAAAGCACCTCACACATTCACCATATTAATAGACTATGTAAGATAAACTAAGAATTCTTTGGCATTGCATTCAAACAATATGCATTCAATAACAACAAAATAACAAAATTCATGAAAACATGTTCCAGACAATATTCACCACCAGCAAAATTCTGTAGACATAGATGCGGGAGAAATGTAATTGGGACGAGGCCAACTAACTATGTGTGCAGCAATATCTAATGACGGACTGAAGCTGCAGAAGTCCATCATTGGCCCATAAAATACAGCACACCTTATTGTTTTTCTTGATAAACTGTATGAAAAACTTTCAGTAGCAAGCAAGAGAGGCAGAATTTACCAGTATTTGAGATTGTGTGGGACAAAGTCACAGAGTGGTTTACGGCCCATCCCAGGATGATGTAATTATTCTTGCCACAATACTCTTCATTCCTCAAACCTATAGAAGATTTTTTTTCTGCATGGAGATGAAAAGTATATGACCATTGCCAACATGATCAGATGTTGCTTTAGACTGCTGGCTGCTGGCTGCATGGACATCCATGTAGAAGACATCCAGAGCTGGATAAGGCACTTAAAGAAAGTTTTTTCTCTGTGTATTGCAAGAGAATAAATTCGGTGTGATATTGATGAAAATGTATGGCCAAATGCAGAGGACAGAATGGATTAGGTCCTGTCAACAGTTTACTTGACTGTGAAAGTTGGCACTTTTTGCATTTTTTTTGTATTGGATGTAGTGTTTGCTTTCAGTAGGTGGTTGTAATGTGTTTTTTTTTTCCAGTGTATTGCGCAGGTGAATTCGTTTACTGGATTATTTGTTTGTATTGCAGAAATGTCGTACATTTTTCTTTAATTTTTCACAATAAACATTGCTATATATTATGAGAGAGTGCATGTGCAATAGTTATGGCAGCATGATTCACTTTTGGGTGAAGTATGAAGTGTTTTGGTGGTTTTTGTGCATTTTGCACCGGAAGTTAACTGATATGCTCAGGCACAAGTTTGTAAAGTCCACAGTGTGAAGTGTTTTGAAAAAGTGGACATGGTATTGAGACAAGTGTGAAAATGACTGTAAAAAACTGTAATAGTCTTGTATTTCTCATATCAGTGTGATGAGAAATGCTTAGATGTAGCACTGAAAATTGCTTGAGAAGGCATTGGACGCTAGGAAAGAAGTGACAGTTACCAAAAGCATCCCGGTTATATGTGAAACTGCGATTTTGATCAGCTTGCTTGGATTTTGCACATCATACATCTAGTGATTGCATTTCGTGTGTCTGGTTTATTTATTGTTCAATCATAAGCTTTTAGAAATAAAAGTGCATTTTGGAAACGCCTGTGATGAATGAATGTGTGTGTGTGTGTGTGTGTGAGATAGTGTGTGTTTGTATGTGTGTGTGTGAGAGAGTGTGTGTGTGTATGTATGTGTGTGTGAGAGAGAGAGAAGAGAGAGAGAGTGTGTGCGTGAGAGAGAGAGAGTGTGTGTGTATGTGTGTTCGTATATGTGTGTGTGTGTGTGAGAGAGAGAGAGTGTGTGCGTGAGAGAGAGAGAGAGTGTGTGTGTGTGTGTTCGTATATGTGTGTGTGTGTGTGTGAGATAGAGAGAATGTGTGTGTGTGAGAGAGAGAGAGAGAGAGAGAGAGAGTGTGTGTGCATGTGTGATAGTGTGTGTTCGTATGTGTGTGTGAGAGAGAGAGAGAGAGAGAGAGTGTGTGTGTGTATGTGTGTGAGTGTGTGTCTGTGTGAGTGTGTGTGTTTGGTGTGAGGTGCACTAACAAAGCCCCCACTGTGTGCAAGATTCACGTACCTAATAAACTGCTTAAGCCATTTAATATAAAATACAATCACACATGTTTACAAAAGACCTCTTGTTTGGTTGTTTTCCAATGCAGCGCCATGTCTGGGAATAGAGCGTTCAGTTTTGCGATAAGCTTTCTTTTCCTGCAGGTATTCTTGACAAGCCCTCGCGTTAACCTCTTTGGAGACCTGGGACGTGTTTCTAAAGCAGAAAATGTGTTTGAACCTTTTACCAAACTAACAAAGCGACCTGTAGTACAATACAGAACAAAAAGAAACAGGATAAAGAATGGTAGTGGCCACAAAGGGGCGCTACTGTGCTGACATGCTTCATGCCTACACAAAACATTACCTGACGGGAGCTGAAATGCTGAAGTGAAATGCTCTGCCACCAAAACAACACAATTCATTTGCTTTGGCCCTGGCAGCACTTTAGCCATGTTTTTAGTCTTTGATGTTTCTTATATCAGTATAACTGTGGATGCCCCTGAGACCAATTGTGTTAGAGCATGAAATAAGTTATGTATTTAATAAGTAATGGCATTTTCTTAAGCAGATCAAAGGAAAACTTTGATGCATCACCCTGTGCAACCAAACAAATGCAGGTTTGCTCATACTTGTTCACAATACAATGCCTCTATAATGCTAAAAATGCATGTATGCTTTTACTCCTAAACCTTGTCACGTCATGTGACTGTATCCTGATCAGATTTTAGCCACATGGATTTGCGCTTGGTAATCAAACCCATCTCCGCTCAGGGAGACTGAAATCTGATCACAGTGAAGTGCCCCTGTGATCAGAAGGCCCTGGGTTTAAATCCCAGGACCACAGAGGTAGCGTCGTCCCCACACACTGCTTCACTTGATCAGTGTTTTCAATGCTGAGAAAGAATTTCACATTGTTCACACTGTGTGCTGAGGTGTGTTCACATATGACAGTCACTTTACTTTACTATGCAAATCAGCTCCTATAAAACAACCTTTGCCTGTGCTGTTCTTAATATTTGTTTTATTTTAAGAAGCATACATTTGCAGACCAGAGTCAGTGTTTACAAGTAGAAAGTTGTAAGAATATTATCCTTGTATCTCATCTCCATCATGAAAACAAACGTTTTTAAACACAGTGTATTGTAGCAAGGTGGTGAAAAACAGTAAGGAAAAGTAAAGTTTAACCAAACTGGCAGTTTATTTGAGCTAAACAATTAATCCACATAAAGAGCCACGTAAGTAAAATGTAACTGATGGACCGAGGAGCAGCGATGGGTGCTTTAAGTGGAGGCAGTCCGGAGGCCGATCTCTTCTATTAGCAGAATAATAGGGGCAGACGGCGTGACAGTACTGAGATTGGTTTTCAGACCACCTCCTAAAATTATATCTGCTTTTAATGTATCTTGGGTCTTAGTAGCTGACAGTTATGGAGTGGTGGTGGCTCAGTGGGTAAGATACTTGCCTCTGGACCAAGGGGTCATGGGTTTGAATCCTACCTTCAGCAAACCACCACTGGGTTCCTGAACCACAAGTTGCTCCAGAGAGACTGCCCCCTGTAGTTAGAGAATGGAAGTCGCTTTGGATAAAAGCGTCTGATAAATTATGTAAATGTAATTTATTACTATCCTCATGCCAGACTATATTACCATTTATAATATACTTTTACATGTAATTACATAACTGTTTGATAAAGCACAATGAGACTTGAAATGAATCACATTTATGTTTGATTTACATTCGATTTACCTTTTAGTTTACAATATGTCATTCTCTAAAAGAAAAACTTGCTTCGTCCTTATTATAGTTAGGCATGGCAACTATGCAGCAAAAGAAAAACACGTGCAAATTTACCAAGATTTTTTATACGGAAAATCTCTTATCAAATTCAAATCATAAAATATCTACTCATATTCACAAACGTAACATTAATTAAATGTTTGTTTGTTTGTTTCAATGAGCTACACATGAGAACTAATTCATATCACCAAGGCTGATGAGAATGAGGTGCACTGGCACTTTGAATCAAACATATCTGATTTCTGTAGGAACTTTAATGCTCTCTAAAATGAAAGGCTGCTTTGTAGGTTATGTCTTCTGAAAAATGAAATCGATTTCCTTTCCTTTCAAAATAGAATCACGTGTTTGGCTGGCCCTGGCGCCATGATAAACAACAACAAGCAGTCCTGCAGAGAGAGAGAGGGAGAGAGCATTTGAGGGTAAAAATAGATTGGGAAAAGGTGCGTAAAATGGACCATATGAACTATTTCTTTCAGGAGCCTCTCTCTGATTGCAGAGATGTGAGTATTATTGCCTCAGAAACATTGCCAGCATGATTATGGTGGCAACTGGGTTATCCATGAGTCACACGAACTGCACACACACACACACACACACACACACACACAAACACACACACACACACACACACACACAGTGATTAAAGAGGCTACATTGGAGGAAGCAACATTACCTTTGGTGGAAAAGATCAGAGATGAGGCAGACATCAAAACCTGGTCATTTGTATCCCACTGATTCTGGTTACCATACTGATAACTGATCTGAGGTGCATGACAATTAGACCTGGGAGATGTTAGTGAAGAGTGTGTTCTTCAAAGTGTCCAGCAGAGGGGAGTCTCTGACTGCTGGTTGAGGGTGGGAACGCTATAATTGAACATCTGTCCCCGGGCCCACATGAGAACTGTGAAACGGTAGGGTGTCCCATTCCTCATTTTGAAGTTGCCCTCTATGTTCCCTTACTAGGACCTTTGGCATTGTAGCCTTTTACTCAAGATTCCTTAAAATACAGGAGGAGACCTGAGTGCCTGGGTTTGTTTCAAGCTGAGATGTTCATATGTGGGTTAAAATACATTCAACATGTCACTGAAAGCTGCATTAGATGTATAACCAGTATTGACCCACTGTAGAAAACCAAATAAGATAATTAAAAAAAGTGAGAATGACTGATAACATAATCTGACTGTGTGCAGCACATGTAGAGCTTGCACATCGCACTAGTCTACTCCCAATGCACGCTTTTAAACCTAGCACGCTCAAGGTCTTTTGCACTAAGTGTCTAGACATTGTTGACGTCAACAAAGTATAGACCTGAGGGAGGACCGCAGGGCTGAAAGTGCCTTTTGTGACAGGCCCTATTCGAGAAATCATGAAGGAAGTACACACTTTGAGCTTGATCTGGGGAAGCACAATAAAAGATAAAAATGCTCATAATTATTTTGTTCAATTCTGCAATCACCACTATTTATC
This sequence comes from Brachyalestes nurse, assembly GCA_037974405.1. Lineage (NCBI taxonomy): Eukaryota > Metazoa > Chordata > Actinopteri > Characiformes > Alestidae > Brachyalestes > Brachyalestes nurse. Next base: position 21,701,505 of record JBBPCY010000142.1, on the reverse strand, counting down.
ACAATCATTCAGTCTTTATTGTACCTTGGCATTTGAAAGCAACAGAAAAAAACAAGGCTTTCTTTCACACTTCACTAGAAATTCCCTCTTTTTACATCATGCTGTTGTACACATTAGAGAGACAGTGACATGTGAAGAGCACTGATGAAAAACAAGAAAAATAAGAAGAAAACATTAACCAGTTACACCTGAAGGGCAATCTTAACGCTTCAGCATACCAATCGTGTGGAAAGTCTTCCAAGAAGAGTGGAAGCTGTTACAGTCGCAAAGGGGGTGGGGTGGGGACGACTCCATACAAAAGTCTATGTATCTGAATGCAATGTCATTAAAGTCCCTGTTGGTGTAATGGTCAGGTGTCCCAATACTTTTGTCCATATAGTGTATTATGTAGCCATTTGGGTGTCTTCTCTCATATCAGCCATGACAAAACTAGGCCACTTAAAAACATGAATGCAAACAGGAAATAGGAAATAGGAAAGAATAGACCCGATCAAATACCAGAATTGAGAAATAAGACTTGAATGTGAACGTAGCCTAGGTGTCATGGGGCCTTGAACTGTGCACAAACTTCTCACAGGAGTCAGGTTGCAGTACAAAGAGCCTATAGAGGACTCATGTGGTACCATACTGCTCTAACACAATGACTGAGGAAGCTACATAGTCACTCACAGCATCTCTAAAGGCAACAGTCATGTGAGCACTTCTGAGCTTATTGCACAAATTGATGACTAAAAACTATAAATATGAAAGGCCGTTATTTCTAAGGCCTTTACATTTAGAGGTGAGTCAACTTTGACCACAGTTGGTTTGTCAGAAATAGAACCTCATAAATTTATATCAGTAGAGCTTTTTTTAGAAAGTTATAATACCAAAATCTTTTAACTGACTCTTTTTTTCACACTTGGAGTGTTTATAAGAGCAGTAGAGACCCAAATGAAAAAACAAAAGGATGCAAAAAGTGAGTGTTGCATAATATGTCCCCTTTAAAAAAGGCTACACTATAAACCTGACTAGCATGCCTTTTACAGTAACAGTCACATTCCACATCCATTATTTTGAGTTAATTGTCATGTTCAGAAATGATGAGCATGAGCAAAATGGCCTTCAATTATAAGGTTGAGCTACACAAAGCGAATTAAGTTATTTATAGAACAGGCAGATGGCCAAACAGAACACATAGGACTCTCTGTTTGGCTTTGTCTGTGTAACCCTCACTTACTGTCACTCTTTCTCACATATACTGAAAACAGACATACACACGGAAATGCGCGCACACACACACACACACACACACACACACACACACACACACACACACAGGTATACTCAAACATTTCTAAAATGGAATTCTGTCATCAGTCATACATACTGTTTGAAATAAGGTGAATTCAGGCCTAATGTAAAGTGCACTAGTTAGCCTGTCACTTAAGCTCCAATTTGTCATGGATGTCTGGCAGAAAGAGAGTTGAGAAATGTAAACCCTCTCTCTGTCATTACAAGTAAATGTGTGTGAGTTTCTAAAGACCACCCATGCTGCTGGTGTGAGGAAAAATAAGAGGTTAACAAAAGCTGGAACATGTGCAAATGTTTACCTCTCCCTACTCTCTCTCTGTCAGTACAAGTGAACCAGGACAAAATGACGATTTCACTCCCACGAACCATGGTCTGGTCACAAGCGCATTGTTTATTAATAAGATTTTTAGCTGTTTAGTACTTTATCATATTCAATATAATGAGAATCCTTTTATTACAATTAAAGATGTAATTTAAGTGTACAATTTAGAGAATATCAAAATAAATTAAATAAATGCTATTTATGTTTTGTGCATTTGAAGAGTGTAGGTTCATTTGAACATTGTGGCAATCATAGGCGCCGGCAGCATTTTTAAGGGGGGTGGTTTGCGGGGGGCACAGGGCTCTATGTCATAGCAGTAGTCCAGGGGGGCCAAGTGTCAGCTGTAGAAGGGAAAAAGTTGGTGGGGGTGGGGTGCTATCTTTCAAATGAATGATTTAGAAAAGCTGGGGGGGGTGGGTTGTTCTGGCACCCATGGTGGCAATACATAGCTGTTGTTCAGCTTATTTACTTTTCATTTGGAACAACAACACATAGCATTTTAAACTGAAACTCAATGCCATTGCGAATCTACACTCCCTCCAAAGTCATTAGGGTGAATAGGATTTTTGCCAGTGCTCTGTAAAGTTTGTCCAACCTGGCAACAGTTCCTTGGACAGAACCCATCAGTGGGCAGAGCACGAACAGGCCAATTCCACAACTAACAAAGTGATATCTGCTCTTTTATTTAGAACATTTCAAGGCTTTCTCCAATCTAACTGATACCTACAACAACAAAAGTTACAGATTTTGAATGGCATCTAATTTAGTGCGTTTCTCATTCGCAATAAGATGAGAATGATTAACCTCTGTTGAATTTCATAATGCATTTATTAATCAGAACGCACACAGCGACGCAAAGGCCAAAATGTGATGATGATAAATAAACAAGATATTGTTCAGTCCTAATCGACAGGAGCAAGCCTATTAAAAACAAAGAAGCAAACATTTATATACGATTTATATGTAAAACATATGACAGTGTCTTCAGCATAATCAAATTGCTGGTAAGGGGGGGAGAGATTAGATGCTGTAAAAACAGTGATAGCAGGTGATTGATGCTGCTTGTTCATGCTGTCGCACTGAGGCGGAGGGCAGTGAAGTAAGAAAGGCTTCTGCAGAACAGCAGTTGGCTACCAGCTCTGATTAAATAGACTGAGATTTAATCAAATAGCCTACCAGGGGGCCTGGACAGACGACAAGAAGAATACGGCAAGAGCCTAATGAAAGGATGGGTTCTCTCTCAGGAGCCCCATGGCTGAATTCAGGCCAAATGTGTCTTGTTCTCTCACACTTCCTTGCTTTACTTCTTCCTCCCTTTACTTCTCACCCGATCTCATATGTCCTCTTCATGGCTCTCCAACACCTCTCCCTACCTTGTATCTCAATACACCTGCTTTTTTTCCATTCCAGTTTATAACTTCTCTATTTCCAACTAATAGGCTTTCTCTCATTCTGTACCTTCCAGCTCCATCCTTTAATCCTTAGAACTAGTTCGTCTATACTACTACTAAAGTGATTATATATTTAATTAGTTACATTTACTAATTAAATTACTAACAAGTATTAACCAGTGTGGCATTTTCAACATTGTTCTATCAACAAATAACAAACATGTGGCAAATGCACCAATGAGCCAGAACATGACCACTGGCCTAATTAATGTGTGTCAAATTCAGATGCATATGAATGCCTGGAATCAGGGTTTTTTGGCAGAACTTTTGTGCCCAAAGAAGCATATTCCCTCTTCTTCTCTTCCGTTACAGTTATAACTGTCGCTGTTGATAACTGTGACTTCTGAGGTGTTAAAAATAAATTGCTTCCACTAGCATGCAAAGCTGTTGCCATTAACGAGCCCTTACAGCTTTTCCAATACTAATACACTAATTGGTGTGTGTCTCATCTGAGTGATTAGCAGTGCGCCAGGAGTGTGATCAGGGAGTGAGGAGTGCAGAGGCACCACCGCTGTGGGACATCATTGATTTGACAGAGACATGCAGCTGGGCACATCAAAACAGAAAAGGCCCCTCGTTCATGCTTTGGTTTAGAGATTATAGTCGTGTGGTGCGGACATCCACAAATACGGTAATAGCCACAGACTAGGGGGTTCCAGAGCTATTAGACTTAATATGGAGAAGCAAGTGGCTTGTTAGGCCTCTTCGCTGCACAAAAGGGTGATTTTCCAATCCCATTTCAGTGTAAGCCCAGAATAAAAAGGCACTGCAAAGGGTGACTCATCACTGACATAAGAGGTGTCACTATCCATTATATTAGTAATCAAGTAATCTACCAATTATTTTGACAATCAATAATTTTGTTTTCTTTATTCTTTATTCACCAGCAGAATTCTAGAACACTCTTTTGTAAAGGCCGACCACAGTGTTTTATCATAAACCGGGGGAAAATGACCAAAAAGGTTTTTTACTTTTTTTACTTTTTTAGGCAGTGAAATGGTACTAGGCATCAAATTAATAATGTTGAAATTACAGCCTAAAAATATGGAATAGAACAAAAATTAAGAACAGGAAGCATAAATAAACTTCAGAAAACTAATGTTGCACTGATGTTGCATAATGTGACACTATACTACTATCAATGTCTGAAGCAGCACATACTAAGAAATAATAATGCCTACAGAAAATGGCAAAAAGACAAGTCCATTTGTATATTTAGAGGAAAACACAGAGATAATTGGTTAGATTACTGCTTTAGGTGATTCTATATAGACTATAAAATCGCCCTGTTTCACTGTGAATAGCTCCCTCTTGTGGAGAAGGTTCAAACTGTAGAGCACACCTTTAAAATGACCTATTGATACCATTTTAATTGCACACAAATCACTAAGCTGATTTGTTGAGAACATACATTTTATGATTGATTAAGTTCAGCAAATTATTATAATTTATTACATTCATCTTAACAGCCCTAATTGGCATTATATGTCTGATATGTATCACAATGTTAAGCTTTTCTAAAGCTTGCAGATACAACAGTAGCGTTACAAAATGCATTTTTACAGTGTTACAAGTAGCTGGATGTACAAGTAGCCTTTAATGACTGACAGCCAGCTACTTATAACACGCAGTTTATGCAGTTACTGCACACTATTTGCTACAGTTTACAGGCTCTCCAAATCTTTCTAATGAACACAGACGTTCAGTGTTGTAGTACTCATGACACCCATGTATTCTCTGATAAACTCATCATGATGTAATTTATCACAGCAATAATAACACTGTCAGCTGTAAGGTGTATATAACTACCTGTGGCTGTGCCCCGTTGATCATCAGGTAGTAAAGCTTGCTGAGAATGCTCTGCTGCAGCTGATCCCATGACACTGACCTGTCCTCCCTCATCAGGAATGGAGGGCCAAACCTAAGGAAGAAGAGATTGTATTGCTTTAAATTATTCTTTGAGTTCTTCTTCTTCTCCTTATTCTTTTAATTTCCGGCAGACTAGACGCTTTGCAAATGAAAATGATGAACGTGTTTATTAGCATTTAGAGCGGGGAAGCAAGATTCGATTACAAGTGGTCACTCAAGATGCATGTGGAGATGCATTTTAATGCCAGATATGAACTGCTGTATTAAGGGCTATCTACTTGTGACTGCATGTCAATGCCAGGTGAAAACAGGGATAGGAATTAAATTCAATGAAGCATGTGCTGATTATCTGGCCAAAATGAAATTCTGAGCCACACCTGCTGAACAATTTGTGCCTTGGACTAATCAGATATTACATTGTGAAATAAGGCTTAATGAAAAGTTTAGCATTTCTGCATTACTTGAACAATTCAACAATTAGTGATACATGATTGGCAGTCCTCATTGCTGCTCACAACTATTTTAATAGAGCTTAGCGCTTCATGTTTTACCACTGAAACACAATAGATGTAGCATAATGCCTACTGACCCTAAATTAAGAGTTTCATTATGTGTGTATGTGAGGAAGAGAGACAGAGAAGGAAACATTTGGATGAAACAAATAAACATACCGTGTATATATATATACATATATAAACATATATTTAAAACAATAAGAGATCACTGCAAAAATATTCAGTTTCTCAGGTTTTATCTTTTATCTTTTATTGAACTGAACAGCTTTACCTTAGAACTGCTAACAAAAATTCTCCTAATTTCCAAATAAAAGTATTGTCCTTTAAAGCATCATTTTAAAGGAAAGACAAAACATCAAACTAAAAGGAATGGTGCAGCGTTTACAAAAAATTCAAAGAAAAGAAATCTCTCTTGTTCACTCTTCAACCAAATGGCAATAATGACCTTTGACGTACTTCTAGTAGTGTTTTACCATCTAACTGGTCACATTGCAAGAGGAGAGTGTTGATTACAGCAGTGTTTTTATACTTTTCCTCATTAAATAAGATTTGATTCAGGTAATCATTAATCAGTACCTCATGAATTCCTGCACAAGCTCACCTCATTCTGCTTTAACAGACGACCATGGAATGGTCACACTCATAGAGATGCTGATTTAAAAATAACTCGTTTTTTTCAGGAGCTGTATTTCAGTTTCCATGAGTGTTGAACTGTTGAGCGATTGTGATTTTCTGTTTCACTGGGGCATAAATATGAGGCGACAGACAGGTTAATGTCAAAGACTATAGGGGTATAGTCATTTAAGTTCATTTTAATCTGTTGTGGTTGTTTAACAATGTTTTAATGAAAGGTGAATGCCTATAAAGTTGGAAATAAGCTGATCTCTCAGTCGTGGTGGGTATAAATGGCTTTTTAATTAGAGGGAGCATTTCAGTGTTGTGGACGCTTGCTTGCGTCTCTTGCTGTTGCTAGCTTGTTGTTACTTGCTAAGCTTTGTGGCCATTGTTTTTTTTAATGGTTGTTCATGGTTACTAGATTACAAGCAATTAAGGCGGAGACAAATATAAAGAGATTAGGTCAGAGTGTCATTACTGGAAAGTGTTGGCACTCGTAGAAAGCTTCTCAGTCAATTACATTGCGAGGTTGGAACTACTTGTGGTACAATCATGGACAAAATCTGTCATGACAAGTCATGATACCTACACAGTTGAAATGCCTAGAGCCACTGCTGGGGTAATAATTGCTATATTGAATTTGTCTATAAGTGGATATAGATTCATTTAGCCCTAAGCACAGTGAATAGGGCGGTATGGAAAGTTTACATTTTCAGAAGATGGTAGCATGTGAAGTTCACCAAGTCTCTAATATGTAAATTGTAGAATTCACCTCCATGCCAACAAATGATCTGGAAGGTATGCCTGAAGAAAGCCTTATATTTCATCTGACCACAAACACCTGGACATCTCTAGATGCTGCTGGAACCAGGTTCTATGGTCAAATGTGTTAAAAAAAATGTAATTCTTGGCAACATATATGAAAGTGACCATTCCATCGTACATGAACACACCACAGCACACAGTGTGAACAGCACAAAATTCTTCCTCTGTATTTAACCCATTCACCAAGTGAAGCAGTGGGCATCCAGGAACACAGCACCGAGGAAGCAGTGTGTGGGTATGGTACCTTAATCAAGGGTACACCAGAGGTGCTTAGCAGTCTTGGAAATCGAACCCACAACTTCCTGATTGCAGGGCGAACGCCCTAACCATCCAAAGTATCAGGACACGTGACCAAGATGGAGTTTGTGACATTCCATTAAAACACATAGACTTTAATATGGAGTTGGTCCCCCTTTTGCAGCAATAACAACATACACTTTTCTTGGAAGGCTTTCTACAAAAGTGTTTCTGTGGGAATTTGTTGCCATTCGCTCTTCATTAATGAGGCCAGGCACTTATGTTGGACGAGAAGGTCTGGCTCACAATCTTTGTTTCCAGTTCATCCCAAAGGTGTTGGATTGGGTAACTGGGGGACGGCAACTCCCTCACTCTGACGCCACGTTACTGTATATTCTGCGTATACTTCCGCCACATACAACCAAACTAGTTACAGGAACGAGTGTCGTAAACTCGAAACATCTTATGTTGAGATTGCCGTAACCCGAGGAACCCCTGTATAGTCAAGGTGTGTGTGGGCTAAATAGGATGACTATACCCCACTGTTGAGTAAGGTTGAGGATCCCCAAAGGCTCTGTGATACTGGTATCAAAGATTCAATTTAGTACTAGGAGATATTAAATGTAATCTGGCTGCCTCAGTCAACAATTATAACTAGGTCATGGTTGGATCTTGCAGCAGGAACTGATCTTAAACAAGTTTTCACATCCACATAAAATTACTTCAGTATCACAGAATTTTTAATAAAAGATTGTGATTCCTTCTCATAATTTTAGTGTGATATTAAGATAATTAACCACAAATTATGCCCTGCCCCCATGGGGCTGATCAGTGTTGTGCCTGAACGCGTTCCTATTTTTCGTGAACGCTGAATTATGAATGCAACCGTGAGTGACGTTCAGCTCTTTTCAGAGAGCCGGCTCTTGTGGCACGGCTCCCAAAGAAGAGCCGGTTCTTTCGGCTCCCAAACGGCTCTTA
>JBBPCY010000142.1:21669737-21688554 GCA_037974405.1 Brachyalestes nurse | reverse complement strand
GGAGTCAGCTACTGAGGTGCCCGTTGAGGCACCCGTAGAGGCAGCTACTGAGGCACCCGTGGAGGCACCCGTGGAGGTAGCTACTGAGGTGCCCGTGGAGGCACCCGTGGAGGTAGCTACTGAGGTGCCCGTTGACGCACCCGTGGAGTCAGCTACTGAGGTGCCCGTTGAGGCACCCGTAGAGGCAGCTACTGAGGCACCCGTGGAGGCACCCGTGGAGGCAGCTACTGAGGTGCCCGTGGAGGCACCCGTGGAGGTAGCTACTGAGGTGCCCGTTGAGGCACCCTTTGAGGCAGCTACTGAGGTGCCCGTGGAGGCAGCTTCTGAGGTGTCCATGGAGGCAACTACTGAGGCACCTGTGGAGGCACCCGTGGAGGCAGCTACTGAGCCACCCATGGAGGGAGCTACTGAGGCGCCTACTGAGACACCCGTAGAGGCAGCTACTGAGGCGCCCACTGAAGCACCTGTAGAGGCAGCTACTGAGGCGCCCACTGAGGCACCCACAGAGAATGCCGTATCGGGAGCAGGAGCTAATGAGGGAACCGTAGAGGCATCCAATGAGGCACCAACGGCGGAACGCATAGAGGGACCCATAGAGGCACCAACAGAGAGAGCTGCTAGCAAAGTAAATCCCACAGAGAGAGCTGCTAGCAAGGTGAACCCCCTTGGGATTTTGCGGTGCCAAAACATCTTGTTGGTGTTCTGGTTGGAAGGCATTACCGGAATTGTGAATTAATTTGGAAGACAACCGGCGCAGAGGTATATACCACAGCCCCGTCTTAGATGGAAACCCCTCAGCTCTGTCGTATAGTAGGAACTGAGCAGCAGGTGTATCAAGCACGTGATGTCCTGCTCCAAAGACTGGGTGGTAAGATGTTCCAACGCCTGGGTCTGAGCAGCCTGCTCACATTGCCACCTATGCCCATGCTCCTCATTCCAAAAGACCTGGTGCCTGTCAGGGTAACGGCCATACATTCAGCCACTCACTGGTTCCTGCAGCAGCCGTACAACCCCACACATCTCGCTCTGAGCAACCTGGAGCAGGAGATGTTCCAGCACTACTCCCAGCCTGGTGTCCCTCCTCTAGAATGCGCAGAGAAAATCGCTCTGTTCTGTGTAGCGCAGACAGTGGAAGGGGCCTGGTGGAGAGCCAGGATCACATCCCAGGGTGAGGATCCCAGCAACGTGGGTAACATAGTTAAAGACACTGGGGGCGCAGTAGGGTTAGGGACGTCTTGTACTGTGGTCATAGTACAATTTACGACAGAGGTCGTAAATGACCCACGACCTCTGTATGAACACAGTACAAGCCGGGAGGGGCGCCCCCCTTTTTTCGCATTCTTCCTGCTTAGCGTGCCCCCTTCACACCAGCGTCCAGGGTTCGAGCCCCGCTCGGCTCGCACAGCAACGCGCATGCACACTTGCTCACCTACACCCGCAAATGATGAAAGTGAAAGTGACCATTTGTCATACGTGAACACACCACTGCACACAGTGTGAACAGCACGAAATTCAACCTCTGCATTTAACCCATTCACCAAGTGAAGCAGGGGGCAGCCAGGAACATGGCGCCCGGGGAGCAGTGTGTGGGGACGGTACCTTGCTCAGGGTACCTCAGTGGTGCCTAGCGATGATCAACGTTACACTACATGTATTACTGCGCAAACAGTCGCGGGCAAATCTATTCCAAACTATGGCTACAGCACTCTTCATTTGAAGTGCAGCTGAGAAAAGAAGAGAGACTAGTGTAAATTGGACAGTACTATTTTGTGGCTGAAGAAAGTTACAGCTGAAAGTATATCATTTTTGAGACACCAGAAAAACTCAAACTAATCAACCAAAGGGTTAAAACTTTTTAAAACCGTTTAAGCTCAGTTTACATGCCAGAGCTAAGCTAAAGCTAACACCACACCGGCTCTCTCTGCCCAGCATCTTTCTCGCCAATGTACAGTCACTGTTGAACAAAATGGACGAGAGTCGACTCCGAATTAACCACAGTAAGAAACTCTGGAACTGTAATGTCATGATTTTCACAGAAACATGGCTAAACAGTGGAATACCGGACAATGCTATTGCTCTAGCTGACCACCATACTTTCCGGGCAGACAGATCGGCGGATGACTCCGGTAAGACCAGAGGCGGAGGATTGTGTATTTACGTTAACAAAGCTTGGTGCACGAACTCTGCTGTTGTAGGGAGACACTGCTCACCTAACCTAGAGTTTCTCATGGTTAAGTGCAGACCGTTTTATCTGCCACGGGAGTTTACATCCACCATTATAACTGCTGCTTACATTCCACCCGATGCTGATGCCAAGCTTGCTATGAACGAACTTCATGCAGCCATCAGTAAACAACAGACTGATAACCCGGGGGCTGCATTTATTGTTGGGGGGGACTTCAATCACTCCAACTTAAAGACAGTGCTCCCCAAATTTCACCAAAACGTTCTCTGTCACACCAGAGGAAACAAAACATTGGACCATGTTTACACAAACATGGCTGATGCTTATGTTGTGACCCCCCTCCCCCACCTCGGACAGTCTGATCACCTTTCTTTGTTTCTCACCCCCAAGTACTCCCCCCTCATCAACCGGGTGAAGCCATCAGTAAAAACCATCAAAGTGTGGCCAGCGGGGGCTGACATCACACTCCAGGACAGGTTTCAACACACAGACTGGAGTATGTTTTCTTCCCAGGCCACCTGTGGCTCTCACACGGACATTGACTGTTACACTTCCTCTGTTCTGGATTACATTAACACCACCATAGACAGTGTCACCACTCAGAAACAGATCACAACATACCCAAATCAGAAGCCTTGGATGAACAAGGAGGTGCGTCTCCTGCTGAAGGCACGCAACACTGCCTTCAGATCTGGTGATGCACAGGCCTACAGCATCTGCAGGGCAAATCTGAAGAGGGGCATCAAAAAGGCCAAGTACTGCTACAAAATAAAGCTAGAGGAGCACTTTTCCAACGCTGACCCTCGACGCATGTGGCAGGGCATTCAGGCCATCACAGACTACAAACCCAGCAACCCCACCCCCACAACCACAAATGTCTCCTTCCTGAATGAGCTTAATGACTTTTATGCTCGCTTTGAAAGAGACAACAAGCAACCCGCTGTCAGGATCTCCTCCTCAACCGACCCCTCACCCATCACACTCACCTCCTCAGATGTCTGCACTGCACTGAGTCGGATCAACGCGCGTAAGGCTGCTGGTCCAGACGGGATCCCTGGGCGCGTACTTAGAGCATGTGCAGAGCAGCTTGCTGGAGTATTCACCGACATTTTTAACATGTCCCTCGCCCAAGCAGCTGTTCCAAAATGCTTTAAGTCCACCTCCATTGTGCCAGTGCCGAAACACTCCAGTCCAACATGCCTGAATGACTACCGCCCTGTAGCACTCACACCCATCATTATGAAGTGCTTTGAGCGGTTAGTCCTGGCACATCTGAAGGACTCTCTCCCACCGACTCTGGACCCACACCAGTTTGCTTACCGCTGCAATAGGAGCACAGAGGACGCAGTCTCCATAGCACTGCACTCTGCACTCACACACCTGGACAATAAAAACACTTACGCACGGATACTGTTTGTTGATTTCAGCTCAGCATTCAACACTGTCTTACCCTCTAAGTTAAACACTAAACTTAGAGCCCTGGACATTAAACCCTCACTCTGCAACTGGATTATGGACTTTCTGACCAACAGACCACAGCATGTCAGGTCAGGCCACATCTGCTCCACCACTGTCACGCTCAACACTGGTGTACCACAGGGCTGTGTGCTGAGCCCCTTCCTCTACTCCCTCTTCACCCACGACTGCCGACCCGTGTATGGATCCAACTCCATCATCAAGTTTGCAGACGACACCACGGTGATCGGTCTCATCAGCAACAACGATGAAACTGCCTACAGGGAGGAGGTACAGCATCTGGCCACTTGGTGCACGGACAACAATCTGCTCCTTAACACCACCAAGACCAAGGAGCTCATTGTGGACTTCAGGAAGGAGAGAAGAGGCTCACACAATCCCATCCACATCAACGGGAGGGCTGTGGAGCCTGTCTCATCCTTCAAGTTCCTGGGGACCCACATCTCAGAGGACCTGTCCTGGACCACCAACACCTCCAGCCTGGTCAAGAAGGCTCACCAGCGCCTCTTCTTCCTGAGGACACTAAAGAAGAACCAGCTGTCCTCAGCCATCCTGGTGAACTTCTACCGCTCTGCAATAGAGAGCATCCTAACCAGCTGTGTTACAGTGTGGTATGGGAGCTGCACTGCTGCTGAGCGTAAGGCACTGCAGCGGGTGGTGAAAACCGCCCAGCGCATCACAGGGACTTCACTTCCATCCATTGAGGACATCCAGAGGAAGCACTGTCTGCGTCGAGCACGCAGTATTCTTAAGGACTCCTCTCACCCTGCCCACGGACTGTTCTCTCTCCTGCCTTCGGGCAGACGCTTCAGACTACCCCAAACAAGAACCAGCAGATTCAGGAACAGCTTTTTTCCCAGAGCTGTCTCCCTGCTGAACTCCTTGCCCCCCCACATACACTCCTGATAATCATTGCACTATTTAATCTCTGCACATCTTTGCACATAATCACTGCACTACACTGCACATAGCCACTTATAAACATGCATATCCATTGCACATATACACTTGTACACTTTTCTGATATAGCAGATAATTAAACTTTATATTTTTAATAGTAGATAATTAAACTGTATATACATATATATATTTTAATAGTAGATAGTAGTAGAAAACTAAACTGTACATTTTGCTCTTTGTTCATCCACTTGTAATTCCTGTTTATAGTTAATACAACTATATATGTTCATATATCCATACTGTGCTCATACTTCATATATTCATACTGTTCATACTGTATATCATGTATATTATGTTCATACTACTGTACATCCATCTGTAAATATTATTCAGTTTCTTCTTGTACATATACCCATAATTTATAACCCATAACTTGTAAATCATACTTATACCTTTATCCTGCACTTGCTGCTTTTTGCACTTCTGGTTAGACCTAAACTGCATTTCGTTGCCTTGTACTTGTACATGTGTAATGACAATAAAGTTGAATCTAATCTAATAATGCCCAATAGAGCAAGATCTTAAATATTTACAATAGAAAAAAGCATAATATAAATCATAATAAACCTGGTTAACATTTTACATTATTGCAAAGGTGTCCAACTTTTAATAGTCAGTCTACAAAACAGCAAGAAGAGTCCATGTTAAAATGTGACTTTTACACAGACTGTGTGTACATATGTAATGCGTGTGTGCATGTTCCAGCACACAATTATTTTAGGGTACTCTCTACTCACAAATCTGGTGCAAATGGTAAGGAATTCAGCAAAAGTAAAATGGAGTCTGTAATATAGCTGGCCAGCAAGCAGTTAGAGTGGCTGGACTGTCTTAATATAGACTTCCTCATTCAGCACGGCCCCACAACGTTAGAGCTTTGACAAAAAAGAGAACTACAAGCCTGTCATATCTTTCTGCTAGACTCAGAAATGGCCTTCTTTTCTCAGTGTACACAACAACATTAAAAAGCAGTTTGATACAGTTTACTTTCAACATTACCTCCACACCTTCACAGCACTTTCAGTACTTATATATACAGGAACAGGGGTTATGTTGCAAGAGCACCCACATATGGTGAAAACCCACCTTGTTGTGTTTTGGTAAAAAAAAATGTCTTAAAATGCCTAAGTGTAAACCCTTATAGTGTGTTCCCAAAACACTTTATTCATCTCATTTTAAACTCAATTTAATACATTACCCTTAACGAAAATGTAAAGGTAAACCCGCATTTGTACTGTACAGTTACACTAAACATTAAACATCTGCAGTGCTAGATTGTAAAGATCGATATTATAATATAATTGCACGAAAATGTCATGTCTGGGGACAGTAACAATGGGCGGCCACTAGAGGCCGTCCTTTTTCTGTATTTGGTTTTGGGATGTTTGTGGAACTTTAATTATGACAGTGGTTCCCAGTTTGGGAACCACTGAATTATAAAGTGGTAGTGGGTTGATGTGTTTCAGTAACAGCTGTGTTTTATAAGTGATTGTGTTTTGTGATTGGTTTTGGGGTTTAGGGTTTTAGTATGTAGTTTGTGTGTCACTGACCAATGCAGGTCAACCATTATTTTCGCTTTGGTCTCCTTTTCTTCAAGCTATCGTTCTTAAGTCTGGCTCTCATGGCAGTTTTGTTTTGGTATTTGCTGGACTTGTAGTCAAGACCACCTAAACCAAGACCAAGACACTATCAAGACCACAGGGTATCGAGACCAAGACAAGACCAAGACAGACCAACAACTCTCTAAAAAATGGGAAATATGTAACTGATTTCAATTATACTTCATTTGTAGATGAAACTGTAACAGCAAATTGAAGATACACAATTATAAACTTGAAATTGCATCATGTCCCATTGTTAGTAGTACCAGCCAAATTACATTGTATGTAACTTCCCTTAAATGGATTAGGCCTGTTAAGTCAACACAATATGATATGCAGATGTTATTTAAAAGTCAATGGTCACATTTATTTAGTCAAACACCATTCTAATAAAATACTGTTATCAAACAATATAAAGACATGCACACACCACATGAATCAAGTGCAAACTACAAATACTACATACCAATACAAACTGCACATCAAATTGTGCATCAATAAGAATAAGGACAATGTCTGCAGTGGCATGTGATTACAACACACTGCCAGTGATATCAAGCCTGTTGTTCAGTAGGGCAAGAACAATAAAACACAGATATTATGGACAAATAACAGATTGATAAACTAATACAGTTACATGAAATACTTAAAGAGCGAGAGAAAGAGAGAGCGAGCATCACTGACAAACCTGTTAGTCCTCACCCCCTTCAGCAGCCATCTTATGTTTTTGTAGATCCAAATTTTAAAAGCTTATTTAAAAAGCTTATATCTGCAGAAAAGGCTTTGGTGAACCGCAATGAAGATTGAAGGTTCTCCAGGAGAGTTTAGAAAAAAATGCCCAGCTGCCTGGATCCCACAAAATGCGCTCAAAACACAATAAAACAACTACATAGAAACTCCAAAGCAGTTTTATCACAACCAAGACACTTTTAAGCCCAGTGTCAGAACTTCCATGTACTCACAGCGAAGAAATTCAGCTACAAAGGTGCTCCTCTCGGCGTGCCTCGAATTGCGTCTCTCAGACAGTCTCTCCAGTTTGCTGGCCAAATATCCCCAATCAAATATCCTCAAATATCCTGAATTTGGTCTTCTGTGTGCATTTCGGTCGTTGTGTTTTTGAACGTAGCTCTGCCTAGGAACGTCCCAGAAACTTGTGGGAGGACTCTTTGAAATCGTTAGACCCTCAGTTATTGATTAGAAAAGAAATTGGTGTGGAAACCATCCTATTACGGCAAAGTACGTATGTTTCTGGGCAGATCATATTTTGGTTCCACATATGGAACCATATTTTCAGAGAAGAGGGTGAGAGGGAAATCTCCCGACCACTATGCCGAGACAGCGAGACCAAGACAAGACAGAGGGATCCGAGACCAAGACAATAGACCACCGAGACTGTGACAAGACCAAGACCACATAAAAGTGGTCTCGAGACATCCAACTCTAGTATTTGAATGAAGCACTTAGAATTCAACTGGTGTAAGTGTGCCTGCCTTGCATGCCTGGAGGAGGGGCGACCTGACAGAAAAAGCACCAAAAAAATTGTGGAGTATATCTGCCATTCCATGAATTCTCTGGAGTTTTGGCCAACAATTATTAGTTCGGTTCTAAGAAAAAATGACTGAATATGGAACACTTTAATTTTATTTTAGCTGTATAAAAATGGATTATTAAACTCGTATATGTGCTGCCCCACAATTAGGCTCCATCTGACAATTTGTCACTAAGAGCACTAATAAGTG
Source organism: Brachyalestes nurse (assembly GCA_037974405.1). Lineage (NCBI taxonomy): Eukaryota > Metazoa > Chordata > Actinopteri > Characiformes > Alestidae > Brachyalestes > Brachyalestes nurse. Next base: position 21,680,596 of record JBBPCY010000142.1, on the reverse strand, counting down.
TGGCATTTATTTTCTGAACACTTCATCTAGATTTTCATCTAAATAATATTAGGTGTGGATTTACCATGTTGGCTTAACATTGTAATACACTACCAAAGTCCAAAATAGAAAAAATGTACCACATTAGGGCAACTCACCCTAATTCATGCACGGGCGTTTTCTTTGGTATGCGCTACAGTTTTCTTTGGTATAAGCAGGGTAAATACAGTGATAATTTAAAATGTATCGGTAATCACCAGTTATGTTTACAGTTTACAATAATTTACTGTTCGCAGGGAGGCGCATCTTATTCAGGTTTTTTTTTTTTTACAAACAAGCAGAAAGTTACAGGGACAGAATGCAACAAAATGACACATGTACATGACAAAACAAAGACACTAACATAACATTAACAACAGTTGCAGAGGCTAGACAATACGGCATACATGTTGACAGGATGAGGTGATAGACATATTTGAAAAAAATAAACAGGAGGGCCAATGATAATGTCCACTAGGGAGATGGAATCTGGATCGCATAGAAGGTGGTGTCTCAGGGGAGGAGTATCTGGATCGCATAGAAGGTGGTGTCTCAGGGGAGGAGTATTATTTTATTTGTTTATTTATTTTTATTTATCATAATCATAATTATAGTAATCATAATAATCATAATAATTTGAATGGCTGGAATGGCTACCTGAGCACCCACTCATGGCTATGGTGCGGGCCCATCCCCGCCTAAGGTATACCATGAAAATGACAAGATTATGTGCCTTCTCTAATGTGTATTGCATTAAAAGAAGCGGGCATGCAGGGTGGAATACCTGCCCAGATTTCCACCTGCACACTGCATTCACCCTACATAATCATGGCTATATGCCACCTCTAAAAGTATTTGCATGAAAAGGAACGTTAAAAGAAACCTTGAATCTAATATGTGTCTTAATGTAAATAGAATAAAAAGAACTATTTATTATAATTATAACTAATAATTATGTTACAAAATTTGTACATTATATCTTTCTAAATAATTTACATATTGCCACGAACAAAGCACAAAAAAATGTGGAGAATATTTGCAGTTATGCCTTATTGTGGAGATTTCCGTGTACAATTATCAGTTAGGTTCTCAGAAAAAATCAGCGTGAGACTCCTTGAACTGGAACTGGATAAAGCTTTTATATCCATAGGGTGGTCTTCCGTCAATTCTAAAACCATTATCAACGGTGCGTGCCTCACAGGACACCTCTAGATAAAGAAAACAATGAACAGATATTATATAAAAGAGTGCTAATTTTTCTTCATTCTGACTTTAAAAATACCTATAACCAAGAAATATAATGTATAACGTAGAAATACATGAATCAAAACATTAAAGGTTTGGAACTTCCTGGATTCCAGCAGTTTGACTATTTTCAGTTCATACACACCTGACTCCTGATCCGCATAAAACCGGGGGGTTACTGTATATATGATAGGACAATTGTTTTTAATATTAGGGGGGGGTGCATGGATATTGTTGCATATTTATAAAAATGTGAGTGTCTAGTAATGTATTCTTCAATATTGCAGTGAAATGTGCTGGCTTCATTTGTTTTATAGCATTTGGATTCAGACAAAAATGTAAGAGTCATTTTTTGTGTCATTATTCCACATTCCTACAGTGAAAAGTCAAGAAAGTAATTACACCAACAGGGAGTTTAATGACACTGCATTCAGATACATAGACTTGTTGGTCCCCCTTTATAGCTGCTACAATGCTCTGGACTCTGAGGGTAACTTGTCTTTCTATAACAAACTAAATAAAAGATGAAAGTCCTGCAGTGGCAAATAGCTTTGGTTTTATATTTTATTTGATTACATTAAGATTTACTGTAAATATTTGAACTGCAGCTGTGTGACTGTGTTAAAGGGACACTACTTTATTAGTTTAAAGGGACACTTTAAACTAATAAAGTTCCTTATTAGTTTAAAGTGTTTGCAAGCCAAATGTTATTGTACTTTTGTTCATATAGCAGTGCTTTAAAAAGAATTACACTAATAATTACAAGTTTACTTTCAAATTACAAGTTTACAAAAAATAATTGCAAATATTACACTACATTTGAATTAATTATTTAATTTTGCGTATAACAATTCGATTAATAGCGATTAATCACAGAAAACCATACAATTAATCGCAATTAAATATTTTAAGCGTTGCCTAGCATTAATTTTAACACTTACTGGGGTTAGGTGTGTTCTGTTGCTTTAAGGCCCAGCACCTTTGGTTAAATGAAAGCTTAAAATCCATTGATCTGATATTTTCAAAAGCTTTCACTTGTCCGAATGACTGCATGTGACTGAGCTCTTCTGGAGTGCTGAGTTTTGATGCTTTAAATAAACATCTGGTTGTAAAAAAATAAACATAATAAATGAATATATCTTACCAGCTAGCTCACCAACTAACTGCCTTATGTTTTTTTCACCTAGATGAACTGATTTACTGACCGTGGTGCTGAATTACTGGACTTGAGAATTTAGTAGATAAAGTGTTAAAAATGGCTTTGAAGGCAAACTGCATGATGATCTTCCTCATGTGTCTCACAAAGGCTGTAAATGTAAAAGGTGAGGTATAATCCACTATTTTGAAAAACTAGTGAGTAGTGAGTAGCTTGGTAGTAAGAGTTTTTTAGCCGGTGTAGTTCTGTACATTTCTGGATCAGCATGTCAGTGTGGTCCTCAAGAGGATTAGGTCTAAATTTAAGACACTTCTAGTCTCACTATGCAAAGCAGAGGCTATGTGGGTTACACTTACAGGCCCAGGAGTCAAGATACACTGCCTTGTCATGTGTAGGACCTCTGAAGTTAATTAGAGGAGTAGGCTGGGTTTTGGAGGGCTATTTCAAACACTATCTCTGCATATTTGCATTTAAATGTTTGCTTCATTTTTCTTTCCTAGCCTGATTGTCCTGCTTTCTTTTGTGTCTGCTCTCAAGCTTGTTCGGTTTATAGTGAATGCCAGTGTTTTATGCAGGTTTACTGTAACATACGAATTTCTGATAAAATGCAGTGAAAGGAACGTTTTTGCTCCTTTAATCTTTAGTGCCAGTTGAACGTTAAACAAGAATTTTTCAGTATTAAGATTGGTGCTGTTTGTAGATTAGTGCCATTCCGTGTCTATTCCATCTTTTTTCCCTCAAAAATGAAGGAGCTGCATGATACAGTGCACTCTGAACATTTGAAAATTAAAATCAAAATCTCTGAAGAAATCCAGTTAAATGTCATATGGAATAGTGTCTATGTAGTAAACATGTTGTTTTTCTTTGCATCCAATAACCATTTCCACCAGAAAACAGCACCTATTATCAGCATAGTAACACCTGTGACAGGTGGCGCCAAAGACTTTGATTTGATGGGAAATGACCAATTGGAATTTTCTACCACTTTGTTTCAATACTGCATTCACAGCTGTTGTGGTTTATTGTCTTCTCAGCTCAGTGTGCAAAACCTAATGTTGGGGAAAACAGAAATCAGACTCCTGAATCAGACAAGTCAGCTTACCCAGATGGATCCACTGCAAACTTCACATGTGTATCAGGTTATCTGGCTGTAATTCCTACTGCTTCTAAAACAATCACCTGCAATGGAAACACATGGACAGACCTGAAACTTCAATGCCAAAGTAATTCTCCTACTGCACTACTGTCATTACACAAGTATTGTGTTATTTTTTGTGACTATATATAATTTAAGGGTGATAGACTTCTAGATAAATGTGTGCATTTCACTTCTATACAATGGTTGTGGAATAAATATGATCTGGTGATGTGATGTTTTGTGTGTTTTAGAAAGAGATTGTAGACCTCTTCCAGACATCCCCAATGGAAAGTATTCATATTCCCCAGAAGGAGCTGAAGCAACTTTATTTGGCGCAACAGCCACAGCACAGTGTAACCCAGGGTCAGTGAAATTCTTCTTTGTTTCTTCTCAGTTTATTTGTTGAATGGTAATAAACTCCATTGTATTTATCTTTAAACAAATATAATTATTCTCTGCTTGCAGCTATCGGCGGGCTGGACAAGCAGCTAGACTGTCGAGCGGAGGGTTGGGATGGGAGAGACCCCATCTGTGAAGGTGTGTGATTTGTAACATTTTACATAAACTGTTTTTACAGTGTTTGAAGTGTCATTTTATTAAACACATTTTGTTCCTCCTCAGTGGTAAAGTGTCAACCCCCTCCTGGAATAGAGAATGGAAGTCATGATGAACCGTTAAAGGAAGAATATCAATATGAACAGGCAGTCTCATACACTTGTTATTCAGGCTATACTCTTTTTGGAAATAAAACAATATCCTGCTCTGAAACTGGATGGTCTCCGTCTTCTCTGCCTCGCTGTAAAAGTAAGTGGCGCTCGAATAAGTACACAAAGCATATTTTTGTTCAGTAGTGATAAGAAATGGAAAAATGCATCCCTAAATCAAAGGTAATGATCTAAGAAGTGTAGTCCGATACAATTTTATATTTTCCCTGCTCTAACACACCAACAAAGTCTGCCAATTAACTGAGTCATGAATTTGATTAAGTATTTAATTGTGGTGTATCCAGTTGTTTCTATATACTCTCTTCCATCTGTTCTTTTTCTCTCAAGAATTAAGGAGCTCCATGATACAGTGTACTCTGAACATTTGTTGAGGAAAATCAAGATCTGAAAATCTGAAGAGATTCATTTAAATGCTATACGGAATAGTGTCGTGTAGTTAACATTTTATTAAACACGTTTTGTTCCTCTTCAGTGGTCAAGTGTCAACATCCTGCTGAAATAGAGAATGGAAGGCCTGATAAACCGTTAAAGGAAGAATATGAATATGAACAAACTATTTTTGTTTGTCTCCGCCTTCTCCACCTCGATGTAAAAGTAAGTCATGCTGCAAAAAATACACAAAGCATATTTTTGTTCAGTAATGATAAATGGAAAAATGCATCCCTAAATCAGAGGTAATGACTTAAGAAGTGTAGTCTGACACAATTTGGTATTTTCCCTCCTCTAACACACCAACAGTGTCTGCCAATTAACTGATTAGTTTAAACCATGTGTGTGTGAACAGAAAATCACCAAACTGCTGGAATCCAGGGAGTTCCAATCCTTTAATGTTTTGATTCATGTACTTTTACATTTTTATGATTTTATTTCTTACTTAACCTGAAGTTTTTGTATGCTTGTCACTACATGTTCAGTGGTTCTTTGTGTCTAAAAGCATAAAGATAGTCATGAATTTGAGCAAATATTTCATTTTCTCTTCAATGGTCAAGTGTCAGCCTCCTTCTGAAATAGTGAGTGGAAGTCCTGATGAAACGTTAGTGGAAGAATATCAATATGAAGAAGCAGTCTCATACACTTGTGTTTCAGGCTATACTCTTTTTGGAAGAAAAACAATATTCTGCTTTGAAACTGGATGGTCTCCGCTAGGGCTTTTAATCACGATTTTGCCACACACAGACATGTTTTATAGTGTGAATATGAAACATGTTTCCCAAAAGAAAACAAATAGATCTTTATCAATGACCTGTAACATGTCTCTAAAACAGACATAAGGCAAATTTTGCCATGCATAAGTCATAGACCTCTTTGTGACGCTGCTTCAGGTGTTGAAATAGGTTTGTTGTGTTACCCTGTTTCGCGACAACGACAGACTGACAGGTCTTACAGATGACCTAGATCTGTAATACATCATCTTTCTTGTATCCAAAGTAATCCCACACCACAGATGTTGACTTTTTTTGGTCCTCCTGTGCTGAACTCATCATCCCTGTTTTTACAGCCTATTTGTCTTTAAGCTCAGTCTCCTGTTCTCATGCTCTGTTTAGGCGCGCTGCGTTGTGTTTGGTTCAAATAATATAAAGTCGGGAGCACAAAAAAAAAAATCTTGCTGTAAGGCAATTGCGCATATTCACATTGCGATTTTGATACGATTTCAATTAATTGCTCAGCCCTAGTCTCCGCCTTCTCCGCCTTGTTGTAAATGTAAGTGGCGCTGGAGAGTACACAAAGCATATTTTTGTTCAGTAATGATAAGAAATGGAAAAATGCATCCCTAAATCAGAGGTAATGATCTAAGAAGTCTGACACAATTTGGTATTTTCCCTCCTCCTAACACACCAACAAAGTCTGCCAGTTCACTGATGAGTTGAAAGCAGGTGTGTGTGAACAGAAAATCCACAAACTGCTGGAATCCAGGAGGTCCCAACCCTTTCATGTTTTGATTTATGTATTTTTATATTTTTATGATTATATTTCTTGGTTATAGGTATTTTAAAAATGAGACTGAAGAAAAATCTGCATTCTTTTATATAATAACTAGGGCTGGGAATTTAACGCATTAATTAGATTGATTAATTAATTAATTAATCACAAAAAAAATAAATATTTTTAACACAATTAACTCTTTAAGCCCTGCCACAAGTTGGCAGACATGTAGTACTTCAATTCAAGACCAAAATACGTCATCTTCATGTTCAAAGTTTCGAGTAAACAGCAGGGGAACCGAGTCACTGCTGCGTGAACAACCAGAGAGCAGTTCAGTTCACAGCGCGTGAGTAGGTGTGTGAGATTTGGAAGAAAAAACACCAAATGGCTGATAAAAAGTTGTCCCGTGATGTCTTGTGAATGTTTTTGCACAGGGGTAAGGAGACCCCACTGATCAGGGATTTTAAGAACAGACTCCAGCGCAGAGACTGGGAGGACATCAGGAATGTGTGGTGAAGAGCTGGTGGAAAAAAAAGCGGGGCAAGCATGTTATCACTGAACCTCTGAGGTGGAATACAGGCAGTGACTCATCACAATGCCTCCTACAGGTAATCAGCTTGAAGAGAGTTGGAAAGAGAAAAGGAAATGTAAAAACTACCGGACAGGTAGGTCCTTCAGGTAGGTCCCTCAGAGAAAAGGGAGAAAAGTTGTGTGCCAGACTGAAAATGTGCTGTACGTGTTTATGTTAATGTGCTAAATACGGTGCTAATAGGAAATGTTCAAGATGGGTGACGGGACATCAGGGTCCTAAGAGGACATGGAAGTCCAGATTAAATGGACAGAAAGAGGGAGGTCTGAATTGAATGAACAGAAAGAGAGTGGGGAGCGAAACTCCCCACAGGATGAGTAACAGAACACCGGAGAAGTAGAAAATCTAAAAGGTTGGAAACAGCCCAGAATAGCTCTGAACACTGGTCTAAGGATGAAGGGGGATTTTGGTTGTGAAAACGGCAACTTCCCCAATCAACCCTAACAAACCCAAGCAAAACCTAGCGATCAGTGCATGTGCGATCCCTGGTTATAAAGAGCTCTACACTCTACACTTAGGTCAGGTGAATGAGGCAGAGGCACCAGCCCTGGGGCTCCCTCTGGTGGCAAGTGTGGGAGTAACTGACACTCCAGCCCCAAGAGGGCACCACTTACATGAATGATATGAAAAAACTGCTGTGAAGGAAATATAAGAAGAAAATAGGATGGTGTTATATTAGTGAGCAAAATACACAAAACATAGAATACAGTAATCCCTCGCTATTCGCGGGGGTTACATTCCTAGAGCACCCGCATAGTGGAAAAAACGTTTTGGTAAAAAAAAACAACCTATTTTTATAGTGTAAACCCTAAATATGCCCCCAAATATGCTCCCAGAACACTTTAATTTAATTTTAAACTCAGTTGCATGCATTACCTTTAAAGAAAAGCTTTAAACAAGAGAAACACTGAGACGATGCACGGGGGAGATTCTGGTCTAGAGCGCCACAGACGCTTCAAACGACAGCAGCAAGGAGAAATAAATAATCAGAATCAGAAAACTTTATTCGAGGAAAATTAGAGGAAAATGCTTAAAAACCGTTAGCATTAGCAGCAAGCCAAAACAAAGACTCATACACAAAAGAAACGCTGAAATGTCTCTCTACCCACGTTTAGACAGGGCACAGCATACTAATACTAAATAAACTGAGCTAACTGTAGAAAATTGGGGAACAAATGTTTAAAACAAAGGCAAGACATGGGGCAGTCACACACACATGCACACACACACTCTCTCTGGCACACTCTGTGCATGACTGCTCCTGTCTCTGTGAGAGAGTATGTTCGTCCGTCCGCCCGTCTCGCTCTCTCTCAAACATTCTTGGATTAGCTACTTTCAACCCTCCAGCCTCTAGGTTCAGCTGTATTTTACCATTTCAAGATGCACTGAATTTGGAAATGTAGCTGAATTTACGTTCATATTTGTTACAAAATTAGTAAATTTTTTTTTTCTTGATAATTTAGCTCTAAAATGCTATATATATATATATACAGCCACAAAAAAGCCAAAAAAAAAGTTTTGTAGTTTCCGCGTTTATGTGGATTGTGTTTTACGCGACTGCTGATCCATGTAAAACAGGGGTATTACTGTATATTGGTTTGAAAAGATCTGAATAAACAGAAGTACTTCACTGTTTGAAAAAGTCTAATTACTATTAAAAAAATAGGCTACTGTTCGTAGAAATAGCTTGGCTCCCACTTATAGGACAAATAGCAGAACTGCACAATTTCAATAAACCACATGGCAGTAGACTGGCACAGGCCAGTACATCACAAGGGAAAAAACACAGCATAATTACTTTAATCATCCTTAGTGGTAAATGTTTCTTCATTAACCATTATTAACCCTAAGAAATTACTTTGTGGTTTAAAGAAATGCTAATATATGTACTAGTAAACATTAAAGTTAAACAGTAAAATTCAGAGACTTGGCCACAGTCAAATATGTTTCCGGTGTTTGCGAGTAGCTCTGTGTCTACTGGCTCTGGACCGTGTGCACATGTGCACTAGGCATGTGGAGACCATCATAGCAGTGAAGAGAATCCAGCGAGCAACATCATACCACAGAGGCACTCCTGACCACGACCTGAGAAACACAGGCACCATACCACACTGAGATATCCCCAAAAGACCATACAGTACATTCCTAATATACTGCCACTGTCTCCACCAAACAAAGCAGGCCTGAAAAAGTGTTTTGGATCACTTTTTGCTACATTTTGGACATTCCTGTTCGTCCATTCATTAGGAAATGTTTCACACATTAAAATGAGCACCAGCAGTTTTCTAATGGTGTAAAAAAAAAAAGTGTTTTGTGGATTTTTTTGTGGATTTTTTTCTGCATTTTGAATTCATTTACATGCAATCTAGGTGGATACACTGTAATGTACGGTACATTCTTGCTCAAACCTGAGAAAGATTTCCACCCATGTTTGATTGACTTGGACTGACTGGTTTCCACATTTGCTAGACCAAGGGACAAGTGCTGAGCTCTGGACCTCCACCGGGGTCGTGGTCCACAGGGGCGTAGTTGTGCTGGGTGGTATTGTAGTAGTTCTACAGTCATAGCTTTCAAAACCTGGAAAGGAAGGAAAAACACTGTGGCAGGTTACCAGAATTATTATTATTTTTATTATTATTTTTTTTTTATTATTGCTGTTATTTTTATATTGCATTTAACAGGTGGGTTACAGTCACTATATATACACACATTAGAGGGGTTGCATGAATGCGTTAATTTCGGTCAATTAATCACAAAAAAAAATAACGCCTTAAGCTTAAGCTTAAAATTTAAGCTGATAAAGCGCACCACGTGACTTTAACCCGGTCCGATGTTCTGTCGAGACATGCTACCCATCGAGATGTGCTACCGTGCCCTTCTGCGCATGTGCAGTTCCACAGTCTTGGGATTCAGTGCTATCTAGGGAAGCTGGTTTATCTGTGCTATCTTGTGTTCAGGTCACTGGTTTACAGTGATTAATATCTTAAAAACTATTTTAATTGTTACTTTTTACTTGTACATGTACTTGTTTGCTCCCACACGCTGTCTTCAGTGCACAATTCAAGGACATATATGTGTATGTCGCTACTCTGGGGCCTGTGTCTTTGCAGTCATTACATAAGCAATTTCCTCTAGGATCAATAAAGTTTTCTGATTCTGATTCTAAAATGCCCTTTTTTTTAGCAGTTTGCAGAATGCTATCTGAAGCTAGGACACATCAGCACTGTCCAGAAATCACCACAAGCTGTAAGCATGGCACGATTTGAAGTAACCTGTGTCCTGCTTCACGGTAGCACTTATACAGTGACTGTATAAACTGGCTCTTCACACCTCTAAAATCTATCTATCTAGGCTCTTCTCATTTAAATAAAATATATTTTTCTCTGATTATGCATATTATTTGTCCATTTTCCCATCATTATCAGTGTTATAAACTGAGTATAAACTGTATGAACTGTATAAACTTAAAGGTATCTTTTTTCGGCAGGGTAGCATAATTCATCAGAACACCTGTGTTTGTATACACTGTCTTAAACTGCACCTTATAGATGGACTTGTTCTTGCTGAAGCTCTTTTTCCTCAGCATATTAGGTCATATTGTTGATTGCTGTGACCATTACTGCACATGACCAATGCAGAAACAGTTATTAAATAAAAAGTCGCTGAAAATCTGTAATGTTGATTTACTCACATGCCAAAGTTCATTAAAATTTTAAAATACTTTTACAGCAATATGTGCGTGATTAAACTAGAGGAATTCATCTTGTAATTAGTCAGATTCTTTTTTTAATCACGTGACACCCCATATAGCGAGAGAGAGAGGGAGAGAAAGAGGGCGGACAGTTTCTAATCTTTAAAGTGACCACTGAGTGGACATACATGATGTTTTTAATAAAGTAGGTGGGGAGTAAATGTGCAAGAATAGGGGTGTAACGGTACACAGATGTCACGGTTCGGTATTGTAAGGACCAATGCGGAATCGGCCGAGCCAGAGGATCCCAGACAACCCTCTGCTGATTACAGCTCCAGGCCCATAGGGCGGAGATCTAGTTCACCGGAATTCTA
>JBBPCY010000142.1:21631149-21650876 GCA_037974405.1 Brachyalestes nurse | reverse complement strand
CTGTCAGGAGGTCTGTCTCCGGGCGAAGGTTGGGACTTGCTCAGGGGAGTCTGAGGCCTCCGATGTCGACCCCGAGACCATTCCCATCCCGTATCGCGACCTGGCTGAGGTATTCAGCAAATGCAGCGCTGCCCAGCTGCCACCGCGACGCCCCTATGATCTAGCCATCGATCTCATGCCAGGCGCGGTACCACCCTGCGGCCACTTATACTCCTTGTCGGTGAAAGAACACCAAGCCATGGAGGACTACGTGGCTGAAGGACTTTGCGCTGGGACCATCCGTCCTTCCAGTTCTCCGGCGGGCGCGGGGTTCTTTTTTGTGAAGAAAAAAGACGGGGGTCTCCGTCCTTGTGTCGACTATCGGGGGCTAAATCAAATCACCATCTTACATTCATAATGGCTTACCTGCTCACTCGTGTGTATCCGCGTTTGAGTTTTCCTCCAGGCTACATTGGGACTTCCCTTCGATCAGTTACTTCTGGTCTTGCCTCCGTGACACAGTGTTCGAATCATGGTGCCTTTGCGATCGTCCAGTTGATCGCGATCGACGTGTTGGGCACCTCTGGTGTAAACAGTTTGTAGGAGGGGAAGGGGAAGTGAGAAGGGTCCCTGGGACAGCATGGTGTTGAGGAGCCCGACAGCCTGGGGGTAGAAACTGTCTCGCAGTCTGGCAGACCTGACTCTGATGCTGCAGTATCTCCTCTTTGATGGAGGAATGTGAATAGACTGTGTGGGGGAGTGGGATGGGTCCTTCACAATGCTGCAAGCATTACAAACAGTCTATGTGCAAAATGTGTCTTCTAGTGAGGGTAGAGGCACCCTCTGTAGACACTTGGGGTCAGACATGTTGCAGTTGCCCCACCAGGTAGTGATGCAGCTGGTCAGAACACTTTCAATTGTCTTTTTGAAGAATGTGGTGAGGATTTGCTCATTTCTGCCATCTCCGGAATACCTTCGAAAAATACAACTATTATAATGGTGTTGCCCATGACGGAGGCAACCCTGTGATAAGGTCCAGTGCCAAATGGGTACAATAGATGTGATGGTGCAAGTAGTGGTGGAACAGCCCTGCAGGTTTTTGTTACTTGCACACACCTGGGAGGCAGCTAAAAACACCTGGACATTCTTTTTGTTTTTTGGTGTATGATAAAAGATACTTTTGCACTTTCAATGGGGAACAGGGAGTGCCATTGCTTAAAAGTTCCCTCACAGAAAGTTACAACACCTAGCAACACCATAGCAAGCATAGCAAGTGGCTTGCTATACTTCAGAAACTACCATAGCAATTACCATAGCAACCATCGAGCTACACCTTAGCAACCACTTGCAATGCTACAGTAACCACCTAGCAACACCATTAGCAGCCACCTGGCAACAACCACAGTTTGCATAGCAACTGCACAACTGCACAAAGAATTTTTTCTCTGTGCACTGTGGTGTGTTCATACATAACTATAAGGTAGGGTGACCAGATTTAAGCCGGAGCATGTCCTCTTTTCCCGGACACGTCAGGAAAACCTGGAATTCGAATTGTCCGATATTTTTGAGCTGCCTAAACAGTCGTCACATCACGGGCATCTCTCATAAACTAGTTACTATTCTGCATGCCTATTTACTTCCACATGCGCTGACGTGACGAAAAAGAGGACGCGTCCGGGAAAAAGAGGACGTCTGGTCACCCTATATAAGGGCCACTTTGTAGAGATGCCAGACTCATAAATAGACTGAAAGACAATACAGCTCAGGTCAGTTATAAAAAGAAAGAATCAGTGTGTGAACTTTTGTTTTAGTTCTGATAGTTAGCTAGCAAGCTGCTAGCCAGCTCAGTTGGCTGATTTGAAGCTGTATTTTAATTTTTCTAGGTGTCTAAAGGACAGTAAAGCTTGGTTGTATGGCAGGTTAAGCTAGCCAGCAGGTTTTGTGCTGAATGTTTCTTCCGCAGTTGTTTGCCACTGTGTCCTCTGTTTTTGTACATGCACTGTTTGTGAAAAAAAAAGTTTATTTTTGAGCATTAATGAGACTAAAATACATTAGTTTGATAGTATGATCTGGTTTTGCTGGAGGTAAATTTCCATCTCTGTCTGCCACAGCCACGCACCGTTAAAGAAAAACTAAATTTTGTAACATCTCTTGTAACATCCCTTTTCTGTGTTATAAAATGGGACTATTATGTTGAAGTCTACTTACACTGGGTTTTAGTCTGGGGTTTAGTAGTCACAGCTGACCGGTTTCTTTGGGTTGAATGATCATCACTTGTTATTGGTTCTTGTGTTTAAAGTAATAGTATGTAGTTCAGTTTGTGTTGGACCTCAGTTGTTGCTCCACTGGCTTCTTGCTGCCTGAGAGGTCCGTGACTTCCTCCATGCCTCAGCCACCTAGGCTCATGCCCATTTGTGGCCACCTATGTCTCCTGTTCCCGAAGCTGCAAAGAAAGGCTTCTATGCTGGTAACTTACAATAGCCCGAGACCACTGACTCCAAGGCCCACATTGGCTTCAAGACTCCAAGGCTTCAGCCCAGGCAGGCTCCAAGGCTCCAGCCCATGCTTGCTCCCAGACTCCAGCTGATGAAGCTGGTGAAGCTGAAGCCCTCATCTCAGTTCTAGAAGCTGCAGCCCTCGTCTCAGTTCCAGAAGCTGCAGCCTTCATCACAGGTCCCGAAGCTGCAGCACTCGCCTCAGTTCAAGAAGCAGTAGCCCTCATCACGAGTCCAGAAGCTGCAGCCCTTGTCACAGACACTGCAGCCATCCTGGAGTGGAACAAGTCTCCCTGGTGCTCTGGAATTGCGCCTTTAGAGCTGAGTTTCATGATCACTTGTCCTGTCTCAGATTTTGTTTGTGTTTATGCCATCATGTCTTTCTGTTTTGACTATAAAGTGTAAGTTTGGAAGTCTGTGTCTGTGCCTCCCTTTGCTGCCCGGAGACAGGCACCCTGACACATTTCCAAATGCCCCCATAATGAAGAATTTGATGTGTAAACAAAGAGGTCCAGAGTGAGTCTGAACTCATTGTGTCAGTATTGTTTATAATGGTGATGACTGACTCAAGGTTCAAGATTCAAGAGAGTTTATTGTCAGCCCAGCCACATACACAAGTACACAGAGGGTTTAAATAGTGTTTTCTGAAGCAAACAGTGTAAGACTAAGACAGACAAAAAGCAGAGTCAAGAAACTGCTGCAACGTTGTATTGTAGCAGCTAAGCAAAGAATTTCAAAGAAGTACAAAATAGGCAGGTAGTGCAAATAGTGTGGAAACAGATGTCAGCCTCTATAAAGTTAAAAAGTTAAAGGCATCAATTAACCTGCACTAATAATTGGTTGAACACACAATGCAGACAGTTTAAAGAAATATCCAGTCAGGAAGTAAAATGATACAAAATATGTAGGGAAGTAAAACAGTACAAAACATTTAATTCAAGCAAAAAAATTGTTCATCTGATGAGTAAAATAATTTTTTAATTAAAATTAACCAACAAACACATAGATTTACCTATGCCTTAATGAGTCTAAGAACCACTCAGGAATTAGTGTTTGTTAACCAGAGAGTGTATAAATACACACAGAGACTTTTCCCCACCGCACTCTGACTGCAGACGTACTGGACATTCACTGTGTGTCACATCTTCACTCTTATGAATGTAATTAATGTTTATTATATCAAACCTCTACCAGGTCACACTGACTATTCTGCTAATGGGAAACTCATGGATTATTTTTCTAATGTCACATATTTATCTCTGGAAGGTCATGTAGAGTTGGAAAAGTACAGATATGTTTATTTTATAATCACTCTCACAGTCTACATATTGATTTTTTGTTGTAATTCAGTTGTTATTTTAGTCATATATGCAAACAAATGTCTCCATGAGCCGATGTACATTTTCATTGCTGCTTTACTCTTTAGTTCTGTTGTTGGAACAACTGCTCTTTACCCTAAACTCCTGAGTGATTTTCTGTCTGAAAAACAACTTGTCTCTCGTGAGGCTTGTATTTTTCAGGGCTATGTAATCTATACATTTGCCGCTGCACAGTTTACCCTGTTATCAGCGATGGCCTACGACAGATATGTATCCATATGTAAACCATTACAGTATGCAGATCTTGTAAAAATGTCAACGGTCAAAACACTCTTGTTCATGTGCTGGTTTGTGCCATTCTGTGAAATCAGCATATCAATAATATTTACTTACAGACTGCAGCTGTGCAGGTTTACATTAAACAGAATATACTGTAATAATTATGCAATTGTAAAACTGAGCTGTGGAGACACATCTGTAATTAACATATACGGACTGTTTCTGTTAGTTGTTTCTGTGTTTCCTCAGGTGGTCTTTATAATATTCTCCTATATCAGAATACTCAAAGTTTGTTTAAGGAACTCTAAAGAATTCAGAAGCAAAGCTCTGCAGACCTGCTTCCCTCACCTCTTAATCTTTACCAGTTTATCTGTTACCTCATGTTTTGAAATGATCAACAGCAGGTTAGAAGGAAATGTACCTCATTTTTTTGCCATGATAATGTCTGTTGAAAATGCTGTCATTCCTCCTCTTATTAACCCTTTTATTTATGGATTAAAAATGCAGGAGATCTGGAACAGAATTAAGCAAATGATTTTGAGACCCTTGGGCAATCGTTTTGGACTGAAACTCTAAATAAACTGTATGTTATTACCAGAGATCACAATGTAATTCTACTTTGTGTGTTTTTCACAATTGTAAGACTCATTCTGGAAATGTGGAGCTTTTTTTTTTATCATGTGAGCGCCATAAATATTGAAATGGCCCAGGATGGATGTTCATCTGATCAGGTTGAAGCACAGAGAGGCACCGAGGTCTGTTTACACTTCCATGATCTTAATGTTGTTTGGTTCTGGTGGCCAGACACAACAAATGCTAAGCCTGATGCCATGTGCTGCCAGTGTGAGCCTGATTTCATGAACAACATGCCTAAGCCTGACCCAGGGGTGTGCCCACCAGGTTGGAAACAAAGGTATTTTATTAAGGATATATATCAGCCTTCTAATCCTGGTCTAGAATGAAAGAATAAATCTAAATCTTGAGAGTACCCTCAGGTGTCTGGCCTTCTGCGGTATTACCACCAGTGTGGATCACCTGTTCTGTGCATTATATTCTGATAACACCTTGTAGCACTTGGCTTGGGGATGTCACCATTCAAGTGTCAGTTTAGGTCATTTCTGCCCCTATTCCCAGAGAAGGTGGCTGAAGTAAGAGTCCCAGCAGCAGAATGGTTAATGCCTGCTCACACTGTCTCTGAATGGCTCTTTAACTGGCCACAAAACCCCAAAAAATGCCCCAGATTACAGGCAGAGGCCAGGGCCTTATTTTCACTGGCTCTGTTCAAGGAATGGAATAGAGGGGAGGCTCCGTGACTAAGGAGAGACTCAGAGGAGAGACTCGGAATTCACTTGATCCCATCACATGAGTCATTAAAAACTCAGCTAAATAAAAAAACTAAAAAATCATGCCCCTGAAACTCCGCATTCTTCTTTCCTGCCCCCTTTCTGCTGGGAAAACTTCTCTTCGCTTTTGGTTTTACATTTTGCTCCCTATTAGCTGAGTGGGTTATACAGCTTCCATGCAACACCTGATTTGTGGTTTTGATTCCAAAACTGGTTCTATGCCTGTTGTTCCCTTTCCCTCTTCAGTCTGCTTAATTTTTGGGTTCATCATTTATTTTGGATTGATGTCGTGCTCAGGGCATGCCAATCTGATACACTCCCTCTGTGAGGAAGATCCAGACTTAATTCAAAATAAAACGAAATAAGCATTCAGTCATAAACCAGTCCTCATTATATAAATTGTAGCCCTAATTCAGAAATGTCAGAATCCTGGATCTCTCCTCTGGTTGGTTTTGGTGTCTTGTGTACATGTGTTGGCATCTGGCAGAAACATGTGTGAACCCTAAAAACCCCCAAAACTACTGGATTGTGTTGTGAGTCCCAGGTTTTTTTAATGGTCGATGGTGAGGCAGGTGTGTAACGCTATAGCAAATTTTACTGAGACAGAGTAAAGGAGATCTCTCTCTGTGCCCGAAAGGCCCAGAGAGGCTCCCTTTAATAAGGTGTTCACTGTACTTGCCAGAGATTAAAAGGTCAATAGGCCTCTAAAATCAAGTTGCACAGAGTGTTACTGCAGGAGTTTCAGATTAATGTAGAACAGACCAAAAAGTGGTCAAATAAATAAATGATACAGAAACCCTGGAATCGAATCCAAGTCTCCAAGTCAGATTGCTAAAAGTTTACTGGGAGAGCAAACCACCAAGAACGAAGAATGGAGCCAATTGCAGAAAACATGAAAAGTGAAGGAAACAAATAGAGAACGAGTTTAGGGAAAGCTAAAAGAAAGCAGGAGAATGCTGCCTAAATCTTGAAAAGTGGAACTGACAGAATTTACAGAAAAAAAAGTTGCCTTCTAACTTGCCTTTCTATGACCACTAAACAAGGAGTGCCAGGAGTTCCCACTGGGCTACCCCTCACTACTATGGGGAGGCTGGGGCTGAGGGACAGCCGAGGGCTCAGGAGGACAAAAATCACAGCAACAGCAACAACAACCAGCAGGATTCAAACAGAGGACTGGAGAGAGTTTTTTTTATTTATCAGTCATGATTATTTAAACACTGACACAGCATGCAACTCAAGCATTAAGACTTCAAGAGGCCCAAACACGTTAGGAAGCAACTCAGTTCCCAAATTATCGACTATATGAGGTGCCAGATCAACCCGAGTCTGAGAACTTGTGTGTGAGAGTTAGTCAATGGTGATGCTGGCTGCCCTGATTGCTATAGAGGAACTGGACTGTTAGAGCAAATTATCTGTATTATAGTTTTTAGTGAATCTGCATTTTGTCCTATGTCCCTCTCAAGACACACTCTACCAGAACTCCACCACTACTTAGTTTCCCAACCCTGGTCCTGGAGCCCCCTGTACTGTAGATTATAGTGCTTTCCCTTTATTAACACACTTTCACCAATGCTGTAATGAATTGATTAGTTGGATGTTGTACTGACAGCAGGAAAATTAAACAAAATTTTGCGGAGTATGTAGGCACCAGGAGCAGGGCTGGGAACCTATGCTCAACTTGATTCCAGCTCTGTACATGAAGCGCAGTACTAGAGATGTTTTGTTTATGGAGTACATGTTTAAATATTGTGCCAATTGTGTCAATAATGATTTATCTTGTTTAAGCTCCTGTAGCACAGTCAGGGTCTTTTTTTAATTAAAACAAAGTTCATAAATGAAAACAAACTTCAGAAGAGCATGCATCACATACTGGCTCTTCTATCCATGAGTATCCATGAGTACAGAGGTGGTGTTTTTGCATTCAGGCTTGAAAATCCATTGTTATGGTGAATTCCATGGAATTGATTGAGAATTTCATCAAATGTACTGAAAAACTGAACTTCAATTCAATGAAATTTCAGATTGAATTAAACTGAGCCATACAGGGATAACCTGCATTCATTTTTTGTTTATTTTCATTTAAATGCTTGACTGCAATGCTTGATTTACTAATTACAGTAAAATATATGACAAGAAGGGTTCATCTTTTTTTACATTACATTCTTTTGGAAGATGTTTTTATCCAAAGTGACTTACAATGTCTTGACATCTATGCTATAATAAAAACCTAATGATGTTTCTAATGTTTTATGTTTTCAATCATATATAAACAGGCAAGTGTTTTATTACAGTATGAATAATAATTATAGATTTATAGTTTTATTTATTATTTTAAAAGAAAGCCATTCGTTAAGAGGATTAAACTAATGAAAATCTAAAAAGAGGTCCTCTGTTTCCAAGAAAACGGCTTCTTAATTCTTTTCAAGATCTCCTGCAGTTTTAACCCATAAATAACAGGATTAATCAAAGGAGGAATAACAACATTTTCAACAGACATTATCATGGCGAAAATATGAGGGACATTTCCTTCTATTCTGCTATTAATGATTTCGAAACATGAGGTAACAGAGAAACTGGTGAAGATGAAGAGGTGAGGGAAGCAGGTCTGCAGAGCTTTTCTCCTGAATTCTTTAGAGTTCTTTAAACAGACTTTGAGTATTCTGATATAGGTGAAGACTATGAAGAACACTGGAGGAAACACAGCAATTACTAACACAAACAGTCCGTATATGTTATTTACAGATGTGTCCCCGCAGCTCAATTTTACAATTGCATAATTGTTGCAGTATATTCTGTTTATTGTAAATCTGCACAGATGCAGTCTGTTTGTTAAAATGACTAATATGCCAATTTCACAGGACGGTATAAACCAACATAAAAACAAGAGCTTTTTGACCGTGGATATTGTCATAAGATCTGCGTACTGCAAAGGTTTACATATGGACACATATCTGTCATAGGCCATTGCTGATAACAGGGTGAACTCTGATATGCCATACACGTAAATACAGAAGGCCTGAAACATGCAGGCCTGGTAAGAAATAACTTGTGTTTCAGACAGAAAATCACTCAGGAGTTTTGGATAAAGAGCAATCGCTCCAAAGAGAGAATTCAAAAGTAAGGCAGTGATAAAAATGTACATTGGCTCATGGAGACGTTTGTCTGTGTACACAATAAAAATGACTGCACCGTTAAAGCAAACAATAAATACAAAGACTGTGACAGCAATCACAAAATAAAAGTATCTGTAAATCTGCAAGTCCACATGCCCCTCCAAAAACAAGTATGTGAGATTTGAGGGATAATCCATAACTTCTTGTGAAATAATCCATCAGTTTCCAAGAACACTGGATTTGTCTGGTCACACCATTGCTGAGCTTTTCATTCTGTCATCAAGGTGAACTCACAAGAGAAGATGTACTGTGGCCCGTGGAGTCATACTATGGTGAAGACAGTGACTTCATGTGTATTTATATACTCGTAAAGAGACAAAAAAAAAAAATAAGACCGTTGCCTACCAACTGACTGACAGATCCAGGCCCATTTTGTTTCTATTGCAGCATTGTGATGCTCATAAACTGCAAATTTCCTCGGGATTAGGTAAAGAACACAGAGGAGCAAAAAGTGTTTTTAATAGGCAGACAGGGTATATTGGAGTAACTGTAGTGTAATTCGATGTGTTGTCTATGTCGGTTTTCATGAAAAGAAATGTCTACACATGGATCAGATCCTTTTAAATGGATAACTCACCACTGAATCAGAATAAGGCTTTAAATATGCCTTACAGTGAAAATGACCTCAAGATTCTTGCCTGGGGCATGTCATTCTGCCAGATGCTCACTAGAGGGTGGTCAAATCACCCTGATAGATGGTGATTTAGATCAATGAAAGAGACTCGGCCACCAATTCTTGTCAAGTACAATTTATTGTCTTGCTTATACCAAAGAAAACAACAGCGCACACCAAAGAAAACAGGGTACAGGGATAACATTGGGATTTACATTCTAGCACTGTGGGAGTTCAGTGTAAACTGAGCAGGACAAATACAGGTTTACCTTTACATTTTCTTTAAGAGTAATGATTTAAGCTGAGTTTAAAATGAAATTAAAGTGTTTTGGGAGCATATTTGGGGGCAAATTTAGGATTTACACTATAGAAATAGGCATTTTTAGGTTTTTTTTTTACCACATCACATCAACAGTTTTTTTCACTATATGCAGGCTGCTCTTGGAATGTAACCCATGTGAAAATGAATGAATATGAATATTATGACATACAATATGATGAAAGAAAAAGACTACATCAGTGAACCACATCAATATCAGAGACCCAAGTCTCGTTGTACCCTGCTCAGAGTCAGGCTCAAGGTCCATGTCAGATTGGTTTCTACCAATGACCCCTGGATGTTAGCATTTTCTTTAAGGATAGGTTAACGGTATCTTTTTGTTTTTTACTTTCTCCAGCTTAATTACATTAATGAATCCTGACATTCATTACCTGAGATCCTCCATCTCCACTCACCATCATTAATGTCAGCCCATTACCTCAAGGTGAATTTCAACAATACTGAGCATGTCTGGATATACCCTGATCAATCATATTGTTAAAACCACATGAATAACATTGTGTAGGTCCCCCTCATGCCTCAGCCCAGTCTTTTAAGTCCTGTAAGTTGCAAAGGTGGTGCTGCAATAGATTTGTCCTGTTTTTTCAAGACATCCCACACATGCTCAATTGGATTAAGGTCCTGAATGGTTCCTGAACAGAGATTGCAGTGAGAGGGGGTCATCCAGCATATCTATAAAGGGCTGAACTTGGTCTGCAGTGTTTAGGTGTCAAAGTAACCTCCACATTATTGCAGGACTCAAGGTTCTCCCAGCGCATCACATTGCCTCCACCACCTTCATCCATTGCTCCATGGTCCAGTTTTTATGTCCATTGTAGGTGGAATAAAGGTTCCAAAAGAGTTCCAGCATGAGCACTCTGACCAATCTGCAGCTACACAGCCCCATACACAGCATGGACCATTGCACTATGTGTTCTGCCCCCTTTTATCAGAGCAGCATGAACTTCTTCAGCAGTTTTAGCAGCTCTTCTGTGGGATCGGACCAAAGGGGCTAACTTTCACTAAATGTTTGCAACAATGAGACTGGAGTGCTCACAGTCTTGGTGCTGGTTTACCAGTTCACTTTCCTTGGACTCCCGCACACCGGGAACCCACCATGTTGGAGTGTCATCAGTGTCATCAAGTGTCTTTTGAAGTGTCTCCCAACTTCAAGAACTGCTTTATATAACACCTCCCAACAGGAGACACTGCAATCAACATTCATCACAAAACCTTGTGAACAAAATAAATAGACCATGCAGAACCTTGAATGACTGTATATTTAGGAGTAAATAAATATACTCTGCACGGCGCATCAGCATTCCTGCAGAGCAAACCAACCGGCGAGGTCTGAGCTCGCAGCTTATGAGGCCACTGTGCTCAGCGTGGTGGTGCCAGAGATTTTGCACCTGATCCTGGCTGACTGAGGTCTCCAAGTCAGGAGCACTGTGGGGAATGCTGCCATTTAGGTCTGGAGCGCCACAGACGCTTCAAACGGTAACAGCAAGGAGAAATAAATAATCAGAACTTTATTGAGACCCGGAGGAAAATGCTTAAAAACCATTAGCATTAGCAGTGTGCGGCCAGACAAAACAAAGGCACAAAGGAAATGTTGAAATAACTCTCTCTACCCACAGGTTTAGACAGGGCACAGCGCACACTCTCTCTGAGCAGTCACACACACACAGACGCGCACACTCTCTCTCTGTGACTGCTCCGTGTCTCTAAGAATGTGTGTGTGTGTGACTGCTCTCTCTCTCTCTCTCTCTCTCTCTGCATAGCGTTCTCGGATTGGCTACTTTCAAACCTCCTCCAAACCTACTTTCAGTGGTATTTTACAATTTCAAGACACACTTTCTATATTTAAAGTTATATTTTATATGGAAACGTAGCTGAATTTACGTTCATATTTGTTACAAAATTAGTAAACTATATTTTTCTTCAGTCTGTAAGTCCAGGCTGAAAACATACTTGTTTAGTCAGGCTTTATGTATTTAATTTTTGTTGTTAGATGGAAGTATAAAGAACAAGGGGGGAACTCTTTTTTGTTAATGCCACCCAGGTCACATTATGATCAAGGATTCCGTATGCAGCACGGACATTGAGCTGTTATCTGTGAGGCTACATCTGTACCATCTGCCCAGAGAGTTCTCACATGTGGTCGCCATTGTTATTTGCATGCCATTGAATGAGAAGTAGGAAGCATTAAGGTCAGGTGACAAGAAGGCAGCCAAGAAGGCACAGAGGCAATTGTCTGTGAGGTTAAACAGAACAATAGCAGGTATGTGTGCATGGGACTGATGGTAATGAGGAGAGCACCAATGAGTTTATACTGTCTTTTAACAGGTTCAACAGCAGGCCTCTTCCTAGCATCTCCAGCTCCAGATTTAGCACAGCCCTAAATGCACTCAGCACACCCGCTTCCTCCATCAGTGTCAAGGCTAAATCTCCATCCTACCGATTCTTCTCCTTCTCCCACCATCTTACCATCTACAGCCTCCACTCCCTCTCCTTCTGCTAATGACTACTCTGACACCCATAGACCGTCCATCACCATCACTGAGGACGAAATGCGGAGAGAACTACGCAGACTCCATCCTGCCAAGGTGCCAGGCCCAGATGGCATAAGCACACAAATACTCCTATAGCCTCCCAGCTATATGGAGTACTACTGAGGATCTTCACCTTCAGTAAATAGTATCTGTGCAGTGGAAAACATTGTGCCTGCCCCTTTAGACTACAGGCCAGTTGCACCCACTTCACACAGAATTACCTCTTCAATAGATGAGTCCTGGACCCTCTCCACCCTCTGGTTAGGCCAGTGCAAGATTCCTTCCAGGCCAAGATTAGAGTGGATGATGCCATCATCAGCCAAGTGCATCCCTGAGAATTACGTTCTTTGACTTCTTCACTGCCTTCAACTCCAAGCTCTCTGTTATGCAGTTTCATGCTCCCTTATTTGCGTGCATTATGGACTACCTAACTACATTGATTCTGACCTGTTCTACAAGTCTGTAGTGGCCAGTGCCATTTTCTATGCTGTGGTGTTATGGGAACTGGACAATGTGGAAACTGTGGCTGAAAGAAGAACATTGTCTAGACTTCAGGCCATCATGGACAATGCTGATCACCCACTCCAGTGGCAGATCTGAGAAGTACCTTTAGCCACAGACTCACCAGCATAAAGTGCTCTACTGAACACCACAGAAAATTCTTCTGCCCCATTGCCTCCCCATAGTCCTGAATATGCAGTATTACTACTTATGTCAGTAATACTTATACTACTGATCTCTACCAAGTGCAGTAAAATACCCCAAACTATCGTCTGTGTCAGTAGATTTTACTCAGCTGTGTTATTTATCTATGGCATTTATACTCAGCATTTCTGTATATTACAGTGTATTTTATATTGATTTTTTCTCTACAGATTTTTATTCAGATTTTATTTGAACTTTATTTTTTATGTTTTATATTGTTTTTGTGCCTCTGTGTGTCTTTGCGGTCAACAGTTTCCTCTGGGATCAATAAAGTTTTCTGATTCTGATTCTGATTTGATTGGACACTCAAAAAGTGGGTGACGCAGTTCTATTGTCATTGTTGCAAAGCCAAATGGATCCTTCATTGAATGTCTTTGCAGTGTCAAAGCTTCTTGCATACTCAAGTATTAATGAACTCTTGGAGAAGCACAAAAAAACAGGTGATGCTCTTCCTAGGTTGGAAGTTAAATTCCACAAACTAGATCATGCTGACCCTCAGAGATCAAACTAGATCATGTCCCTGGCCAGTCAAGTATTTGCAGGATGTAATGCAATCCCATTTTGATTGCATTATGAAGCCATAGTGACAGGCCTATAGTCTTTCAGTCCTGTGATGAGGACGTAGTACAGGGAGTACACAAAACAGGACTTTGCCTCTATTTTTGTTCCAGCTCCTACTTTAGTTTTTTTTTATTTAAACTTTAAGAATATCCTTTGATTAAGCTTTAAGCATGTCCTGTCTTTTAATTACTTTCTGTAATATCCTAACATAAATGGTAGCACTATGTTATTTTTCTGCATTTAAAGATATGGTTACTATTTATTAATTTTTCTTTCGCTTGATTTTTAAAGCTCTTTGTTTTTTTTATTTATGTATCTAACTCCCACAACAGTTCATTAATGCATTATGTATGAAATGCATTCATTAACTGTAAATAATTAGGAAATATGTTATATGAATAAACTTGCCTTGTCTTTTCTTTATATTCCCTCATTTTTTTCTCTTGCCTGTCTTTTTGTTTTTACAGAAAACAAAGTTTTAGCATTTATATGATTTCTATAATAGCCTACATTCAGCAAATAACATTAGCTGTGCATTAAATTGTGAAGTAGTGTCCCAGTATTTGGTCAAATGTAAGTGTACTGTAAGTGTAAAAACTATTATGTTGGCTTGACTCAAGTGCAGAATTGTTTAAAATAAATGACCAGATCAGAAAATATTTTATGTGATCATACCAGGCATACAGGCTACTATATGGTTTACAAAACTGATTAAAAGATAAAACACAAAGGTTTTCCTGGAAATGAGCACCAACAGGAATATAGCTTTTATGACCTTGCATTAAGTACTTAATTCACAGTAGTTCTGGTCTCAGACTGTGTTAGAATGAAATCTTATCTAAGGAACTAGTTTTCAGCAAGTAACACCCAGCACCTTTGAGGTGGCATTCATTCCATTTGCCTGGAGAAAAATAATCGTTTTAATATATCACAGCTCAGTTTCTAATTTGAAATTATTTGATCCTGTTTGTATGTTGTGTTCCAACCACTCAAATTGACATAATCATCTTCTGAAATAAAACCACAAACACATTAAAGCTTATAAATCCAACACTGATCCCTCTCAGGTTTGCTGTGTACAACTGACATGAGTAACAGCACATACACAAAAGCCATATTCATTTATAACAAAGAAAACAGTGTGTGTATGACACGTTTATTTAAAAAATAAAAAATGATATGTACAGCATTTTTTTTTTATTTGCTTATACACATTATCTTTGCATACACCGCAGTTAAATAATAGTTTCAATATGTTTTTTTTAACACAAAAGTCACATTTTTTTTTTATTAGATGACACATGAACATGAAGCTGTATACTCAAAACTCCATGTTCAATATTCAATATTCAGTGTTTTTTACCACTGCTTTCTGAACTTTTGCAGTAAAAACTTTTTTTTATGTAACAAATTCAAACATATTACACCTCTAAGAATAATAACCTTCCAGGTTTATAAAGAATCTGAAAAAATCTAAAACAATGTATTTGGCTTCCTGATCCAAAACATTCTTTTGATCCTTTTCAATATTTCTTGCAATTTTAGTCCATATATTATGGGGTTGATTAGTGGAGGAATAGCTAGATTTTCAACAGACACTATGATGGCAAAAATATGGGGTATGGTAGCTTCAAATCTTAGACTGATAATTTCAAAGCATGTGGTAAAAGAGAAACTGATGAAAATGAAGAGGTGAGGTAAACAGGTCTGCAGAGCTTTTCTTCTGAATTCTTTAGAGTTGGCTAAACATACTTTGAGTATTCTAATATAGGAGAAGATGACAAAGAACACTGGAGGAAATGCAGTAACCACTAATGCAACCAGGCCATAAATATTATTAACAGATGTGTCTTCACAGCTTAATTTAACAATGGAGTAATTACTACAGTATATTCTGTCTAATCTAAATCTGCACAGCTGCAGTCTGCAGGTTAAAATGATTAAAATACCAGTTTCACAGGATGGCAGAAACCAACAGATAAATAAGAGCTTTCTGATAGTGGACATTTTTATAAGAGCTGCGTACTGTAAAGGTTTACAAATGGACACATATCTGTCGTAGGCCATCGCTGATAACAGGGTGAACTCTGAGGCAACATATGTGTAAATACAGAAGATCTGACACATGCAGGCCTGGTAAGAAATAACTTGTCTTTCTGACAGAAAATCACTCAGAAGTTTAGGATAGAAGGCAGTCGTTCCAATGAGAGAATTAAAAAGCAACGCGGCAATGAATATGTACATTGGCTCATGGAGATGTTTGCTTGTATATATGGCAAAAATGACAACAGCATTACAACAAACAATCAATATGTAAACTGTTAGAGCAATGATAAAGTATAAATATCTGTACTTCTGTAGTTCTATGTGTCCCTCCAAAGACAAATATGTAATGTTAGTAGAATAATCCATAGGTTCCCAAGGTGAATTCCATAAATCTCTAAGAAATTTAGATTTGTCTGTACGATCTACTGGTTGCGGTATATGTCGTATTCATCAAGTACAGACCAAAAATGCTTATGTATAGTGAGTGTACAGAGCTGATCCTGTGGTGTGGAAAACAGCTGTGTTTATTTATACCTTTAGAAATGGTTACATATTCCATAGTTGTTCACTGACTGGCATGTTCTAGTCCAGCCCTCCTTTGTCTGGTTTGCATAAACAGTGCCCATGGACCGCAATTCTCCAGAGACTCAACTGATTAATATAGAACAGGAATTTTTACAGTAGTATTTTGAACAATGACAACAAATGCCTAATAAAGAACAGAATCCTTCAATCTTCAGTATACACAAAAACTACAAGACAACACTTGCAAACGGTTAAGATTATGATAAAATAATTGTTAATAATGTTAAATAGTTTTTAAAACTTTTTCCTCAAATTGCCTCACAGTAGAACGTCTGCCAACAGTTGCTCTGACATTTATACTCATGACACCTATTTGTCTTACACTGTATGTCCAAAAGAATGTGAGCACTTACTTTTGACCAGGGGCACAGGAAGCATTTTTAATGTGGCGGGGCGGGGTAGATGGGATGCTGCACGCGTGCAAAGTCTCTGTCCTTTTTTATCTCCACACCACAGGTTCCGCTGCCGAGTATATGCGCCTTAGTATATTTAAGGGTAAGTAAGTGCGTGTTGAAGGTGTGTGTGTGTATGTGTTTTATGCTTCAGTTCCGGTTGATGTCCGGTTGAGTCTGATGGCCTGAGGGAAGAAACTGTTCCCCATTCTGATAGTGGTGGCCCATATGCTACGGAATCTCTTTCCAGAAGGAAAAGAGTGTGTGTGAGGGGTGAGTGGGGTCGTCCACTCATTGCGGAAGCAGTGTGTGGTGTAAAAGTCTGTGACAGAGGGGAGAAATGATCTTCTCAGCTGTTCTCACAGCCCTCTGTAGGATCTTGTGGTCTGAAACATTGCAATTCCTGTACCAGGCTGTGATGCAGTTACAAAGAATGCTCTCTATGGTCCCTTTGTAGAACATGGTGAGGATTGGGGGTGGAAGGTGCATCTCAGTCTCCGCAGGAAGTAGAGACGCTGCTGGGCCTTCTTGGTGATGCAGGTGGTGTTGAGGGTCCACATGAGGTCCTCTGTGATGTGAACACCAAGGAACTTGGTGCTCTGGACAGTCTCCAATGAGGAGCTGCCAGTGCTCCACGGGGAGTGATCAAATTGTGTCCTCCTGAAGTCAACAACTATCTCTTTTGTTTTCTCAATGTTCAGGGAAAAGTTGTTGGCTCTGCAGCAGTCCATCAGCTGTTGCACCTCCTCATTTTGTCAAAAGAGCACTTCTGAGAGCACATCACTTGCAGCAATGATGTTGGATGAGAAAACCTCCCTCATAAAATGTCCCACATATTGATCTGGTTATCAGAATGTCAGACCCCTCATGCTGCAAACAACATGTATGCCAACAGTAGATCCTACTTATGTCTATGACTTTTCTTAGTATTCATTTCAGACTGTGGCAGAACTTCTTTACAAAGTTGTCTGTTTTGGGGTGGTATACTGAGGCCTTCAGGTGCAGCATCTGCAGCAGCCATCAGAGGTCAGCCATCCGACAGCATGTCCCAGGGAATGGTGGCCTGACTGACAAGGGGCAACTTGATGATGAGTAGGGGGATGAGCCACACCAGCGCTGGCTTGGTGGGTGAAATGCATTGGCATTGAAAGCACCGTTGGCAGAAGTTGTTGACCTCTGCTACCATTCTGGGCTAGAGAAACCAATTGTGAATTTTCGCAAGCATGTTATGGTGACCCAGGTGCCCCCTGAGAGGGTGTGTGTGAGCCAGGTACATGATAATTTCCACCTTGGAGTAGGTACAATGTGCAGGTCACAGATCTCTCCCCTGTGCTCACATCGGTAGTACAGGAGCCTATTCTTCGCTAAGAAGCAGAAGGTTAGGATCCATGCCTCAGGGCCAGCATATTCCATGTCAACCTGTTGCACCTGGCTCCAACAATGCTTTAGCAGGCAATATCCCTTTTATTGGTGAAGCTCCCCTTCAAAACCTGCTGGGAAAAGAAGAGAGATCAGTCAGGGGTGGGTCCTCACATTTGTTGCCAGCCTTAGCAGCAGCCTCTTACACGAGCAACATGGCCTTGGATGACGCCATAAACACTCGTCATCACAGGTGCGGTGGTCATTTCTGGGGTCTGCTCTCTTACTGCTGCTGGCGCTCAAACCTGAGCCAGTTCCTTTGAACCAACAATGACATGGGAAGCCGTATAAATATGGACCATTCTCCCCTTCATCATGAGCCTTACCCTCACAGTAGGGACCACCTGCATGTCCCTGTGGATGTATGAGATAGCAACACAGCCACAGTTTGGCACTGTGGGGCGAGGCTCAGCATTCTGGGTTACTGGGCATGGAGTTATCCTGGGGCACGGATCATGACTGGGCATCATTGCTTGGACTCTGCAGGTGTTGAGTTAGTATTTTGGCATAATATGGGGGCAAGAATATTCACCCAGTCATGCAGTGGCCAACCCTGTTGGGCCCCCACCCTCAAGAACATCCCGAAATACCACTTCATACCACTTCACATACATTAAAGAACATTTAAATGTTCACACAATCTTTATCTACATCAATTTTGTGACCTTCTGATAAAAAACACTTGCATATCAATTTCACGTATGTGAAATTATAGTGAGGTGTTTAGACCAACAGTCTCAGCTTCCCAATCATATGCTGCGGAAAGATAGTATTGAATGCTGAAATAAGTGTCCTTCTTGTCCAGATGGGTAAGGGCCAGGTGAAGGGTGGCTGTGATGGCATCATCCATAGAATGGGTGGGATGCAAACTGCAGGGGGTCCAGTGAGGGGGGCAGTTGTGGTCTGATGTGCCTCATGATGAGCTTCTGGAGGCTTTGAAGCATGTTGGAACAACAGTGAGATACTGAAGATACCTGTGAGAGATCTGCCAGCTTGTCTGCACATCCTCTGAGCAGACAACTAGGAATGTTTTCCGCAGGTTGACAATGAGCAAAGTTTTCCTCACATCCGCCATTGTCAGACAGAGCACCTGGTTGTTGGGGGTTGCGGTGGTCTTTCTCACTGCCATGTCATTTTGGGCTTCAACAGTGTGTAGAAGTTGTTCAGTGCATCTGGAAGGCAGGTCTTACCACAGGCAGGTGGAGATGTGATGTTGGTGATGGCCCAGATGCTCTGCCACATGTGCTGTACATCCCCAGTGTCTTTAAAATGGCTATGGACTTTCTGGGCATGCGTGTGTTTCACTGCTCTGATGGCCCTGCTATTCTCAGGGCAGTCTTGTCACCTGGTTTAAAGGCAGTGTAATGGGTTCTCAACAGCACATGCCCCTCTGCAGTCATCCACAGCTAACATGATGATAATCTTGGAGACGGTAACATGTAGCCAGTGAGCTGCCGTAGGTTGCAGCCTCAGTGAACATGTCCCAATCAGTGTGCTTAAAACACTCCTAAAGAGCAGATATGACACCTGGGCAACAAGTCTTTGTCTGGTTTTGAATGGGCTTGGCACAGTTGACATTCAGCGTGTTTGACCCCTTCATCGGAAAGTCTACTTATTGATGGAATTTACTGCCTTGAGATTTGCATAATTAAAATCTCCAGTGACTATTAACAATGCATCAGAAAACACATTCTACACTCAAAGCCCCTCTTCAAAATAGGGGTGGTGGTAGCCTAGTGGGTAAAACACTTGCTTGTGAACCCAATGACCACAAAGTTGCAGGTTCAAACCCTGTGCTTTCTACCATTGTGTCCTTGAGCAAGACACTTAACCCTCAGTTGCTCTTTGGGGCTGTCCCTGTAATCACCATGGCTGCGTCCGAAATCGCATACTTCCCTACTATATAGTATGCGAAAAACAGTATGCGAGAGGAGTAGTATGTCCGAA
>JBBPCY010000142.1:21563922-21578342 GCA_037974405.1 Brachyalestes nurse | reverse complement strand
GAAACCCGTGCGGCAACTGAAACGCGCTGTCTCGGCCCGCGTTTTGCCTAATATTGTTATAGGCGCAAGGTTTTACTTTCTTTTCTGCACGCTTATTCTTTACATTTAATGTATTTTAGAATACAGTACAGGAATACACGGAACTCAAAAAGGAAAAGCACGGGTTTCACGGAAGTCCTACGGCGAAACAAAATCCGATGGTCACAGAAATCGGTGTAACAACTGTACTCGGGCTATGAAGAGATTGTTGAGGTTTCAGTCTGTAAATGTGTTTCTGAATTGAGTGTATAATGATTAAATGTCTGCACTCACCTGTAGTTCTGGTCCTGCTGGAGCTGAGCGCAGTCTGTGCGGATGGAGAGCTGCTGGTTGTTCTGTGGTGAGCAGCCGAACAGGTCCGACCGTCTTAGGAACTGCGAGTCATGACCCGTCTGATCTCGCCACTTTCACTTACAAGTTGACTTACAAGTTCTTTGGGGACTATTTTACCTCACGACGCCCTGCATGTATCCCTCCACCATGAATGGGGTTAAATTTAGGACCAAAATCTTCTCAGAACTCTGGTAGAACAACGTCTCAGGCGTCAGGCGGCGCTACCAGAACCATCTGATGGAAGAACTTTAGAGGCAGACGACTGGTTCCATCCAGCTCCTCTGTGAACAGTTCTGAGGCGCCAGGTTTCCGACCAAACCCAGTGAATTTATAAAATATTCATTTTCAAGGAATTTCCCTTTAACAGCTACCATTAGACCCCACCTGTGTCACAGGTCACCCAATAAACCATCAGACTCTATCATTGTGATTTAAACCAATCAAGAAAAGTTGATTGTTTGAATATCTGTGTGAAAGCATCTACACAATTGCTCCCTGTGGAGATTAGTTTTGTGGGAGACCCTCCATGTCTTTTCTCTTCGAGAAGATCCGATTCAGTTCTGACACTAGAAGTCAAGTCACCCAAATCTTTTCATGCCCAAAACTTATCTGGACCCAATTAAACCACACCAAGCTCTTCATTAAGGTGATCAGATTAGTGGATGTGGTTTAGAACAATGGTTCTCAACCTTCTCAACATCAAAGCCCACCTTTCTATCACAGCATGTTGCCGAGGCCCACTTTGCGGCATTAGATGATATTAAATAACCAATTGTCTCGATTTTAGATTCGCGGCCCAGTGGTTGAGAAACCAGGGTTCAGAACACAGTATGACTTGTCATTTAATTCAGTAACTTTATATTTAACAGTAAACCCATTTGAAATTAATACCATTTCAGTCCATTAAAATGTCTATTGCACCCTCTGCTGGCCACTGCAGAAACCTGCACCATGTTGAAGTATTTTGACATCTGCTTGCCATAAAATTTTTTTTTTTACAATGTAGTGTTTATATCCAAAAAACCGAACAATAAAAGTGAAAAGATTTTTAAAAATTCTACAGAAAAGATAACACTCTCCCTCGTGTTCAGAAAAACATTTTTAACTCTGGACAAGTAAAATATACACAACCCTTAAGACTGAAGATTTAATTTTGTTTATATGTACTTTGAATATGAAGCATGATAAACTTTTCCTGAGATGATTTAGCACCACCTTGTTGTAATACAGTCCTTCAAAAGTTCACCTCATATCCAATGTATCTGTACTGCTATGCCGCTGTATTTACTCTTATCTGCACTTATATTAGTCTTCTGCTATACTTCTGGTTAATGACGGCATTTTACTTAGTACCAGTAAACTGCAGTGACAAAGCTGAATCTAATCTATTGCTCATTATAGCTCCTTCTGAACCGGTTTTGTCAGACGAACCATTCTGTTTCAGGGTTTGTATCTTCACTCAGTTTCTGTTCATCAGTGGAGCCATCAGACCGCAGCTGCTTTCGGTTTGTGCTGTAGATGAACTGCAGGTTCCAGTTTTTCAAGCTGAACACACAAGAACCCAGTGATTCACCACAACGGACTCAGACATGCAGACAATTTACTTTATTTGAGCAAGCATATGTTCAAATTAAGAATTTTTCACAACGCCAGTGCAACCGTCCTCTCCTCCTCCTCCCAGGACACACCAGGCTTTATTAAAATAAAACGAGTAAAATAAGCTATAGGGTTACTTCCCTAATCTTTTTTTTTATTTTTAAAGGAACCTCTTTAAAACACCAGATTTTACATTTTTTACTTTTACATTTTTCTTTTTTTTCTGATTTTTTTATGATAAGATAATGAACTAGGCCCAGTGTTCTCTTCTCTAGACCTGGCAGAGACTAGTTTCGTTTTTTTCCTTTTTTTAAAATAGTTTTAAACCTTTTTGCAATGTTTTGTGTATTTTCAAAGTTTAAATTTTCCCCCTTCGGTGAAGCAAGTTTCGATGTTCTGTCCCTGGAAAAGACAAGGTGGGGGGGGGAAAGGTCAGATTATTATTTTTAATATAAATAAAAAAAATGTATTAGTTAAAATCAGAAACCTGCTCTACCTCGGATTAGACGCTCGGCACACCAGCGGAGTTGGTCACATTTTTCTGAGCGGCTTCTTTAGCCTGGTGAGCCTGGAGCACGGCGACCGCCTCATCAACCTGAAACCAGCACAGACCACATTTTAAATACTGCACAAGCACAAATGAAACACAAATCATGTTGTATATTATAGATCCCTTTCCAGAGGACACAAAGCAGAGCTGCACAATATTAATCTGGTCAGTGTGGAGAAGATCAACATCCTGGTAATGCAGGTGGACAAGACTTCCTCCTGAAGAACATCTATATTAACACCTCAGTGCAGAAAGGAGGCACCCCTGGAGTTCCAGGGTGCCTTGAACACACTGTGGACGTGACTCAGCTGATCAGGGAGGCTCTCGAAGGAGACCTTGCAGTGCTTTGGCTTGATTATGGCGCCATTCCCTACAAACTTGTAGAGTTGACCCTGCACTGTGATCAACTCCGGCTGGGTCGCCTGAACGAGGGGGTATGATGTTGAAAGACCCGAAACACCTGATGACCTCAGGAACATCACTGAGGATGTGGCCCAGCGCATCACAGGATGCGTCCAACACTTCCAGACACTGGCCTTTGCAAAGCATGTTCTCCGTTTTTGACCAGTGAGTGTTAATGTAATTTGATATTCACCAGTATATTTTAATGCATTGATCTATTAAGTTTCTATAGGACTTTTAGGACCTGTACGTTTTCTGGTACACGTCATGCAGTTCTCATTTATAGAACCCTTTCCTAGCTCTTTACTTTAGCTGCTTGAAAACAATGTACACAGCAAAAGACCTTCCCAAAAGAGGAAATTAACACTAAAAGGAACAGGAAGGGACCTTGGAGCGCAGTGATTCCGGAGACTCCAGCATGTGCAGCAGCTCTGAGTTGTCGATCTCCAGCAGCATTCCAGTTATTTTTCCTGCCAGCGTGGGGTGCATGTTCTGGATCAAGGGGAAGAGACGCTCACCTGGAACAGAAAAAACAAACAAAAAAATGGTTGTAGTTAATTGAATGCGAGGTCATATGAATACTTGTACAATTCTGTTATATTCTATCTAGTGCTGAAATACAGCACATTAACTTTTTTTTTTTTTGAAAATAGTTTTCTGTGGAGCAACATGCAGCTTCTTTTACACACATGGAGAAACCTGGGGACTAACTATGTTCACCCGATGTTAAGAGGAAAAAGGAGTTAGAGGTGGACTGGCAATGTTTGTAAACAGATGGTGTAATCCACAGGACAGTAAAGGAGTGACTGGTACTCCAGGCACTGGGTACAGCCGCACCGTCCGCTGCGTGTTGTGGTAGAAGTGATCAAGCCAGTAAAACGGTCTGCTGAGGTTATGAATGAAATGGTGAGGAATCCCACCCCTTACTATATTCACACCCTAGTCTCCTGTCTCTCACACACTCTACTCCTAAACACCATTCACATACTTTGTGGATACGCCACTTGGTAATTATATGTTTTCAACGTGGCTCAGGGCAAAATGACTTGTGGGGACCCTTCAATCTTGAGCCGTTGGAGCAGACAGGAGTCAGCTGCTGCCAAGAAAGGGACACTAACAACTCTCTCAACATTTTAATACACTCTGCAAAGTTTATTGATGGGTAATTTTACCAGGCCTCATCATTGACTTGGGAACCTGGGTAGTTTCCGATGGGAAATCCATCAAGGGGCTGCTTCGAAACAACAGCCTGGGATGTTCTATGTGAACCTCATGCTGAGGACACCGAAGACCTCACAGACCGAATACACAAACCTGGACAATGGTGGCCATTCAGAACTGTTTCGCTAAGAAACGACTCACTAATGACCAAATTTCCCTGCTAAGCGAGATGTGATGGAGACGGCATGAGGAGCTTAAAGTGAATTGGGGCTGAGAGAATGGCTGAAAAGAGAATGGAGAGCTATCTTTGGAGTGTTAGGTGAAAATGTGGAAAGGGTGAGGATGTGTGCAAATCCTCCAGCAGGTTTGTTAACAGGCTATTGACAAACATCTGCACCAAACCCTTCCTTTGTGCCCCCAGTCACCCCCTGCAGTCCCTCAGCTGTCCTCATCTTTACCCCTTTGTCACAGCTTACAATGTGAGAAGGGATCTCCAGAGAATGTATGCAGGAGAAGTGTCACACCCAGATGATAAACCTTCTGCTCTCAGACAGTAAATCAAACATTTAAACAAGTATTTGAACAGCAGGAGGACGTCATAGGTTCCCTTACCCAGCATCTGCTTCTGCTCTTGTGGAGGTGCTGCAGCCAGCATGGAGGCTGTGAGAGGCTCCTGGCCCTGCACATGCACTGCAGGCTGAAAGGGGGAAAGTACACATTAGCCCTTTATCCTCTGGAGCATAACTGTGCAGAAAGGTGATAAGTTCAAACTAGGGCTGCACAATGTATCGCAAATTTATCAACATTGCGATATTAACATACGCGATATAAATCACGAAAGACTGATAGAAAAGGCAAAAGAACTGCGATTAAATGGTGTTTTCCCAAAGCTCTTCATATCAACATATTTGGCTAATCAGATGGAGTCCTACTGCCTTATGCCCGCCCCCTAGTAGAGAACTACTAATTTAAATCATGTTTACATTTATTTAAGATTTAAAATCGTTTTCCCAATAATGTTCAATGGATCAAATGTTTTATGGGAGGCATTAAAATGCTCTGTTTAAGTAAATTCTTTTATAAAAAAACATGTTGGAATGGAAATATTGCATTCTTTTTTTCTGCATAGACTAGTCCGCGTCTGGAGTCCAAAGCAGAAAAACATTACCACTATAAAGGCAAAGTTTTTACTCATCGCTTGTGATATCGCCATCGCAACACTCAACATTACCGCAAACACTGAGGCTCACCTGCTGCATGGAGACCTGAGGCTGTGCGTTCATGTGCTGCTGGGGGTTGCGCACTCCGGCTGCGTACTTGTACTGTGGCACGTTGCGCACCGGAGCCGCGGCAGCCGTCGCAGCTGTTGTGGGACGTGGGCCCATTGTCTGGGCAGCTAAGGAGGGAGATTGGCGGAGATTAATAAACGAGAACTAAAGCTTCCAGCTTCCTTTCAAGTTGGACTGACCAACAAAAATCGTTTACAGTTTAAAATCATTCACATTTGAACGACACTCATGTCATCAAGGCTAAGAGAGCAGATCAGTGAATGGTGCGAAAGGTAAGGACTCACCAACACGCTGAGTGGACATCATGCGGGGAACCTGTGAGGCCGGTCTCATGTTGCCGAAAGTCTGAGGCCTGGGAGCTGACGGCCGCATGGTGGCTGGCATATTCTGGAAGTCTGGAAAAGACCCCACAGTTTAGGAGCTGAGTAACAAACGGATGGATCGCGACAGTTGATTCTTTAAAGGGATAAAATAATCTTGGTCTTGGACAGCTCTAAGCTTAAGGAGTTTAGGAAGGGAATTACATACTTTCCCTCAGTTAGCCCATTAGAGGGTTTCAGAACTTGTACATAGCCCTATTTATCCCCAATATCTACTGTGTAAGAACATGGGGCCCATGGACTACCTTCTCACTGTAGCAGCCATTTAGGCCAGTGCAGACCACTGAGGGGGTCACACTGAATTTGACGAGACTGCAAGAAAGCAAGTTACAGGACTAAAGAGTAACCAGGAACTTTATAAAAACGTGTGTAAACGAAAGGAAAAGTACATTCAGAAGTGCATTACCACTGTAATTAACGGACAACTGTTTACTCATTTACTGGGGAAACTGGTCCCAAATGTGTCCAAAACCAACTAAACCCCCATAAGTTTACTGGAGTACTCACGCTGAGGTCTGACACCCTGGGTAGTCCAGCGCGGGCTGGGCCGGAGCTGGGCCAGCTGACTTGTGGGATAGTATGCAGCTCTGTTCTGGGCCTTGTAATGAAAGCAGCACAAAACTATTTATTAACAGGACAAAACAGTTAATCGGGTGGATAGCCTGTCAAACACTCACAACCTGTTTCTACAGAGACGTATACGTATTTTTTGGATGGCTAATCATCAATATGTGCACTCATTAAAAACAATCACCACTACATTAAGGATATTACTATTAATGGATACAGAACAAAGCTGGTTAACATGTAAAGCAGCTGCATGCCTGCAAATGCTCCTAAGAACCGAAAAATCTGATACATTAAACTAAAAATGTAAGACATTCTTCAAGACACTAACCTGTGGTATGGCAGCCATGAAATATCCGGAGGGTGGGGCAGCCTGGTACGGGTTGAGCACGGGGTTGGGAACGGCGCGGACGCTGGCCATCCTCTGCATGTACTGGTTGGTCAGGTGGGCTTGACGCTCTTCTTTGCGCTGAGCCAGAGCCACATACAGCGGCTTCGTGGCCACGATTCGCCCGTTCATCTCCGTCACGGCCTTGGTGGCCTCCTCGGGAGACGAGAAGCAAACGAAACCGAAGCCCTTACTGCGGCCTCCGTCCATCATAACCTGCAGAGGACAGGGCAGGAGCCAAACCCAAAATCAGGAACGAAACTCACCACATCAGCTGTCTTCTCAGGATCAGGGTTTTTATTTTAGTTTTTATTTAAGGCTCTGAAGCCACATGCTTACCTTGGCACTGGTGATGGTACCAAAAGGGGAGAACTCTTTGCGCAATCGTTCATCATCGATGCCATCATCCAAGTTCTTCACGTAGAGATTAACACCCTACAAATTTTAGGTAGAACAGTTTAAAAATTAATAAATGCATAAATAAATTAATAAAACACTACAAAAACCAGCACATTCGCTTTGACGCTCCAAACGTAACTGACTGGCCAAGACATGTACTTTCCTTTTCTGGCCCTTTAGTTTAGAACTGGAGCTACAAGCCCAAAGCCAGTTTCACACCAACTTTAATGAGGGTCTTTGATGGACCATTCCTTTAAAAGTGGTGGTGGTCCATTTAAGGTTTTGTAGACAGCCCTATTTATCCCCAATATCTACTTTATCAGAACATGGGGCCCATGGGCTACCTCTCACTGTGGCAGCCATTCTGGCCAGTGCATCCCACCGAGGGGGTCACACTGAATTTGACTAGGCTGCAAAGGGAAATTCACTCATCCCCCAATCAGACTGACCTGATAACGAGTCATGCGGTCCTGCTTCATTTGCTCAAACTTGCGCTTGAGTTCGGTCTGGCGCTCCACCTTCTTCTGCGCTCGGCCGACGTAAATCAGCTTCCCGTTGAGCTCTTTCCCGTTCATTTCGTCCACAGCCTGGAGGAGATCAGTCAGAGAATTAATGGAACCAATGTCTTACCCTTTCCACGTATAAACCCATACTGTTAAACCTACGCTGAGTTCATTTATGTCCTAGTATTAGTTGCACATCTTTAAAACATGTTAACTACAGTATTTATAGCCCAGCATTCATGTATATACTCAGCGTATTTCAATTAGAGTATGATTAGAGTGAATTTATACTTCATATTTTTACTGTTCTGTGTTTCTGTGCTCATAATACAAGCAATTTCCTCCAGGACCAATAGCTGCCCCCCCAAAAAAACGCACAGATCTATGAATATTCACAAAGATGCAAATATTCAAGCTGGAGGCAATTAACAGAAAAAAAGGCACGTTGTCCCAAATATCTACATCTACATAATTTAAAGAGCAATGGACCGCTTTAAAAATGCAATCTGAATGCAGTAGGTCATTATAAAAACACATTTCACTGCCTAACCTTTTGTGCGTCCTCGTGCCTCTCGAAACTGACGAAGCCAAAGCCTCTGGATTTGCCGGTGTCGTCCGTCATCACGCGGATACTCATAGCGTTACCTAAGATCCAAAAGTCAGTCCATTAAACTAAAAAAAAATAGCTCAGTATAATGCTTCAACATCACCAAGGATAATCATGATGAAAATGTCAAGCATACCATATTTGCTGAAGACATCCTTCAGTTTTTCATCGTCCATGTCCTCCCCGAAGTTTTTGATGTAGACGTTGGTAAATTCCTTTGCTCTGGCCCCAAGCTCAGCCTCGCGTTCTTTGCGAGATTTGAATCGACCCACAAACCTGCAGTTACATTTAGTTCAGAGAGCAGCTCCTTACTATACAGAATGTGCAATTATACAAATGTACATTTTAACACAGAAATGCCTTTCACACAAAAAAACGACTGTTAGTTTCTACACAACAGCTGGTTATTCAGGAACTTGAGGAACAACTGACCTATCCATGTCCACTCAGTCTTCACTGCTACTGTTTTTAAGGCGGACAAAAAAACAAATCTCCCAAAACTGCAGCAAACAACTCAGACTAACAAATATCTAAATTAAGAGCAGTTTCAATTGTTTAAAATTTTGTATGAGAGTTCACGCTGCTAGGATTGGTAGCTTCACTAAATATTAATGCACTGGCAAATTAATTTCCAACCTGCCATAGTTCTGATAGACTTGTTATGCAGTGTGTTTGTTGTAGTTTGAAATTTAAAATGCTGCACTAATTTCAATTTGACAAAAACCTGAGTAGTGTGCCACAATTTGCCAGAGCCTAAATGATGTTCCAGAATGCTTGTCCATCATCTCCATGAAAAAAAAAGCATTTCTGGGCAGAGAACAGATAGGTCAGTTAAAAGACAGTGAACTAAAAGCTCACTTACACTTTTCTGTCATTGAGCAACATGCCGTTCATTTTCTCAATGGCTCTTTCGGCTGCCTCTTGAGTCTCAAAGTGCACAAAGCCGTAACCTTTCGAGCCATTCTCATCACAAACCACCTTGGAGAGAGGAGACAGGGGAGCAAACGCAAGTCAAGGTCATGCGCAGGCCGTCATGCACAAAATCCTGCGGGTAAAAGTCAGTCTGAAGGTCCGCCACACAGGACAGGCCTTACCTTGCAGGACAGGATGTTGCCGAAAGCAGAGAAGGTGTCGTACAGGGCCTTGTTGTCGATAGATTTGTCCAAGTTCTTGATGAAGATGTTGCCAACTCCACTCTTCCTCAGCGACGGGTCTCTCTGAGACCACATGATGCGGACAGGCCTGCCCTTGATGACGTCAAAGTTCATAGTGTCCAAAGCACGCTCGGCTGGAGTTAAAAAACAAATTAAAAAAACTAAACAAATGTAATACACTGAAAGTAACACTCAAGAGAACAAGGAACGGATCAACCTTCAATTTGGCAATTTTTCTTTTATTCTTAAATCCCTCAACTGCTCAATTTTGCCATTGTTTACTAAAAGTGTCAGATCTATGAAATAACGGTCAGATTCGGTTTCTCTGCTGCACATTGAGCCCCGCAGCCTTAGACTGACTGACTGTACTGACGGTAACTAAGCAGGTTGTAGAGCATAAGAGAAAACTCACATTATTCCTTATTACCTTCATGTTTAGGGCGATGGATAGGAAAGATATAGCAGATCAGCTTGGACATGATTCACTATTTTACACATGAAACAAAGGGCATTCGAACGGATCAGAGTTTTTAATATTGACCTCCAGCTGGGCCAAGTAACCAGCTGTAAACTGAGTTATCAGACTCTCAGTAAGGCTGCGAGGCTCAAGGTCCCAGCTTGTGATGTATAGCTTCCCTTGACGAAGCCACAGGGGATGAGACCAAAAAGACACTTCCTTTAAATCCTGTGACCGTTTGATGACTGCTCAACTGATGAACCGCAACTTAAAGGAATGACACAAGAATTGACCAACATTTGAAACTGGCCGGAGATGATTCAACGTATTAGGCAAGACTGTGCTCTATGAATGGCTTCTTAGCTTCTCAACGTGTTCACAGGTGTGGACAGCTCTGACTTTTTAGTGCTATTTAAGAAGAAATAAAAGAATGTTTATCATTCTAAGTAAGCAACGTTTAAAACCTGAATATTTACTAATTTAAGCATGTTGAGGTATTCCTGACTGGATTTGAAGGGTTCATAAACACACTTTTTACTATTTTATATATTACAGAGCATGCTGATTAAATTTTTAGGTCCAACACCAGTCAACATTATTTGACGCACAGTTTGACCTTATGACCAATTATTCTGCTCCTTATTCGATCTTCTAGTTATTGCGTGTCTCAGAAGCGATTCAGAGTTATGTTTCACCGCACGCTGTACATATATAACCATCTTGAATCAAAGGACGTTTGGGATAAAACAATGTCAAACAGCCAAGAAACGTTTGGGGTCTGAAGCCAGCAAGCAACGAAGTTATCAGAATAGATCTTCAGTGCAAAATTACAGAAAAGTTCACACACCAAACATGTCTTGACTGTTCGATTACAGGGGCGTAAAAGGGTAAAACTAAACAGTCCCTTTTCTTTGGGTGGGCTGCTTAAGATTATCTTCGTCTTCCACTCTTTGCTCCTCCACCCAGACAGGCCTCTCAGTTTTGACTCATGCTGGAAAGGCCATGTGCTAGAAAGGCACAAGCACATGCTCTCCCTTCCCTCTCCAGCACGGATGAAATTAAGATTTTCAGTTTTATTTACGGCTCTCAGGCCGGAACGACCTCTACAAACAACTATGAATCAGAATATGAGCCTGTTTATTAAAGCAGCTCCTTGGCTAATGAGCTTAATGCAGAGTTAGCATTAGCGGCTAGCAGGCCCATGCTGGCTAGGCCCGAACCAGCCAGCAACACAACCTTCACTTACAGCATGGTCTTCACTCAGAACCACACCAGCGTTTTTCTGGACACACACGTCAAATAAAACATGTCTAGTGATAAGCAGCAAAAAAGAAATTAGAGGAATTAAGTTAGATATAAAACACTATAACTCTTACGAGAGTTGTTAAAACTTTAAACTGATCAGAAACAGTCCTTCTGAACAGACGTGAGCGAATTTACACATTCACAGAACAACGGAACTTAAAGAATACAGCGACATGTCAGAGGGTTGTAAGTAAATACACCTATTTAAAAGAAATGTGCCTGAAGATGAGAGGAGCAACATCTCTAGTCCTCACTGGGTACAGCAGTTTTGAGTCATTTTCTCTCTCCAACACACATTTAGTCCTGATCACTGGAAGGAAGCAGATCGAGCACATGGTGCCTCATATACATAACTTACACACTTCTATATTTATATTTATTGATATTTACATTTACATGTACTTAATTTCATTCTGGTGCGTTTTATTCTACTAGTTTTACATTCTTCTCTTGTTCTGTCCACTGCCATAATGCACATTTCCAATCCGTGGGACTAAGAGGTGTCTTTTTCCTCTTCTGTACTCACTAACTTATCAATATTACAGACATACCACTGATCTCTATTGCAGCAATAGGAGACTCCTAACCAATATTAGTGTTCCTAGTAATTCACTTCACTTGTGTGTGTGTGTTGGAGAAGGGAATCAGATCACCAAAACCGTGCTTCACACCCCCAGCCCAGGACTGGGGTTGGGGCTCCTCTGGGCCAGCGGGCCTAGGTGTGAGGCTAAGGCGAGGGGGGCTCACCGTCCGCCGGCTGCTGGAAGTTGACGTAGGCGTATCCCAGGGATCGGCGGGTGATCATGTCCCTGCAGACGCGGATGGAGAGGATGGCCCCGGCTGGGCTGAACTTCTCATAGAGCATGGCCTCGGTCACGTCCTGGTGGAGGTCCCCGACGTACAGGGAGGCCATGGGGTAGCTGGGAGCTGCGGGGTTCATGTCTGATCTGGACCTAGACTGGAGTGCGCGGCTGCGGGTTCGAATTTACTAGACTCGGTTCTCGTGCTCTC
Source organism: Brachyalestes nurse (assembly GCA_037974405.1). Classification (NCBI taxonomy): domain Eukaryota; kingdom Metazoa; phylum Chordata; class Actinopteri; order Characiformes; family Alestidae; genus Brachyalestes; species Brachyalestes nurse. The sequence continues at coordinate 21,566,201 of JBBPCY010000142.1, read as the reverse complement.
TCAATTTCAACGGACTCCTCGCTCTGTTAGCACACCAGCTAACGCGACGCAAAACGTGTCGAATCTTCTTTTTTTTTAAATTTGGGGTAATAAAACGCCTTAAAATCGTGTCGAGCACTTACTGGTAAACGAATTAGAAGACAACTGGGGAAACTCGTTGCTTTGGTTACGATAAACGGGTCTTTAAATCGAATTCGCGAGGCCTTCGAAGCTCGGTTTGGTCAAAAAAAAAACTTGGGTTTCTTCTCCTGAATGCGCCGAGTTCAGCTCCTGCTTCACCGATTTAGTTTTCTTACAAAAAAAAAGAAAAAAGAAAGAAAAATGATTTTTTAAGAGTTTTTAAGATTTTTAAATTTTTTTTTGTTTTTTATTTTTTTATATAATGTGTGCCTAGCTCAGCAGCACACACGCACTCACACCGCACCAACAGCTGGGGGGTTTCGGGGAGGGCCCGGCCCACCGCGCAGCGCTATTTATACCCCAGCAATACGTCACCAGAGCGAACCATTCTCAACCAATCAGGAGAGGGGGTGGGGTCACAGGCCCTCCTACATACAGTCATACACTGTATAGTAAGTGCACTAAACAAATAACATAATACACATAATAATAATAATAAAAAAGAATATATATGTATAAACCTATATAAATATATGTTTGTACACATTGGGTATGTATATATGTACATTGTCGAAGTATGAACACCGCTAACATATATATAAATGCACATGTCCTGTATTGTTGAATTATTGGATTCAGGAGGACCCTTATTTCCAGTGAAGGTCGGTCTTAATACTCCAGCAGACCAGAACATTCTGGACAGCACCAGGCATAAATGATGAATAACTTGGAGGTCTTTAACTCACGTTCACTTCAGGGTCAAGTCAAGCCAAATCAAGTTTATGGACATAGTCCATTATCATCCACTAAGGACATTCAATGTGCTTTGCAAATAAAAAGTAGGAAGTAAAAAAAGAATTAAAATCCATAAAAGAAGATTAAAAGTGAGATCCTGCAGATCTGAGAGACCCACCAGGATCAGAAATATCTCACATATCAGAGATGGAGTTAGGATCAGAGGACAGAAATGAATTGCTGGATCTCAGGAGGCAAACGTAAACAGTGTTTTCCACTTATATTTGTTTAATTTCATTAGTAGCTTAAATGTCTTGGTAGCATAAAGCCATTTAATATAAAATTCTGTTGTGTTTTGTTTACTTCTGTCTGTTTTTCATTAATGTCCTTTAATTTTGTGCATATATAATATAATTCAGCCAATCAAAAGAACCAATGAACAAGTGGAAACCAATTTATAGTCATAGGCTGATTATTTATAAAACATATATTAGAAAACAATCTATCACAATTTAGCACAATAGAAATGGTTACATTTTGAGGAACCTCTCTGATTCTGCTTCTGTGGTTTGTTTCCCTGTCGTACAGGTTTGAGTTCCTCTTTCGGTCTCACGTCCTGAACATGTTGCATTCTGTGACTAAATGTAGTGGTGAAACTTGTTTTAACTAATCCTTGTAATTGTCAGAAAAGTTGTCTTCATGGATCTCTGAACTGTTTATACAGATGTTTGATTTGCTGAAACAGACTGTTTGGAAGAAAAGCCGTCACTGGCGACTGTGGCTGGGGTCCAAACTGGCTTTCACTTACGAACACATGGAACTAACCAAGGATTCAGTCAGTTCCTATTGGGAGGAACCCCAACCTCCAACTTCCCGTTACACCTCAAAACGCAGGGGAGGCAAAGCGTGCCCTTAAAGATGTGAAGTCTGAAAGCTGAGTAATACACAACACATTTCATCACAGTGGATACCGTTCCTCTGGTTCCTCTGAACAGTGATGTGAGACACTCTGAGCAGAACTCAGACTCAGATATTTCTCCACTGACCCCAGATGTGCTGGAACAGCCGAGACGTGCCTGGAGTCCAAATTTACCCTCTTCACTTTAGAGCTGAAGCAACAAGGCTAAAGTTCCTAACACTAGACATCAACAGTCACTCAAATCTTTTCATCCCCAAAACTTCTCTGGACCCTCAAACCTCATCCAGCTCTTCACTAAACTGGATCAGATTAGTGGATGTGGTTTAGGACACAATATGACCTACTATACTAAAGTTCAGTTCATTTTTACAGCTCACAGTAAGTCATACTGAGTCCTAAACCACGTGCACTAGTCTGATCACCTTAAAGAAGAAGTTCAGTTCATTTTTACAGCTCACAGTAAGTCATACTGAGTCCTAAACCACGTCCACTAGTCTGATCACCT
>JBBPCY010000142.1:21444326-21456704 GCA_037974405.1 Brachyalestes nurse | reverse complement strand
TATATTTAGCAGCTTAAAAAGATAATAAGAGAGTTAATGTCAGGTTCAAACCAAGACAGACCAGAGGGCAGAGTAAAACAGGCTACAAGATTTCTTCCATAAATCAGCAGAATACAGAGAACAGATACTGGCATAGTTCCAAAACCAAAGGTCAGTCTGATTAGCAAACAATTCTCAAACACCATACCAAAGAGCTGAGTCCAAGTCCAAAAAGTCAGAGTCTAGAAAATGCAAATCCAAATAGGCAAACAAAACAAAATTTTGAGGCGAGACAGGAATCAATGTCAAGAAATAAGATTAGTATTGATGACCCTTTATTAGTCCCAGAGGGGGAAAGTTGCATTGTTATAGCAGCAAAGTGGACAGAAAAAGTACACTATACAAATATTAAATATATATAAATATATAAGTTTGTGTGTGTGTATATGAACATTTATATACATGCAAATTATTGCAATGTAATATGTGTGTACACAGTGGAGTATTCTCAGGTGCCTGATAGCATCAGACATTAAAAGAAACACAGTAATAAGGCACCAGAAAATGTGATTAAAGGTGATTTAGATCTAGGGATTAGGAGTCACTGTGGGGGTGAGGGACGGAGTCTGTGGTTCTTGTTCTTTCTTACAGGATCCGACAGTAAAATATTAATGGTTGTTTTTGATTTTATTTGTAAGAATGTCTAGGGCTGCCGAGACACATGATGCTCAATAAACACACATTTTTAGTGTGGATGTTGCTTTTTTTTGCATGCCAAAAAGTAGTTTCCCTCATGTTTTCAGTAAAACATCAAGATGATAAAACAGCAAATTTTATAGCACGTTTTATAGTCCTTTTTCCCCATCTTTACCACAGTTACCAGTATTTCCGGAGAGCACTGTAGTTGGTACTTTAATTATTGAACTCTTCACATGCCCTTAAGTCATTAGAGGAAACAGTGAGGCACAGAGACCATCTGTTGTTTCTGCAACCTCAATTTAGTTTTATCTGACCCATTGAACTTTTGTTATTCCTTCGATTGGCTCTCTGCCCCTCATTAAGGTGGACCAGACCTACATCTATTCCATTAAGCTTGTGACATAAAAGTGAAAAGAATTACGACTACACAGTCTACTTTCAACCCAATAAAGTGCCGTTTACAGGGTTTTCCTTTGAAAACACAACAGTGGAAGATGCCTTTCTGCTCATTACTCCATTGTAAAGGTGCATGATTTCCAACACTAGAAATAAACATGTCATCAAAATTGCTTTTTATTGCTGTTCACATATTGAGATACACAACACACTGAGCATGTTTTAAAAGCACGATATCAGACTGTGCCTTTAAAATTCATCATTAAAATTAAAATTCATTTAAAAGTCATCTTTATTAGGCATGTTAGTTGGGGTGAGGCAATGCAGTTCATATATTATATGCCACTTCAGTAAGTTACATTTTGTTTCACTGATTTTTTGTTTTGCATATTGCAGTTTTTTCCATAATACAGTTGAGTCTATGACACAAATATAGCTGTTCACCTATTCAAAAGTCTTCGGAGCCTTACATATAATGCTGATAATGGTCAATCAGAAACATAAGCTTTCTTTCGGTACTCTTTTCCCTTACGATTACCTATATGTACACCAGTCTGCATTGAATGCCCCCACTCCCCCATAGCAGTCCAAATCAGAACTTGCCCCCGCTCCCCCCATAGCATACCATATAATTACCATTACACTCATAACATATTCATTTCCATATTAAGGACCTGAAATACTTCATACCGTATCTGATTTATTATTTCATCACACGCTGCTACACTGTACATGCTGCTACACAAATGCTTATATTACACTGGTCTGCCTGTTTACATTACTCTGTTTACATCACTCTGCATGCATTGCTCTGTTTCTACATTGCTGTGCTAGCATAGCACGATGCACTTTAAATATTCACTTTGCACATTGTACACACTTATATAATTACATTTATATAATTACATATTAAACCTCAATTTTAGCCTATAGCTTACATTTATATCCTTAACTCCTTGTTAAGGTGGTGCTCCTTGTTTAAGTTGTTTACTTTTAGATTGTGTTTTAGAAATGTTCAGATTGTGTTTACATTTTTAAATTTTACTTACATTAGACTTATATCTACTTACCTGCATTTATCTCCTTATTTTATTTTGTGTCTCAGAAAATTTGATGTTCTTCTGTTTAAAATGTACTTATTGTTTATAGTGTTTGCAGTCAAAAGGAGAAGTTCAGGAGACATTTCCCTGTGTGTTGTACCTGTATGACTATTCATGTGACAAATAAAGAATCTTGAATCTTGAATCTTGAACCTTGGTGGCTTCTAGGCTCTGTACACACAGTAGCATGTTTGGTCGAGCTAATTAGCAGTTTCCATTTCCAGGCAGTGGTGTCACCACCATTTCTTGCCAGTAAAGAGGGATGAACATTTCTGTCCAGGAAAACTGTGGTCTGACTCTTTGCCCTCCGAAACGTGTCGCAGGCTTCTGACTGGTTCTGGCCTCGGTTTACAGGTAGCCGCTGTAGTCTGTTTGTGGTGTTTGGAGCTGAGTCTGAGCTTTTTCAGGGTTTGTGGAAAGAAAAAAACAACTAAATTTGCTTATAAGGCTTATAAGCGAACTATCAGACCCAGATCAGGACTAAACCTAGAACTAAACCTAGAATTTCTATGGTGAAACACCACCAGCATCCAAACCAGGCAGACGAGGGCCGTGGTCCAGCAGGTTCTGGTGATTTCCCTGCTCAGAAACACCTGGTTCTCCTCCCAGTTAATGGTCAGGTTTAGTGAATGTGTTTGAGGAGGAGAACCATCAAACTTGCTGGACACCGACCCTCCAGGACCGGAGTCTGACTCCCCTGCTTTATAGCAACCACAGCTGTGTCACTGAGACTCTCTCTCCTCTATACACTTTTAAGGCGACTCGCCCCTTCACTTTCTTTCCCCATTCATTACGGAGGCAACTCGACCACAGAAATAAAAAAAATTTAACGATCATGCAATCAAAAATCGGAATACCCGCACCACACCAGATATTAACAGACACTTTGGTATTGGAACCATGCCCATATTTCAGAAACTGTAGGAGGAGGCACCAAATTCCAGCTATAAAAAGATATATAATAATAATAATAATAATAATAATAATAATAATAATAAAACTTAAAAAGAATAGTAGTGATTGCGAGTAGTAGTGTGATGCATGATAATGATAAATATTGAAAATAATTCATAATGAATTACATTTTAAATTCTGATCTTTAGTGTGCAGACTTAGTCCAGAAAACCACAACAAATCAGGCGTCCAAAAGTATTCAATTACATAAACACACAAACACACACAGACACACACACACAGACACTCACACAGACGCAAACACACACAGACACTCACAGACACACACACACAGACACTCACAGACACACACACACATGGCTACATGTATTTGCATACACTCCGGCGCTGGAATGTGTCGGCAAACTGCCAGGACTGCAGCGGAGAGCAGTTACTGAAGCAGCGTCAGAATTTCACAACCCGAGTAACAAGAGGATGAGTAAGAGAAACCCGGCCAGACTATCCAGACTCTGCCTGTTCTGGGAACAGCTGCATGTTTACTCGTTTTATTTAGTCAGAACTATGGTTTTGGATACATAAAAAACAAAAGAGGAACCAAGACAGCTGAGAACATGACCAAGATTCTGCTCTGATCTTCTGAGGTTATAAACATCTAGGAACATAGACATCCAGTTTAGACCAGCATTCACTAACCCTCCCACACACACACACACACACACATCAGCTCAGTGAGAGTGTTAACATTCTATGTTGTGTTCTATTGTTCTGTACAGTCCTGCTGCTGGCTACTAGGCTCCATTCTTGACTACAGTACTAGACCGTTGGTTACTGGGTTCCATTGCAGTTTCATAATAGCAGTGGACAATAGGTTCTACTAGGTTCTACTGGTGGATTTGCAATTTAATTGGTGTCTTTTTGGTTCTACTTGGTTCCATTAGTGGCTAATGAGCTCAGTTGGTTGGATCATGTGCAGAACAGAAGTTCTGGGATCAGACAGAGTGAGTGGGCCTGAAATGGGAGGGACACAATTTAGCCAAATTCTAGGCCTGTGAAGATCAGCCAGGACTTTCAGATCACAACACAATGGCAGCCTGTAATTCCAGGAAGTACCTCAACCTACTGACACTACTAATCACGTGGCTTATAATACAGAGACAGAAAGAAAGAAACAACAGATACTAATCATCCCAGCACCACTACTTATATGGAGAAGGATACTGTAATAAAAATGGGACAAAGAAAAAGAAAGAAAATAATGAAAGAAAGAAAGAAAAAAGGAAAAACAAAGAAAGATGTACTATCATCCTGATACTACTAATCACATGGTTTATAAAACAGTAATTCAAAAAGAGAAAGAAAGAAAAAGAAAGAAAGAAATAATGCTTATAAAAAAGTAAGTAAAGAAAAAGAAAGGTGTACTGATCATAAAGGAAAGAGAAAGAGAAAGTACTTCAACAGAACGTGGTGAAATGCAGTGTGTGGTTGGAGAAGGGAACAGGAAAGAGGGGAGTTTTTTCTGTGTGATCAGAGCATTTCCTCCTGCTCACATGGTCTTTCAGAAAAACAAAAAAAGGAACACGATGTAACATATGGAGTACTGGAGTACAGGAGTACAGGAGTACAGGATTACAGAAGTACTGGAGTACAGGAGTACTCATGACTTCAGGTACCAGAGTACCAGAGTGTACAGCCAGGCTAGCCCTGCAGTATCAGCAGTGACTTTTATGGCAAACATGCATTGCACTCTTTTAAATTTAAAGTGTATGACACACTGAACAGTCACTGAATCATCCTGGATGCTGGAGAACCCCCTCACTCTGCTGGGTTATCTCCAGCAGAACCTCCTCACACTTCTCACACTTTCTCTGCTGGGTTCACTCCAGTCTAATCTCCTTACACTCCTCTCTCTCTCTCTCCCTCTTTCTCTCTCCCTCTGTCGCTGTCTCTCTCTCTGTCTCTGTCTCTCTCTCTCTGTCTTTGTCTCCTGTTTTCTCTCCAGTCGAGCCTCCTCAGGCCACGCCTCCTCCCGACCAGCAGCTGTGCATCCTCCGCTCCACGCGCTGTCCACGCGCCGCTTCTGCTCACTGATTGGCTAAAAGCGACACAAACAAGCCCTGTCAGCCAATGGGAGCGCTGTTCACGCGCTCGGGCCGCGGCGTGCATGCAGCGAGCACATGCACAGCTGAGAGCGTAAACAGTGCGAGAGCGGCGGTATAAAACCCAGAGGCAGCGCCTGGGCTCCAGATCCTGAACACGCAGCGAGGTGCAGTCTCGAGGTCCGAAGGCCCCAAGCACGCCTTCCTACCGCTCTTCCACCTTCTCACATCTCTTCCTTGGATAACACAAAAACTAACCTCAAACCTGCAGCCATGGTGGCCATGACCAAGAGAGTGAAGGTCTTCGAGATCGCCCTCAACGACCCTACCAAGACATTCTACACCAGTGGAGATAAGGTGGCCGGGAAGGTTCTGGTGGAGGTGGCCGAGGTGACCAAGGTGCTGGCCGTGAAGGTGGTGGGCATCGGCTGCGCCAAGGTGGAATATGCCAAGGGGAAGCAGAGATGCAGAGAAGAAGTGGACTATCTGAAGTATGAAGAGGTGGTCCACCTGGATGACCATCCAACAGGTGAGAATTCAGTTATTTGGCTGGTGGTCCTGGGTTCCTCTATAGAGTTGCAGAGGAACTTCCTTTTGGGGTGATTTTGGTTTAATGCGAGACGAGGAGAATGGTTACGTTAGGTGGTTGAGGTCTAGGGAAGTGGTTTAACAGTTTGATTGCGTTAAATTAATACCAAAAAGGAATGTAAAAGCTTTAGGTTTCATTTGGAACGTCGGTAGGAACTGTTGTTGTGGCCCGATAGAAGGAAGTTGTTGGTCATGAATAATGAGAAGCCAATACAGATAAGAGGTTCCAGTAAATGTTGCAGATAGCGGCTTATCATGGATCTGTCGTGACTCCAGGGTTGCTGATTACTATGGTGGGATTTCACCGGACCAGGTGGTTTCTGTTCCACCTGGACCAGTAACCTTTGCCCCACTTGCTAACACATAGGAGCCAATTTAGCAGTACTGAGAAGCTAAACTATGTGGGACGGTCACCAAGAACTGGAGGTCATGTGCAGAGTTGCACTGAATTGCCCATTCAGAACAACTGGAGCACCATGTGACATTCTTATGCATCTTTTTTTTCCACAGACACTGATGGTTCCGTCCTCCTCCGGCCAGGCAACAAATACGAATACACATTCGGCTTTGAGCTTCCACAAGGGTGAGTGTTGCAGTTGTTTAGGTGTCGATTCAAACGCATTCCTCTGCTTATGAAGAACTCCGGCAATAACGGATTGCATTTGTCTGTTTTAGGCAATTGGTGTCTTCATACAAGGGCAAATTTGGATATGTGCAGTACTATGTGAAGGCCCTGATGGAGAGACCCTCTCAGCCTGCTCTGGAGTGCAAGAAGCACTTTGAGGTGGAAGAGCCCATTGATGTGAACACCCCAGACCTTCTGGTGAGATGTCCGTTCCTCATGAGCTCCATTTTAGTAGCATTTTCATTGTTAAAGCTCTTACAAGGATAACTCTTTTGATGTAGATGCAATTTAGTAGTTTGGTTTAATAAAATACTGACCCTTTTCTCGTCTCTGTCTGTTATCAGTCTCCAACTGGTGGGATGAAAGAGAAGAAAGTCACCTGCATGTTCATCCCTGACGGCCAGGTGTCTCTGAACGCCAAGATCGACAGACGTGGCTTCTGCGAGGGCGAGGACATCTGCATCGATGCCAAGTTTGAAAACACCTGTTCGAGGATCGTGGTGCCCAAAGCCGCCATTGTGGCCAAACACACCTACCAGGCCAACGGTCGCACCAAGGTCTTCAGGCAGAAGCTTTCCTCCGTACGGGGCAACCACATCATCTCTGGCATGTGCGACGCCTGGCAAGGGAAGAGCATCCGCGTGCCCAAGATCAAGCCATCCATCCTGGGCTGCAACATCATCCGCGTGGAGTACGCACTCATGGTGAGTGGCGGTCCAAACACTGACTGATCTACACTCAGTCATTATAGTCAAAAGGAGTCTGATTAAGGGCTCAGATTGGGGGCAAGTGAAAACTTGGGGTGTTAATAATTATGGATTAGTTGACTTCATGTAACAATAATATGCAACAGTACTCATTTTTTGGTCAGATTACATCTTCTGGCCATGGGCTGAAGTCCACTTTTATGCAGGACATTTCATATAAAACAGTTTTAAACTACTTTTCTCCAGTTCAGTTGGTGTTTTCAGTTCAAAACATCAAATTCAAAGTCATTGAGATTTGTATCCATGACCCGTTTTATGTTCCTCCTTCCTCAGATCTACATGCACATCCCAGGCAGTGAGAAGCTGATTCTGGAGCTCCCTCTGGTGATCGGCACCGTGCCCTATAACGGCTTTGGCAGCCGGACCAACAGCATGAGCAGCCAGGACGGTTCGGTCAGCACGGCCTCGGCCAGCTGGGTGTCCCTGCGCATGCCGTCCTCCGCTCCTCCCAGCTACTGCGACGTGACGCGCGACTGCCGCCTGGACCAGCCCCTCACGCCCCTGCTGGACGACTACGATGGCGGGGACAGTCCCATCTTCATGAACGCTCCTCAGTTCCAGTTCCCACCTCTTCCAGCTTACTCAGAGGTGAGCGTTGTGTGGGCTTTTTGAGCTCCAGCGAAGCGTTAACACACGATAATATTATATAAAGGGGCAGCTGGAGGTTAGGGAGTCAAACCTGCGATCAGAAGGTCATGGGTTTGAATCCCAGGGCTGTAGTGATTGGATTAAACCCAGCAGACTAGTTTCACTCAGTTCACACTGGACTGTGTTCACATGTGACAAATGTTTGACCTCATATTATATTGTATTAAGTACTTTATTTATGGTGAGGACGAGACCTAACCTGTTCCCTCTTCTCTTCAGGTCGAGGAGGAATACAACGGAAACGCTCGCATGCTTCCAGTGTGTTGAGCATCTCAGCACCTCCAGGACTGACGCCCAGTGTAAACGGGACAGTTTCTCCTCTAGGCTCTTCAGTAATTCATCGTTCAGGAACTGAAGCTTGAGCTGCTGCTGAGAGGCCTTTCCGGGGCTGAAGAAGAGCTTTGGTGGCGAAGAGAGGCGAAGTTTGGAGAAAGAGGATCTCGAGCTTTCTGTGCCTGTGCTGTTGGTCGTCAGTGGTGGACTTTGGCTGTTTTGGGGCCTGGACGACCACACACAAACACACACACACACACACACACTTGCACACAAACGATGTGTGGTGTGCCTTTCACTGTGCATAAGCTGCTCCTTTTTAACTTGAGATTCCTGCTGAGGCGCGAAGCTGACTGTTGCGTTATGATAGTCGTATAGTCACTCCCAAGACTTTCCCCTGAAGGGAGGAAGCACTTTTCCAGAAGCGTATCACCGATTAGCTTTGTAGCCTCTTTGGTTGGCTGTTTGTCATTTATTAACCATTCCTTTTAGAATTCTCTGTTTCGGAGGATTTGGTTTCGAGGAACCATCTTTTAACATGTATCAGCTTTCTGGTCGTGGTGAAATTAGAAGGTAGACCTAGTCAGAGATGTGGAAGCGGAGAATGTCAGTGTAAGCATGTTTTGCCTCAAAGTCATGAAGGGAAAGTCATGCGAAGTTCATTTGTTTATTGATCAGTGTTTTTTGATGATGTTTCTTCTATAATGCACTTTTCTCATGGATGCAATTTGCTCTGTAACTGCCTACAGGGTCTTTTTTCTAATTTAAGGGTGTTGATTTTTGTTTTCCTCTAGTCTTCCAGTTTGTTGTTATTTTTATTATTTGGGAACATGTGGTGGAATATGAATGCAGCTGGTATAAAGATCAACCGAAGACCTTTCACTGTATTTTGTTCCGAACCTCTTGTGGACTCAAGGGCTCCATCAGTACCGTGATGTTTAAAATAGAACAGTGAGCCGAAAAGAGAATGTGACACTAAAAGTGCCAAAAAGTGGTTCACGTGGGCTTCAAACCCGCTTTAACATCAGGAATAATTAGTAAATTATTTGTAAAACTTCCCTTAGTTACATTTCATTCTGAAGACACGTTGTGGTGCTCTTCCTGTTTGTTTTCATGTTTGAATTGTAAGATTGATCTGTGGCATGATTTTGCAATGCATCTTTTTTATGTGTATAAACGGAGTGTTTTTGTATCAGAAACCCTATGGGTTAGTTTTCAATAAAAGATTTTTTTAACTATAACATTTTTTCTTTGTTGTTCTCTATGTATGACTATTGGAACTGATAAACTGAGTTACCACCACCACACACACGTTTCAGGAATAATTAAAATTCAGTATCTGAACTACGGATCCATCCAGGGTTGTTTGCACTCATTGGGTGAAGTGTGGAGAAACACCCTGGAAGGGTTACCAGTCCATCACAGATCAGAGATGGAAACCCTAACCCTAACCTTTGAGTCCAACTGATGCGGAGGACTTTGGACTGTGGGAGGAAACTGGAGCTTCTGGTAGAAATCTGGGTTCCCCAGTTTCCCCCCACAGTCCAAAGACCTCCTCATCAGCTGGACTGGAGATGCTGAAGTGGGTTTTCTGCCGTCTGTGTGTTCCTAAAAAGATTTTTGGATGGTTCCATTTTTTTAAATGTATAATTGCAACAAATGATCTCTCACCTGAGAGGACTATTCCATTTTCAGACACTGATGTTCGCTGACACAGCAAAAACCTTGTGTGTGATTATGATACCAAGCAAACATAACTTCTACACATAATTTTAACCAGGAGAACCGGTTCTTTAAACTGATGCAGGGATTTCTTGTGTGTCTATGAAGTGTGGGAGGAAACCAGAGCTCCTGGCAGAAAACACTGTAGCATCTCCAGTTCAACTGATGTGGAGGTCTGTCAGAGGAAACTGGAGCTTCTGGCAGAAATCTGGGTTCTGTGGTTCCCTAAACAGATTCGAAACCAGGATTAGGAACCCATGGAATTAAACAGCACTACTACCTCCACCACCATATCACCCATAACTCCTATCACATTCTTCTTCTTCCACGGACCGCAGATGTGGTTCTTCAGCCGCGACGTGTTCGGAGTCTCGAGGCTAACGCCACTAACGCTAGTTGCTGCTGTTCTATAGATACATCCACAAAACAGCTATCAGCTTTAGTAAGATTCTCATTCACAAAAACTGTTCTCCAGGGAAAGGTTCTATTGAAAGGTTCTTTAGGAAACCAGAGGTGGTCATGCAAAGAACCCTTTTAATTTTAGTTGTGTTTAATAACCAGCTCAAACACTCTTAAAAGGTTCCTTAACAGTAAATGTCTTGGTTACACAGTCTAGGAAACCCTTAACACTACAGAACCCTTATGTTAACCATGAAAGTCAGTGGTTCATGGGGACCTTAAGAACAAACACTTTTCTTAAAGGTTGTGAGTTTAGAATAGACACAGATAGATGCAGCTGTGCATCCCCAGGGATGAACTTGCAAGGTCAGCATGTTCTGAAGCACAAGGACAGGAAGCAGTAGAAGGTGACTATAAACAGCCCTAAAGCTTCCTCTGAGCAGCACTCTCTTGTCAGATCACTCTCAGGGTGCTCCGGGAACAGACCTGCTCTATTTGCCTGGCAAATATAATGAACTTTGAGTTTTAAACTCTCTCTGATCTTGAGTCTTGAATCCCTGGAACACGGTAGAAACTTTGCCGTTACAGAACCTAATCCGTTGATTTAATGTTGAATTATTGTATGTTGAATCGATCAAAATCATTACCGAGTGTTTTAATGTAATGTTATAATCTGCTGAAGCTTGATCAAAATAAAACAAATGTTGAAATATAAAACATTATTATATGAAATACATTTATCATGCACACATATGTATATAACACTGATACACACACACACACACACACACACAGTGCAACGGACAAAAGAAACAAATGACAAATAACTTGCAGTAGGGAAAAGGTCTGTATTAAGGGCTGAGTGTGAATATAATAAACTTCAGTAACATTAGAATAGTAACTTCACTGCTGATGATATTTGTCCTATTCTTTTGTGACTCAACAGTATTTTTGCACTTTTTTTTCAAATCCACCCTGTCAGCAAAGGCCAAGCCCAAATGAGAACAAATCGAAAGTGTGGAAACTTGGGTTATCACACTATGTACTTCTGAAAAAAGCCTTGAACGTTCAGCAGCAGTGTCCTGGAGACCGCAGGACGGTTCATGTGCTGTTTCTGTGTCAGTCAGTGTTTTGCATATGTATTCTGGGGAGGTTCTGGGTTCTGGGACCTTAATGAGGTTCTGCGCTGGACTCTCAGTTTGTGCATGGATGTGCGTCAGATTTCCTCCTGTTTTGCAGCTGACGTGTGTGGAGACGTGCCGCCTGCAGACGCAGAGCTGGAGATAAGAAGGCCTTCTTTATCTCATGGGAAACGCTTGCCTCAGGAAAGCTCCGCCCCCTTTTCTGACTGACTAATCTGCAAAAATTGCAAACTGTTTTTAACAGAATTGCTAAAATAAGTTTGTAAATTTTGGAACCCCTGTGTGTGTGATGTGTGTGTGTATATGTGTGTCTGTGTGGATGATTGTGTGTGTGTGTGTGTGTGTGTGTGCGTGTGTGTGTGCGTGTGAAACAGCATCCAGTATCTGTTCCTCTAGGGTTTAGGGTGACGGCAAAAACCTCCTGTCCATAAATCAGATACACAGTGCTACTCTTCCTCTGACGCTTCCCATGCGTGTGCAGACTCAGGCTCACGTCTTTAGTTTTAGCGAGGCTAACTTGGCTAGTAACAATTAATGGAAGCTTATTAGCATGCTAATTAGCCTTGCACTACCTGCCAAATCATCACACACTCTCCTCAGAGTGTGTGTAGACAGTCTGTGTGGTCACTAAAACTACCTCACAAAAAATTTGGATACCCTTCAGTCAAATCGCATTGTTTTAAGGGTTAATAAATGGCCACTTTTGGCTCTTTCTAATGCATTTAATTCATGTTTGTTTGCTAAACTGAACACGTTTAAAAAAAACAAAGAGCCTGTGCAGAAGCTAGGGCATGTTTTGTATTTTATGTGTTATTTTTATGACACATATGTAGTATTGTGTACCGAACTTAGTCAAAGTTCATTACTGCACAAGCTTTTCCAGAGTTTCCTCATTTCTTCATATGTGATATAGAGGAGATTTCTTTATTGGGAACACATTTTTTACTGTGACAGGCTGCAAAGTGTGTAAAGACACAAGGAGCCTAGATAAAGGAGTTCCAACCACTCAGCATTCAGCACCACCAGTAT
>JBBPCY010000142.1:21412563-21425815 GCA_037974405.1 Brachyalestes nurse | reverse complement strand
GGTAGCTGAAGAATCGGTTCTGCGGCAGCCTGTGGCGATTCCTTAGGGTCTTCTGTACAGATTGAATGCAAAAGAAGCGGTGTCGAAGTGTTTATTGATTCATAATTCTGTGGTAAACATGAAGACTCAACAAAATAGCATCTTGAATGGTACTGCTTGCACTAAACACTAAATTCTTGTCCAACCCCCCCAACCCCCAAAGAATCGCGGTGCGACGCGAATCGTGGGTCAAAATTGTGATAAGAATCGAATTGTGGATTTGTTGTATTGTTACATTTTAATTTTTGTCAAGTAGCCTGTGAGTAGCCCCTAACATCATAACATTCAATCATTTTGTGCAACTAAAAATACCCTTAAAGACATACTAATTAAGTTAAATACACCCTTTTATCACGACAAAACTGCATCTATTATTTTATCATTTTACTTCATGCTACAGCTTAAATTTGTACATGTGTTCTGCTGTTATAGGCTAACTGAATCTCACTGTGAGCCTGGCCTGATACAGATCTGGTGAGGTGACTGTTGGATGGTGAGGGGCAGAGCTAATAAATGAAATCATTCACCAAATCATGCTGTGAGGGTTTTGAAAATGAGGGATGAAAACAGGATGCGCGCGGAGGAGTATCAATCTGCCGGCGAGGTGACTGACTGATGTGCTCAACCACTACCAGTAATTACCTGAGTGTTAACAGCATCAAAGGGCATGAGTGAGTGAGACAGAGAGAGAGACAGAGAGAGAGAGAGAGAGAGAGAGGCAGAGGAAGAGAGGGGGGAGAGAGAGTGGGAGAGAAAGAGAGAGATGGAGAGAGTGGGAGAGAAAGAGAGAGCGGGAGAGAGAGAGGGAGTGGGAGAGAAAGAGAGAGAGAGAGAGAGAGGGAGAGATAGCGAAATAGAAAGAGAGGGAGAGAGCGATAGAGAAAGAGAGAGAGAGAGAGAGATAGAGAGAGAGAGAGAGGGAGAGTGAGACAGAGAGAGAGAAAGAGAGAGAGAGATAGACAGATCCCACAAATACAGAACGTTCACCCACCTGCACACACACACACACACACACACACACACACCAGCACATACATATGAGGAAAAAAGGACTTAGGTGGTAACTACGCTCAGGTCAATGTAATGGACTGCCAAGGAGCTGCTCAAAGTGCTATGATTGATGCCTCAGCATTGATGAATGCTAACACAGTCCCGCCCAGGTTAGTGCTGTGCTGACAGCTTTATTGACAAATGAAAAGCAGGACCATGCGAAAGTCATCAATCCTGGCCTTTTTAGCCACGGGCCCTCAGAGCAAAGTCCTCCCAGAAGCCTGCAGCTCTGTCAGCTCCCAATCGGCAGAGCTGCTCTTTATTTATAGCCTCGCAAAGACTGTCTCCAAATTAACCCCCAGCAGAGGCCTGTCAATACCGCTGCTTTTGAATTCATATGGCTTAACGAACATGAAAAGCCACATGGATTCAAAACGTGCTTCCACTGGGATAGCTTTCTCAACTTGTCGCCTATCGTAGATATTTTGCAAACATTTTACAGATTTACAACCAAGGCCACAAAACTTTTCTGTTGTGATAAATAAGAAAATGTTGCTCTTTCTCTGCAGGATGAAAGTAGGGGTGTAATGCAATGCCACAGTTTGTATCTGTATTTTAACTGTTTTAACTGGATTTTAAAAAATGATTTGTATGTATTATTATACCCATCTGAAAATATTTAATAGATTTACTGTTTTGGTTTAATATATTCCAGAAAGATATGCAATCAAAACTGGGAATAAAAACATATTTCTTTTTATGAATTGGGTTTTTTTTTTGGAGATCAGTAAGGTGGTGTTTACGTCAGGCTCTGACCTCTGACCTGATAGGCTGTGTTCAAATAGTTGAATGACATATCATTTTCCTTTTTGTTATAATGTTGCCAGAAATGTAATGTAACTATTAGGACAGAGCTATGGATGCACAGAAGTTCATCAGAGTTTATGATGAATCTCATGGGTCTAAATAATAAGTCAAAAATTGAAAATTGATAGGAAAAGACAGATAGAGAACAGTAACACACACACACACACACACACACACAAACACACACACTCACACACACACAGCCTGGGACAAAACAATGCCACATAGCCTGAGCCAGAAACACACACACAGGCGACTTCATAGAGACAATTACCCCAATTAAAAACAAAATGTCATGATTATCATACCCGCGCAGAACCAAGCGCTCACGCTCTCTTGATGCACGAATGTCTGTCCGAGGGATGTCTTTGTCTTCCCCCGACTGATCTTTAATTACCACGGCGCTGAGAGCTCGCTTTTCTTCACACTCTTTGTTTCAGTGCTGTCACCAGGCGACTGGCTTTGATCACAGGCCTGAGCAGCACGAGCCAGTGGCTGAATGGCTGCAACACGGCCATGCAGACAAGCTGGAGGCAGGAAAGGAGAGAGTGACAAGTGACAAGTTAAACTTAATCTGTACGCATCCTTCTACTGGTATTCACAGCCACAATAGAACTGTATGTTAAAGCTTTATCAACTTTTCAGTTTGGCACTCTTTAAAATATGGGGTCATTTTGGGGTATTCCTGTAGTGCTGGGTTGTTTTGTGTAGTCCAGCTGTTGGGTTAGTGGTTGGGTCAGTCTTAGTGATAGTGGTGACACTGCAAACCAAATCCCCCTTGCCCTGCCAGATGTAGAGACCCAGCTGCTGATTCATCCTCGCAGGTCTGGGCTGTTGACAAGCCGGCATTTTTCTGAACTCAGTTTGCCACAAGAAAGCAGAAAGCAGGAAAAGGGCAGAAATAACATTTTTGTTATTATTGAAAATGTATTATTTAGTTATTGTGAAATATTAAGAATCTATCTTATATTAATTAGTAATCTAAATACACTATATTATGGATTTTTTTTATGGAACGTACTTTTATTCAGATTTTATTTATTGTGTTTGTATTATGTTAAGTGGTTTCTGCGCAATTTCACTTTGGGATTAATAAGTTCTCTTTTTCTCTCTCTCCATTCATCTGTCCACTTTTGTACCAAATGTAACTTTGTAAGTATCGTTAGTCATTTGTTTACCTCATTAGCATTAGCTTAGTTGGCATCATCATGATTCATACAGCAAATGTTACTTCATAAAATTGCTGTTACTGTGGCCTTTGTGCAGCACAAATAAAACTAAACATGCCCTCTAATATAATAGTATTAGCATGCTTTGTAACTTGTTATTGATCAGATTGAACAAGGAGGACCACCCTGCCCCCACTAATGACCAGGTGCTCTGTCTGACCGTGGCTGATGTGAAGAAAACTCTGCTTAGAGTCAACCCACGGAAGGCTGTCAGACTTTCCTGGTCCTGTGCTCAGAGGGTGTTCAGACCAGCTGGCAGGTGTTCTCACAGACATCTTCAATATCTGCCTGAGCACCACAGTTGTTGTAGCGTGCTTCAAAGCCACCGCCATCATCCCTGTGTCAAAAAAAATGCCTCAGTGACTATTAGGGGTGTAACATACAGAAAGGTCACGGTTCGGTTCACACTATAGTTCTGACATCACGATTCGGTACGGTTCACGATACCGAAGTAACAAAAAGTTCTAAAGAATGAGGCTTGGTTTGTTTTCGTTTATTTTAAATAAACAGCAGTGTATGTGTCAGTGCTGATCACATGACCACAGTGGGTTTGATCATTGAGAACGACAGGGTGGTGTACAGAGAGGTGTGACGCCTAACAAACTGTTGAGAGCCATCAACCTGTCTCTGAATGTGGATAAAACAAAAGAGAGGCTTGTTGACTTCAAGAGAATGCGAACGTAAATAGAACATTCGACTATTCGAAAATCATGTCTCATCCCTACTCTGAACATCAATGGCTCCTCAGTGGATTTCATCCAGAGGACAAAGAACCTTGGTGTTTACATAGTGGAGAACTTCACATAGACCCTGAACACCAGCTCCATCACCAGGAAAGCCTAGCAGCATCTCTACTTCCTGCAGAGTCTTCCCACAACATTCTACAGAGAGACAATAGAGAGCATTCTCTTTAATTGCGTCAGATTGCAAGACTACGGGGGATAAAAAGGACAGCTGAGAAGATCACCAGGTCTCTTTCCTCTGCATCCACATAGCCACCAGTATTGTGGATGAGAGCATACACCGCTCAAACCCTCTCTTCTCCTTCCTACCATTTGGCAGAAGGTTTTGCAGCATCCGGTCCTTCATTACCAGGCCATCAGAGCCTTGATTGCTTTTTTTTGTCTCTCCTTCTTGGTGCTGCCTTGGTTTTTTTCACTTTTTGTTGCCACTGTCCACCTTTCCATGATTCACATGTAAAAAGCTACACTGATGAGCACTGATAAAAGTAATGCTTTCTAAAGGGCACTGGCAGTAATGTTTAGCAAACTCCACGATTGCTGTAACTTTTAACAGGCTAATTTCTACTCACTCTATGAGACCCACTTTAGATCAACTGACCAATTATAATCAACAAACTGGGGCCACTTCAGAAGTGGCTGCTGTAATGTTTACACTTTACATATAGTGGTGGCCAGTGTTACAGCTCCTATGGTGCGCTGCTGGCTCTTTTCTAGCCGGTAATTGTGCTAATTGTTTTTCCTATTGTTTTGTTCATTGTTGTTTATGTTTTTGTGGGATTCAGTATTCTGATATGTTTATGGTGGGAATTTAAAACACACTGTTTCTAATTTACTATCATGTGGTTTGCTATTATCAATAGTCAGCCATCTACTATAGTCACTCTTGAGAGTCAGTTCTGGTTTCTTCCACCTAGTCCTTTTCAGTGCTGTAAGCTAGAGATAAGCCACTAAAGAACATTTCTTCTGAAAATATACTGTCTACTTCAACACCTGCCACACACGCCACAATATATTTTAAGCCAGCCAAACTTGTGAAGAAAAATAGTAGCCCAATATGTTTTCCAGGCACTGCTATTAAAACCATGCTATGTGAAGCCACACTGAGGAAAATCTGAGGAAAATCAACATTTGTCCTCCTTCCTCTTATTCACATCAAATTGTGTCAGGTTAGCATCAATGCCTTTTCAACCATGAAAATCAATCCAAAAAAAGCTTTTTTTCTGCATTTTAATCTGCTTCTTTAGTAACAGTGAGACTCTTCAATTGCCCATCAAATTGTTTTTACTTTTATAGAGTGACAGAAGACAAAAAGCTCCACATGAATGGGCTACTGCACATTACTGTGGCCAACATAGCCATGAATGCACCATAATTGCTCTGGCAGAAGATTTAAATGAGTTAAGAGCATAGAGCCAAAGTCCTTAAATACACTGCCAGCAAGACATTTGGTTTGATAGAGTTAACTTGAGGATTTTTAATGGACTTCTATAAATCAATTTCAAAGGCGTGTAGGCCCCACAGAACCCTCAGGGCCTACAGCTTCAGCTTCCAACTTCATTCAGAAGCTGCTGCTGATGTGTCTCCAATTTGATGTTCTTCAAATATTTACCATTATACTACCAAAGCTCTCCTAACTTCAGTTCAAACTGTGGTGTATCCTCTCACTGACACTCAATGGCACATGTCCTTAACAGTAAAAGCCTAGAGAATCATAGTGGCTGTGAGCTGGGCCTTCATTTCTCTAGTCAGGTCACACAGCTCTCGTAAAGCAGCCTGCGGTGTCTGTTCCGACATTTATAATTCACCATTGTGATGCGAAATGAAAAATGAACGGAACATAACTGTCAAGGAGATAACGGCATATTATAAGGGACGGGAGAGAGAAGGGAAAGAATGTAATACATGTAAAGCCTTTCTCATAATCCTAAATATGTTTATAGGCCGTCATTTATCAGTGTTAGTGAATATTAAAAACCTTGCGAATGAGTGAAAAAAAAGATTCTTGACTGAATGGCAAAAGTGAGTTATGGTGGCGACATTTGAAAGCAGAGATGGCTGCTGAATTTTCAGATACTGACTATGCAGGGAGTCCATTTGTGCCCGAACTTCCTTCCTGGGCCTTTAAATCAGATATCTATAAGCAGCTGTGTTAACTGGCTGCGTTTGTTAAAGTAAATTATAGACTGAACCTCAGCGTCCTTCACTACCGTTAATGAGGTCGATGTACATTATGACTTTCGACTGACTTTTCCCTACCAGTGGGAGTGCGGTGATCCACAAAATGGAGGAAGTGGTGGTGCATAGTGAAAGGGACGATACGGATGGGAGAAAGGTGGCTGGAGAGGACATGCTTCTCTGGGCTGTTAAGGCCAGCAGCATCACTGACCTGTGAGGGTGAAACGCTTACATCAAAGCTAAGTGGTACAAAGCAGAAGTGTGGCTAATGCATTGGTGCACCTCCAGCCTAGGTAACCATGTGGTATGGCCATCTAAAAGGTCAGAAATTTACTTAAAGAAGGAACATGGCGCTAACTTTTCCACGGATGAATGACAGTAACCTTTCGGTAGATTATTTTGACTCATATTTTATTACCATGATTATTTAGGCATATTTTATTGGTGTCATGAGGTGCAAACTGACAACAAACTGGAAGAAAAAACTACATAACTCTGATTTTAAGAATAATTATCAAGGAATTATTAAGGAATGTGTAGTCAATTGGCAATAAACGGTGGTATAATCTTGAATGTGTTTTTGAATGTATTTACCTGTCCAAATAAATGATAAAGTGACTCCAGCAAGAGGCAATGAATAATCTTCAAGATTGTGTGACAGCACCAAGACTTACTACTAAACATTCCCCATGATGTGTATGACTGGTCAAGTGTACCTGTTTAGCTCCAGTGGTCAAACAGTGTGAATCACGCCTGGTGAAAACAGCTTGTTTCTCCACAGACAGCAGTTCTGAAGTGCCTTATATATTTATTAAGCTGGGCACCAGCTAATTACATTCTGTGTAACCCAGACTACTGATTTTGCCTTGATGTATCCCTTTTTAGCAAGTTCTGTGAGTGAGGCAGTAAGTAATTGGGCATGCTGGTCCCTTCACCATTAAATCATCATGCTTATGGCCAGTTTAAAATATAAAATTGAATTAAATGTGCAGAAAGACTTGTAAGACTCAGTGGTGTTGGTAAAAAAAAAAAAAAACATAACAGGGACCCACACAATAAGAAGAAAAACAAAAAATGTTGTAATAAGCAGGAGCTGCACATTAGTGTATTTCATTAAATCTAATATAAAACCTTTTCTTAAAAAACATGAAAAGAAACTCCAGTCAAAAGCCTATAGCACATTAATTTAGGGAATGATAATAACATGAACGTAACATGATACAGTTTGGCATTAAGTAGTGATCACTAGTGGGTCAAGAAGAAACTGGATCAGTGCATTTTTTGCCAAAAGCAGCACAGTCAAATTAAGAAGCATAAACCAAAGTGCTTCTGTGTTATCTGTGAGGCCTTTGTCCCGCCTGCCATGTACATGTTGTCATGTAGGTTGTCAAGTAGGTGTTTAATTCAACCATCTACAGAGCACCGTGAAATGAATCAACATTCCTCCAGGACCATGGTATAAGACAAAAACAAGACTACACAAGTACAGACAGGACTACCTAGAGTGTAAAAATAAAGTGCAAGACTTAAAATCACTAGAGTGAACAATTCAATAAAACAGGACAGAACAGCATTCAGTACATCTAACAGAAAGCACATCCTCTACTAGCGTGAAGGAATACAGCATTGTGTCGGATACAGAATTCTAGCTGCACAGTCATTAAAATGCAAAGATTTATGGCACGAGGAATAACAATAAATTATTGTGTAAAAGTAGCCATAAATGTGAAAAATAGCAGCAACAAGAAAAAAACAGCATTTAAATAAAGGGACTGGTACAGTGTGCGTTGTTTATTTAAGGGTGACAGTTTGTTTATGGGGGAACAGTTTAAGTGTGTATGTGTGTAGGAGTGTTTCTGCGTAGGAAATACAATTCTGCTTAAGTTCTGATTCAGGAGTCTGACGGCCTGGGGAAAGAAACTGTTTCCTATCCTGGCATATATGCTATGGAGAGAGAAAAGAGTGTGGGAGGGGTGAGTGGGGTTATTTATATGCCAGTGTAGATACAAAGGGGAGAGAGATCTTTGTGATCCTTTCAGCTTTCCTTACTATCCACTCCTTACTATCTACTGTAGGACCTTGCTCTGTAGGGTGTTGCAGTATAGTCCCTCTGTGGAACTTGGTAAGGATGGAGGCATGGGTACTTCTCAGTCTCCACAGAAAATAAGATGCTGCTATGCATTCTTTGTGATGGAGCTGGTAGTGAGGGCCCGCATGAATTTCTCTATTAAGGAACTTGGTGCTCTGGACAATCTCCACAGAGGAGCCATTGATGTTCAGCGAAGAGTGATTGTGGTGGCCTAGGGTGCAAGACCCCTCCTGCTATGCTAGTTATTTTTAGAGCTATTTGCTGGTTTTGAGCCACACAGCTCTTGGCTATCAATACACCCTTTAGGATCTCCGGAGGCAATGGCAATGGAAGTGACAGCACACTCAAAAGTACTTTCCAAAGGTTTACTGGGGCTAGACAGTTTTTCACTTTCTCCCTTCCAACTCAGCTAAACCCCCAACCTGAATGATACAGTTTCAGCAGTTAAGATTTCAGTACAACCACAGCAAAGCAGGCAGTTTACTACATAGCAAGCGAGCGGTTCTGTACACAGCTGTCTGGTGATAAATGTTCACACTTACACACCCACTCAAGTAAAAGAAAATCCTGTCCCCCAAAAACCCACCAAAGGAAACAAAGCAAATAGTTCAGTGGGCCAATACGTTGCCCCGTGTGGCCCACCCAAAAAAAACCCCAAAAAACAAGAGAACCTACATCCCAAAGTCCAAAAAAGTCCAAAAATTTTTACTCGCTGTTGCCCGACTTCGTCGCATCACCACCGGCGCCCCAAACGCGCTGACCGTGTGCTGCCACTCTGCGCCCAATCATCACTCCGTCATCTCATGGCTTTGCTCCTGTCCTCCTCCGCCAGACTCCTCGTGGCACAAGCCCTGTTGACCAGAAACAAGTGCTCAAACACCGACACCCAACCTGACCCCAAACGGCTGAACACACTCACTCCCGAATGGTAGAACCCACCTCCCTCACTGGCAGATTGAGTGCACCATTGGTGTCTGAGCCGATCTCCCTCTATTGTCCACCTCAGCAGTTGCCAGGAACCCGAAACAGAGGGGAGCAACACAAAAACAGCATGGCTGTCGCCCTCGGGCTTCGGTGCCATTGCATGGAGAACTTGAATTCCCAGCGCCATGATTCACTCTCTCCGAGCTCAGTGAGAGGTGTCAGCCTCCTTAAAACACTTGATGATATGGTTTGAGCTGCACATTACCACACAGCTGAGGTTCATCAGGGTGGACAGCAAGAGGTTAAGCACACAGCACTATGGGGCTCCTGTGCTCAGCGGGATGGTTCTGAAAATATTGCTCCCACTCCCGACTGATTGAGATTTCCTAGTCAGGAAGTGAGAGCATCAAGATGCTAGTCATTGAGGCAGGACACAAAATATTTATTTGGCACAGGGATGATGGTGGTTGCTTTGTGGCATATTGGGGTGATAGTGGAACTCAGAGAGATACTGAAGATATCTCTGAGAACATCTGCCAGCTGGTTTGCGCAGCCCCTGAATACTCAGCCCAGAAAAACTGGTCCGGTGGCCTGTTACCTGATCACATCAGCCATGACCAGGCAGAGTACCTGTTTGTAAATGGAGGGGTGGTCTTTCTCATTGCCATGTTGTTCAGTGCTGCAAACCACATGTAGAAGTGATTTAGCACATCTGGAAGGGAGGCCTCACAGTTACAGGCAGGTGGAGATATCAGTAGTTGGTGATGGCCTGGTGCCCTCCCACTTGTGTCCCACAGTGTCCTGGAAGGGATTGTGGATTTTCTGAAAGCTTCACTGCTCTGATTACCTTCGACAGGTTGGCCCTTCTGAAGGCAGATCTCAAGGATGCCTTGTTACCTGATTTGAAGGCAATGTTTTGGTTTCTCAGCAGTATGTGCACCTCTGCAGTCATCCACAGCTTCTCGTTGGGACGTGAGGAGATGGTCTTGGAGACAGTAATGGCACTTGCGAGTGGACTCAGTAGCTGATGTTTTATACTCCTCCAGATTTTTATAGCTGCTGTAAGTATAGCCTTCCTAAACATGTCCCAGTCAGTGAGCTCAAAACAGTCCTGAAGAGCAGAAAGGTCTGCTAAAGACCAGGCCTGCCTTGTTTGATAAGTGGTCTGTATGCTGGGATTATAAATACAGAGATGTGATCTGAGTAGCCTGGGTAAAGGCAGGACTGTACATATCAGCAATGTTTGTACAAGCAAGAATGATGAGAGTGCTGCTCTTAATAAAAGCTAGTCTTAGGCTTTGATGAACGGGGTGAATGGGGCTAAGCTGTGATGCAGATAAGCACCTAATTTACCTAATCAATGAGTTGTCAGTTATTGTAGGACCAATAGCAGGTCTATGAATTCTGCCTGTGCATCCAGTGTTGGTACTGTTTCAGGCTTGGAAGTGTTTCTAACATTTAGTCACTTTTAATTGGTCACAACAAAGAAGTATTTTGTTTAAACAACAATTTAGTCAAGGTAAAAGTGGTCAGAGCTGAGCTGATGTCAAACGGTCAGATGAAAGAGAAGGATACAGCAGATAGGATAATACGAAGAGGAGGGGAAGGAGGAAAGACCTGTCAAACTTGGGGCATTTTGGAGACAAACTGTCATCTGAACAGCATCACTCAAAATACCAAATAGATATTCGAATATCATGTTGTTATCTATGATATCCTCCAAAATCTAATACTTAAGTATAGTGACAAACAAGTACTTTTCACCTCTGCTCAAGTGACCATGGCTGACAAACATCTTTGCAATTTGCCAGCACACAGGTGTTCAGCTGCAGGAACAAACAGCTTGCATATAATCTCCAAAGAAAAGCACTGCAAATAGAATGCTATGGAGAACACCTGCACATGGGACTAATGTCACCATGCCTGATGCCAGGTGTTGGTTACAGGGATGAAAAGCCACCCCATCGATGAGCTCTGCAGAAGTGGAACTGTACTCTTTACAGTGAAGCTCCACCCAGAACTGTGGGATAAATTGGAGCTGAGTTAATGATGCAGAAGTAAATGTTAGACTATTCTGATAAATGCCATAAATGTAATGTAATAGTCTAACATCAGTAGCTGTCCTTACCGATACTCTCATGTCTGACAGCAGAGGCTGTTTCTGCATTTAAAGGGGAAAAATTAATACCTTTTTTTTAAGAAACACTGGATAAGCAGGGGTCTGCAAGCTTGAACATTAGTAGCTCCATGTTGCTCTATGTAGCTCTAGTACGAGTTTTTTCCTCCTGTCATGCTCTGAATATTATGAAAAATACTTCCCACTGAAAAGTTAAAAAGTCTCTACCATCTGAAATGGTAATATTTCTGTTAGACTGACATAAATAGACTAGTAGCAATGGTAAATCTCCCTAATGAATTTAAAAGACAGGGAGAGTAACATTAAGAGAGGTACAAGAGAGCTACCCGTCAGAAAGAGGAATCTGGGAATGAAATGGCAATGTAACATTATTCGCTTTGTCTTTTTATGCATGTAATATAATTCCTTAGTGTCAGAACCTGAAGAAGTGCCGACATACCATTTTCACAAGTCTGTGTCTTCCGGCTTGATTCGATTTGTTTATTATCTCTGTAACATCACATTGTCTTAGTGTGCAAATTCACTGTGTAACAGATGAGACGAAGAAAAATAGGTCTAATCTCTGTCGACACAAAATGCTGCTTGAATTTGAATCATGGCGCGGCTCTGCCATCAATTTATCATCGCACCCTTTAAAGCAAAGTGACTTTGTGCCGATATCTCTGGGACCTTCGGTTGCAAGTGGCAGTCTTTCAGGCATGAGAAAATCAACAGACTCAAATTGGCAGGGCCCAGAGGAACAGTAGGAGATTCCTCTGACCTGGATTGTGAGAAAAGGGGAGTTGGGCACAAGCTTGACAGTCTGAAGAAGCTGATTGAGAGTGACTTTGGGGGTGAGACCTTTCCAAAAAAGCAGTTATCACATCTGAGGCCGGCCAACGGGGTGGCCGACCCTGCCTGTCATCTCTCCTGCCACGACTCCCGCCTGCCACCATGCTCAGGAGCTGCACAAAACAAGCGTTCACTGAGAAAAAACAATAGCACAGAAATAGATAGATGCCATGCCTCGTTTCTCAGCTCGACAGGTTCAGGGGGTGAGAGAAAGAGAGAGAGAGACACACCAAAAAAAGAAAAAATACAATAAAATATTCGAACTATGCAACAGGGAGCAGAGAGAAAAGAAGAGAAAAGAAGGAGACGTGGCAAATATATTATACACTATATACAGACAAAAATATTGGGACATCTCTTAATTATAGAATTCAGGTGTTTCAATCATAACCATTGACACAGTTTTGGACAATGCCATGCTTCCAACTTTGTGGACACAGTTTGGGGAAGAACCTTTTCTATTCCAACATGACTGTGCCCCAGTGCACAAAGCAAGCTCCATAAAGAACATGGTTGGATGAGTTCGGCGTGGAAGAACTTGACTGGCCGCACAGAGCCCCCACCTCAACCCCATCCAACACCTTTGTGATGAACTGGAATGGAAATTGCGAGCCAGACAATCTCGTCCAACATCAGTGCCTGACCTCATTAATTCCCATAGAAACTCCAAAATCTTGAGGAAAGTCTCCCAAGAAGAGTGGAAGCTGTGACAGCTATGAAATTAATATTTTTGAGAGTAACGTTTTCATAAACTGTCTTACTGAAGGTGAGCAATCATAAGGCTGACACCTGCATAAAGCCTTCTTTGGTCTTTTTATCACCAGGGAGTGTTATGACAACAGGCACCCGTTGGAATAAGACTTTATAAATGTTTATATCGTCTACAGTGCCCTACAGTAAAGGGTGACCAAATTTCCCACACCAGTGATATCAGCTAAAACAGATTGTCTGCTTGAGTGGGTGGAAGTGTCACACACTGATTTGGCTCTGACAGTGCGAATCAGCACTAAGCCAAGCATTTATCATAACAGATAAGTTTACTCCCTTTTATTTATATTGATATTACATTGATCTTGTCTATCAACACTAGAGATGGGGACTCGAGTCTGAGACTCAGACTCAGACTCGAGTTGCACTTAAGTCGCACAAAGAAAGACTTGTGACTTGACTTTAGACTTGCCCTCAACGACTTGAGACTTGACTCGGACTTGGGTGTTGTGACTCGTGA
>JBBPCY010000142.1:21376172-21387481 GCA_037974405.1 Brachyalestes nurse | reverse complement strand
TGGAGCATGGGATGGGTGGGGGCGTGGCCATCTCCCTGTAGTTAGGGAATGAAAGTCGCTTTGGATAAAAGCGTCTGATAAATGCCATAAAAATGTAAATGTACATGCTATATTTATAAGATGTGCATCGAAACCAGATTCATGATCGATCGTTTGCCATCAATGGCTTATTTGCAGGAAAGGGACAGAGCCCTGAAACATTGTGTTTTGAACGAGACTGAAACTGTGAAGAATAAACCTGGTGATATCTTTTTATATGAGAGTGATTTTGTGCAAAGTTCTTCATGAACATGTTTTGACCTATTATAACTTGATTTTTATTTTTTTATGTTAATTTTGCATAATATGTCCCCTTTAATTCTGATGGCCATGGGCAGCGTAGGTCAAGCAGTGGGGCGACATGCAACCTTCTGGGTTGGTTGAAGACCAGCCGCTATGACCGCTGTAAGACCCACAAGGAGAGCACTGCAGTGACCGAGGCGAGAGATAACCACGACCTGTATCAGGAGTTGAGTGGCAGACTGAGTCAGGTATGGCTCGGCACGCCTGGGGAACGGTTTGAGGGTTTTATTGGACTTTTAAATAAAAAAACATTTCCAGAGACTTTATTTAGGTCTGGACTTCTTACTTGAGCATTCTGGAGTATGTTGTTGACCAGGACGACTCTGCGCCGCGCGTTCAGCAGCTTCTTCACGTAGGGGTCCAAGTCCAGGGCGACCTTCTGGTGTTCATTAATTCTGCATAACTCTGGAATACAAACATGAGCAGAGAATAATTAGTAAAAAGTTAAACATGGCAACTACTACCGATAAATAAGCATCGTCAGTATTCCCAGCAGTTACCAGTCGCGAGGTTGTCTATGTGCTCCCGGAGTTCCACCTGACTCTCTCTGTGGGGAGAACAAGAGGATTTTATGAGGCGAGGTTATGAGATGTGACACTTTCTCAATGAAATTCTTCTCTAATACTTTTCTCTCTTGATTTAATGAGTCATAACGTGAGACAGTTTTCTGTTTCGGGACATTTTTGTGATTTTGTGATATTAATAAGTCCCGCCCACTGGTGCACTGTGACATCATCACAAAAATCACACGCCTCAGAGGCAGGGCTAAAGTTGTTACATATCAATGATTATAGGAACGTAAAAATGTCCCTTTTACACGACACAACATGATGAACCGTGCTTAACATGACCAGGGACTTGAACCAACAAACACAAAATCCATTCTCCACAGGAAACAAAACAAAAAAGTAAACAGAGGTATTTGCAGCCGGTTTCATGTCACTCAAGTGAAAGATTTTATTTCAATGAAATGCCTAAAGCATAATGTAAAAATAACACTCACAAACTGGTTAGAAAGGAGAATAAAAAGCTTATGAACATATTTTATGTTATTAAACAGCTCATAAAGATATCTGGGCTAAATAAACATATCTTAAATATGTTTATGTTTCTATACATATTTAAGCTTACAAGTACTTAAGCGTATTGAAAGCTTATAAACATATCAGCGCTTAATAAACTGAAGAGTTCGCCTTTTTATCACAAACATGTTTGAGAAAAGTAGATGTAGATTTGACGCAAGTTAGAAAAGTCGAAATATTTCGGAACTGCACTCAGGTTTGGGTAAAACTAGGGAATATGTTTGTTTACAGTTGTTTTTGTTTTTGTTGTTGTTGTTGTTTACAGCCGTGGTTAGCATCAGGCTAGGCTAAGCTTTTATAAGCAGGCGAATAAAAGACGACAGGCAAGAAAATGGAACCGCTTTCGGGGGCTGACCTGACGGAGTGGACATGCAGGTCCAGCTGCTGCACAGCGGGCTGCAGAAGGCTCAGCAGCCCGTCCGCCAGGGCGTCTTTCCCAGCCGGAGGAGACTCCACCACCCCCAGAGCCGCCATCACTGAACTCACACCAGGGGAGACGGGCCCGCTCTCGCGATAACTCAACACAAACTCATACAAACTCTCGCGATATGCTGGCAGGCGGTTCAATGATTCGAATGATGCCTAAATTACTCGCTTAGAACAAAACTCAGACACTGAAACGTTCGGGCTGCTCAGATTTATCTAAACTTTTCTCCAGGAATTCAGGTTTGTTATATACGTGCAAAACGAGTGAACGAGTCGTGTACACTTGTACAGTGACAATAAAGATGTCTTATCTTATGTGTACAATACTCCTGTGCGCAGTAGTCTTCATGTGCAATATTACTACTTATGTCAATATTTTTCATTACTTAATATTACTACTGATCTCTACTAAGAGCAATAAATGTTATCTTCACTTATTACACATTACATTACATTATATATTATATAGAACTGGAAGCCCTTAAAACCATTAAGATTCATTTGGACATTTGGAATCGGTTCAACTGATTCTCTGAAAAAGAGCCGATTTTTTTCATCAGTCGAGCGTCGTTGCTCAGCCCGTCGAGCCACAGATAATCAGGAGACGGGCAAGAGGCGCCACAGAGTCTCCAGAGAAGAAAACATTTGTAGCTACTTGGTCTTTGAAATACACATATTTAAAACACATCAAAATACAAAACTGTGATTAAGAACCGACAATATTTTCCATATTTCTATGGCAGTAGCTTTTTGAGGGGAAGTTAGCACTGCGACTTTTAGTTGCTCAGTTTCATGTATTATTGTACATTATTAGCATGTTAATGTGTCTTGTTAATATATATCTTTGTCATTGTTTCTTAACGTTAAACTGGACATTTTAGCAGTTGCTGTTTTATTTTTTATTTTTAATGTTTTTACAAACATTTTGCTCCCCTAACATACTGACAAATCTGCAGAGTATTTCTTTTATATAATTAATAAGAAGAGTGTGTAAAGGCTGAAGCTCTGCTGCACCAGCCTGGGAACAGAAAAATAAATGTGTTTTTTTATACTTATATATCAACGATATATCAGTCCAGAAGATACACAGATACAAGAATTTATTTAGTGGAATAATGTAGAAGTCTCGATTCGCACTACTGTTTAATTTTATTCTACTTACACTACCCTTAATTTGACCCCTTAAAATGACTTACATTTTGACCTTAATTTCCCATACAGGAAATTAAGTACAATTAAGGTGGAAAGTGTACAGATTAAGGCTGATTAAGGGGTAAAACTACTGAATTTCCCCCCTTTTCAAATTTGCCCCTTAAGAGAAGATAAATCTTTATTATTTTCACAAGTGAGACATTTGCTTTGTCATGGTAGAAAGTGGACAGAGCAAAAATGAGCAGCAAAAAGAAAAAAAAAACCAATAGAATAGAATAAAATACTGTACAGTACAGTGTAAAATGTACACTATACAATCTAGAAGTATAAATATGGACATTTGTATTGTAAAATATATACATATATCTATATGTAAACTAAATGTAAACATAGGCAAGTTGTATGTATGTACACAATGAGTATATGGAATAATGTATATATGTACATATGTAACGTATATATGTTGATATGTAAGTAAATATAAGAACACTGTAGACACACACACACACACACACACACACACACACACACACCAGGTACACAATGGAGTGAGAGGTATTGTCAATAACAGTAGAAATGCACAAGAAAAATTGCACAATTTGCCCAGTAATAGATTTGTAATAGAACCTCCTGAATTAAGGCCTTAAATTTAAGATTAAGGGGTTTCACACTCCTGCCGTAAATCAAATTTTAATGTCAAATTTAGGGGTCGGTTTCGCTAAAGAACCGCCACTTAATCCAAGTTTGGTGTATTCTCAGGGGTAAATTAAGGGTTCAGCACATTTTAAGTACTTCAAGTACTTAAACTTAACATTAACATAACATACTT
This sequence comes from Brachyalestes nurse, assembly GCA_037974405.1. Taxonomy (NCBI): domain Eukaryota; kingdom Metazoa; phylum Chordata; class Actinopteri; order Characiformes; family Alestidae; genus Brachyalestes; species Brachyalestes nurse. Next base: position 21,383,650 of record JBBPCY010000142.1, on the reverse strand, counting down.
GACATTTACATAAAGCAAAATAGGCACAAACCAAACCAAGATTTCTCATATTTTTTGGTGGAGCTTTCACAGTATATAAATATTATTCCAAAGTGTAAAAATAAAAAGGAACAAAACATGTAAACTTATGAAGTCGTTCCAATGTTTATAATATAGTCATACTTTTTTCTTCTTTTTTCATGTACCCTGGCAATGTTTGTACATTGTGTTTTTGTATAAGTATGTGTTTGTACCTCATGTTGTTTGTTGAATAAAATTAAAAATAAATAAATGAATACATTTCGGAGTCCAACGATGTTCTGCTGTTTTCTGCATGTAACAGCTCCAGATTCTGTCTTTTAAACTCTACTCTCACAAAAACCTTTCTTTTGTGATTTTCAAAGTGAATGTATGGGTCCTGTAGAATTAATTCTTTTACTGAGCAGTTCTAATTAAACCGTGCTGACTTTTATTTTGTGAACACTATAAAAGTCCCCGCTATGTTTTCTTATTTTCCTATTTATTTCTTTGTTTGTTTGTTTACTAGGCCAAACTTGAAACCTCAATTTTTTTAACCAGTTGGGTTAACTGGGAATAGACAGACAGACAGACAGAAAGACAGAAAGACAGACAGACAGACAGATAGATAGATAGATAGATAGATAGATGGCCTATTTTCTAACGAAGTGGGTTATCTCGGGGTCTACACTGAATTCAGGCTCTTTGGCCGTTCTGTGGGCGGAGTTATCTGCCTCCATTTTCCCGCAGCGGCACCATTTTGTGTGTCCGAGGAGAAACCAGGGCAGGGTTTCCGTCTTTAGATCTTTAAAAGGGTTTAACATACAGTCTGACGAGTTTAATTTAATTTTAAGGTTTTAAACTGATCAAAAGAAAAAGGGCAGCAGCAACAAGACTGACTTTAGGCCGATAGCTTTTACAGAACAGCTGAGTCAGTCTGGTTAAGCGTGTTTACCGAATTAAGACCACTACAGATCCACAACTGCTCGATCAAAGTAAGTAAAACTGAATTGAAATGATTATCTTAACAAAGTTGGGTCGTTAAATCTTAGTTTAATGTGGTTTAGGGAGAGAAATTCGGCTTTAAATCGAGGCTAGCTTCTCAAACACCGGCGTCGTGTTAGAATGGCCCGTTCCACCTTAAAAGTCTTCCTCTGTTCCACTGTGGCTCTTGCTCCGCCTCAGAGGGGGACTGGACTGAGCCGCTGCGGAATTTAAGGTGGACTGGAAAATTCCACTGGGAAACTCAGATTTGGAGCAAATTAACAGATTAAATAACCATTTCAGGGCATTTTACTAGTATTTACTGTTAATTTTGTTAGTTAAAATATTGAATTAGGTGCCTAGTGTATTATTTTTCTTTTAATACTGCTAGCAGTTAACAATGTAAGACTCTTAGTTTGTACCCAGTCATTTAATCCTTTCAGCACGTACAATATTCACTTACATTTCTGGGGACTTTTGTTATTAATGATTTTTTATTTTATTTTTTCAAAGAATTTAACTTCATTGGGCAATTATTGATGGTTATATTTTGAAATGTTTTTTTTGTTTGTATACGTTATATGTGAGTGTGTACATTATTGCTTCATTATTAATTAACATTAAATGGTTCCAAAAAGGTGTAATAATCCATCATATTTCATTACATGGCCATTTTCCAGTCGCTGAGTTAAACAAGCTGTTTGTTACTTTGCCTACAAGGCTGATATATGTAAATTATCTCTCTTCTGATTGGCCCAGAATAAATGTTGCAGTTCATTCAAAAGACCCATGAACCGAAACACTCTGTAGAACTTAAGCCTGAGTGGAAGCGGTTAAAGTGCTGTAGACTGAATAAGGATATATGGAAATGTGTGGCATCACAAAAACTAATGTCCATATTTGGACTGTGTGGACAAGGTCGCAAATATTTACACACACAGTCTTTCTAATTCCACTATTGTGAAGATATTGGCCACTTAATGTATTAAAAGACATTGCAGTATGTAGCGGTATAATTGCAATACTGATTCTGTCTGTCTCTACAGGAACACGCAAGCCGGCAAGTCTGAGGAAAAATGACTTCCCCCTCTTCTCAAAAAGTCGTGCTGAAAAGCACCACCAAGGTGTCGCTGAATGAGCGGTGAGGGTCCAACGCATCCTGACAGCATTATCTCAAGCCGGGGGGAGAACACAGAGATACTTAAGGCATGAAGCAGAGAGCCGTGTTGTTCTGTGGAGGTCAATGAGGGGCGATGCCAGACCAGGCACGGACGCTAGACTGCCCACAGAGTGTGTGCTGCTCACTCGACATGGCCGCGGTCCGACAGACGGGTAACAAACGAAAGGGGGGGACCTGACCAGAGTGGAGAAGCGTAATGAGTGCGTCTCTCTTTAGCGTCAGGATGACGAGAGGAAGGGATCTCAGTGACTTTGAACGAGGGTTCATCATCGGGGCACGGATGGCGGGAGCTTCGGTCAGGAAGACGGCCCAGCTGGCCGGCGTTTCCATAGGAACGGTGACCAAAGTGACGTCTGCGTTCAACGCCGTGGGAAAGACGTCGGTAAACGGGGCCGGGAACTGTGGCCGGAAGCGTGTGCTCAGCGACCGCGATACTCGGGCGTTAGTGCGATACGTTAAGAAAAACAGAAGAGCGTCCGTCTCTCAGGTGGCCGAGAACATCAGTGCGGGCCGTAACCGGACCGTGTCGGCGAGGACCGTCCGTCGCCAGCTGCACAGGGAGGGCTACGCCAGGGTCGCCGTGCTCAGACCCCTCAGTACGAAGATTCATTCACCAGAGGTGGGAGGAGAAATGAATGAAGTCTGAAATATTTTGGGTTGAAAGCGGAGTTTCGGATTAAATTGTGGAGAGCGCGGTTCCCATGGAGAAGCTCCAAACTGAAACCTCTAGATTGAGCAAGTGTGGGAGATAGTGATTAGAACTAGGCTCTGCAGGAAAGGAGGTTTTCTAGGAGCAGTATTGAGGATGACTTATACTTTTAGGAAGTATAACCACCCTCTCAGGAATGTGGAGCAAAGTGATATGAAGTCATACTTTTTTTTGTATCCCTTGGAGTGTGTGTGTTGGGTAAGATGAAGAGAATTAAGCAGGCCTGGATGCTTGACCTTCTAGTGGGGTTCCGGTGGGTCTGTTTTGCTGTTGGGAGCATTTTCCTGGCCGATTCTCTTTTTAGAAGGAAGGGTCAGAGCAAATCCCATTTTGGAAAACAGTGTACCCTGATGCCCCCTCCCATCTAGAACAAACATGGGGTCAATGAAAAGATTGATGATAAATGATGGAAATCGTAATGCTGTGGCTTTCGTAGTCACGAGATCTCGACCCAGTTAAACAGCGACGTGTTTTTGGACCAGCGCTCTCCATCACCACCGTCAAAACACCAGCCGAGGGAAGATCTTTTGAAGGAAGTGTTCCATCACTACGTTACAGTCGAGAGGCTTGTAGAATCCTGTCCTAAGGTATATTGACGCTGCTCTGCCGTCTCAAGATGCCCCAACTCCCAACCGAGCCGCTTTCCTTTGTCACCCGTCTGTAAATCGGCACTGGACTGTTTTGGTGGCTGGTGGTGTTTACCAGCAGCCGTATGTTGGAAAGAGTACTGGTCGGTCATGCTGGCCGTCTTGTGTGAGCAGCACACACTCTAAGGTGAGAGAGTTTTGGTAATAATGGTAAGGTAAGCTGCCTGCATGTGAACGCACTGCAGAAAAAAAAACACCCTCCCTCCCTAAAACAAGGGAGTGAAAAAGATGAGATTAATACGGTGGATGGTGTACCATCCATGTTATGTTTGCCCTCTCTCACACAAACTCTCTCTTAGATGAGCCTCTCTTTCCTCTTGCCATCTGTCTTTTCTTTCTCTATCGAACGAGGTGCCCGGTCCTTGCCTGGACGTGACCTTTTCCCCTCACCCCCCTTGTCCCTTGTTTCTCTCAAGAGGAAGTGTTTGCGGTCGCGGTCTGGGCTGTAAGTGGCTGGGTTGCCTAGACACCCCTCTGGCCCTGGACCACCGACACCCAAACTGGGTAGCAGGGGTCCGTAAGTGGCAATCACTCTGGAAACACTCTTCCTTTCTCTCTCTGGTTTTCTTTTTTCTCCTCTTTACTGTCTGCTGTCTCTCTGTTTCAATACTGTTTTTAAACCCGTTGCCTTCACATGGAGTCTTCACCTCAAAACCTGTTCACCCTCGCCGAGAACCTCAGAGCCTCCAGCCTCGTCAGCCGTACCTCAAAGCCTGTTCACCCTCGTTAGCCGCCAAAGAGGTGCTTCATCCTAGTTTGTCAAAAGTGTTCGCCCTCAAAGAACGGGTTGGAGACGTTCCATCCTCTTTCACTCTTCACCTACAAACATCTTCACTCTTACTGACCACCTCAAAGAAAGCTTTCCCCCTCACCGACTTAACCTCGACTCACAGTCTGCTCAGTGTCATCATTATCATCAGCCACCTCAAGGAGATCTTCCACTCTCACCAGCTTCACCTTCGTACACACCTTCACCTCCACCCTGCCTACCACCTTAAAGAGAGCCTCCATTCACCCTCCCAGCATCCCCGACTTAACCTCCAATCAAAGTGCGTTGACCATCGCCTTCAGCTCCATACAAAGCGTTCACCTTCACTGACCATCTCCAAGCGTTCGGCTTCTTCAGTGTAGCCTCAAATTTAAAGTGTGTTTAACTTCAACACACTGGTCAGTCTTTCTGACGTTGCGTCAAAACTCAAAGCGTTTTCTCTCAGTGATTTCAGCCTGAAAATGTAGAACATAGTTGCACGAGTGGATAAGGGAGAGACCTCAAGCAGTTTGAAGATAAAACGGTTGGCGAGCTCAAGCAGACTTCGTAAAATGGTCTGTTTTGTTGACCCAGTGTAACTCTGGAACACATTCATTAGGTGAAATTAAGTGGAACGCCTGAATGACTCTTTAGATTTAAAATGAAAGCTGTGACCTGGTTAGTATAGCGTAGAGTTACTAGTTTTGAGAGTTTATTCTTTTTTTTTTTTTTAATTCTTTTGAGAGTTTTGAAACCGATTTTGCTTATAAATGACTTTGTCCGTCATTTCTTCTTAAGGGAAATTGCATGGTCCTTCAAAGGAAGGCGCTGAGGGCAAGTCGACAAGGGCGCACTTAAAAACAGTATTGAAACGGGGACCCTGTCTTCTGTTCTCCCTGCTTTTTGACATCTGTCTCTGTTTCTTTGTTTAGTTCCTGCTCTGTTGAAATGTTGGGGTGTCTCCAGACTTCAACAAGAGAGAGAGAGAGTAAAAGAAAGAAAGAAAAACACAAAAGTGGCTAAAACAGAAACAAAAGAATGGGCATTCACTGAATTGCTGCAGGTTCAGCCCTGTGGCTGCGTCCATGGTGTGTGTGAAATGACTTGATTTCGAAACCTCGTTTCCTCCGACCCCCTCCCCCTCTCCTCCCTCTTCTCTTCCTCTCCCGTCCCCTTTCTCTCTCTCTCTCTCTCTCTCTCTCTCCTTTGCTCTCCGTTCCTTGGGTCGTGTTCCACAAGCTTCACAAACATGATGAAGAACAAGCAGCCGACCGCCGTCAGCATCCGGGCGACGATGCAGCAGCAGCACATGGCCAGCGCCCGCAACCGCCGCCTCGCCCAGCAGATGGAGAACCGGCCCTCGGTGCAGGCGGCCCTCCAGCACAAACAGGTAAAGGGTTAGGGTTCGGATCCCCACGCAAGGACATAGGAGCCAGGAAAGAAATGGGACGGGGTCCTTTAGGCTGCCAAGTCATCTCACCTCCAGAAACTCCAGCCTTATTTATTAAGACCCTGAAGGAGCAGATGATTCCTCAGATTATCCAAAACTTAGACATCTACAGATAAAGCTTTAGACTGAACTGTCAGTATATACTGTACTGTACAGGGTTCCCTGCAAAGCCGTGCTTCAGAGTTCACGGCCTCAGCTGTTCGCGGATTTTTCTTTAGAACTGAATGAATAATTCTTTGCGGAAACCTCTAATTGTTTTTGCTTTTTTGAGGCAATATATAATTTGTCATGCATTTTTGTAACAAATATTAACAAATTCCGCTAAATTTCCATATAAAATATAACTGTATGAACTGTCGAGAGACACAAAGTAACTGTTTCCTGGCTGCTGCCCTGTGATGCGTCTTTGGCAGCTGCAGTTCAGAATTCAGCATCAGAACCGTTTCAGTGTGGAGCGTCTCGAGTGTTCTTCTTAAAGCCCTGTCTTTTTATTACTGTAAATTAAATGAATTTATTACTGTATTTACCTGCTTATACCAAAGAAAACATGCTGCATGAATTACAGTCCAGTCTATAAACAGGAGTAACATCAGTATTTACATTCTAGCACTGCAGGAGTTCAGTGTACAGTACAGATACGGGTTTACCTTTACATCTTCTTTAAGGGTAATGAATTAAACTGAGTTTAAAATGAAATTAAAGTGTTTTGGGAGCAGATTTGTGGGCATTACTTATTAGCCACATTAACCCTGTGGTTCCGGTTAAGGAAACTTCAGATACCAAACATGTCTTCACGTTTGGTTTTATTGGAAAACGTTTATAAATGACTTGATTAACCACTACTGATGTAGTGAACTTCCCCCTAATGTGTACAGCAGATGTTTCTCCATTTAATTTAATCACAATTTGATCATCCGCAGAGTCTGAAGCAGCGACTGGGGAAGAGCAACATTCAGGCCCGACTGGGCCGACCCATCGGCTCTCTGATGCGTGGCGGGCCGGCGGGCCGGGGCTTCGCCATGGGGGGCATGCGTGGAGCCACACGGATCCTGAGGGGCCGAGGAAGAGGCGGCACCATGAGAGGAGCGCTGGCTCTCCGAGGTGAGGAGATAACGGCCCAGTTTTTACCCGGTCACTTCATGCGTCTCGAGTGTCAGGATTTCTGAAAGAGACTGAGTCTCATAAACTTACAAATGTGAACGAGATGCATTGTAACCAGATTTAGATCTCATCACGCAAACAACTTCAGAAGGAGGTTCTGCAGCTTCAGAGAATCCAGGTCCGAGCCGCTAGTAAACAGGGCAAGAGTGACAGAGGCGAGGACGATCTCCCTAAAGCTGCAGGAAGAAACATGTGAAGGAACTAGGACTCAAAAGGGAATCTCAGCCTGGTGTGGTCGACCAAGAGAGAGAGACAATTTCTCTATGGGGACTAATAATAGAAGGTCTTTCTTTATAGACTTTAATCACAGCAGAGCAGTTTACAGTGTATGGCTAACCAGATAAATTAGTCAGTGGCGGTAGTTTAAGTATGTAAGAGGGCTAGTTTGAGACTCTAAGCCACAGGAACAGCTGTCCTTGAATAGGGGAGGAGCACAGGGGGAGTCGACATCCGCCAAAACAGTGGAGGAGACTTGAGTAATGGACCTGAGTGACTGTAGATCCAGGATGTTTTATGGCAGTGTAAACACAATTAAAACACATTCAACACCCCAAACCCCACCCCAACGTCCCAGCACCCCTTGCAACTCTCCTCATGGAAGA
>JBBPCY010000142.1:21319958-21334929 GCA_037974405.1 Brachyalestes nurse | reverse complement strand
CTGTGTAAATTAATTGGTCTTAAGATGTTTTCAGTGTATATTATTTGTTAAACAGTCTCAGCAGATGGTGAGAAATATGTCTGACAGCTTCTGAAACCACAGCGCTGTGTGTGTGTGTATAAATGTGTGTGTGTATAGCACCGAACCGAGAAGAGTTGAAGACAATGATGTGTTTTTTAGCCAGTGTGTGCTTTAGATAGATGTAGCAGTTCACACTGAGCTGTGTGGTTCATCACTGTCAGCTCCATCTGTGTGTGTGTTTAGAACTTTTTTTGCCTCTCCCAGTCGGCCCAGCATCTCAGAGGCTACATTTGTACTGATCTGTCACTTGTGTGTGTTCTGACGTGCTGGTTCTTTTGGAAAACAGGCCACTGTATTGTGTACTGAGGAACAGCACTGCACTGGATTTACATCATTTTCATATAAATTTATAATGTCATGTGAATTGCAACACATTTTAGTTCAAATAGGCCGAAACAGACCAAAGTTCAGGCTTACATTTCTATTTGCTCCTTTACTTCTCCAAGGAGCATCGTCTGGCTCTGCCATCCCTACACACAAGGTAAACCCAGTCCAGACTGCTCTCATTCTGGTTCCCCGCTGGTGGAATGAGCTAAGGCTAACAGAGCAGTAGAGTCCTCAAAAATCTCCTGAAGACATTTCTATTCAGAGGGCATCTCCTCTTCTCTTATTACACTTAGAACTGTCCTGGTACTAGTGTAATATATGCACTTTAAAGTTGAAACTTTTAAGTGTAATCTGTTTGACTTTCAAGGAAAATAAATTTTGTATCCAGTTTTTGTATCCTCTAATTGTTTGTTCCACAGTTTAATTGTGTCCGGATCTACCAGTTAGCACGTTTCCTCCCTTTCAAATAACAACCAAGCTGGGAGGGTGAGGTCCAGCATGTGCTTCTCCGAGATGAAGTGACAATGTCATGGGACAGATCAACATGCTTGGAGGCGAACACCAACAGTTAATTGTGTTACATCCACTATCAGATGCCCATGGTGATGGGGGGAGGAGGGAGGAGCAACCAGAAAGAGAGCCAGAACAATGTGTCTTGGACTCATGACCGTTTTTGACTGTAGCATCACTGCAGACCTGTGATCTCCAGGTGACACATTCACTGCAACACTCTTTATTTCATTGGTAAACAGTTTATTTAATGTCAACATTCAATTCAATGCCTCACACTTTTTCGGTGTGTGTGTGTGTGTGTGTATGTTTGCTGGAGTGTGTGTTTTCTAACATGAGCCTCGATTTCAAAAGAAAGGAAGTGAAATGCTAGAGCTATGGCACTTCCTTTTTAAATGGTCTGCTGGTACTTCCTTTTTTAGTATCTATCTCGCTGACCTCCTGGTTTAAGCCCCCCGCACACACACACACACACACACACACACACACACACACAGACACACAAACAGACACACACAAATTCAAGAGATAAACTGTCAACTAAAGCCAACAGAATGGTTTTGTAATGAACACACCGATACTGCTGACCGTTCTTCAAGACCCGGGGATGAACTTTTTAAAGTTTTCTTTAAGTTAACAAAAAGACATACTGAATTACATAAAAAAAATAATAATAACAATTCAAAAGGAACTATCAGGCCATGCACATCACCACTGTAGCAACATGATTCATATACTTAAACATTTTTTTATAACACGTCAACATATTTACACTGAACTAGTTTTGTTTCTGGCTGCAGATTCTACATTTGAGATCTACTCATATATTTATATTCATATTTATATTCTTTTAGCAGCATTGAAAACAATGATAAACCACAACTCATAGAGCGATGGCACCTAGAGTGATGGTGGACTTCAAACACTCAAATCCTGAGTCTCTAACAGAGGCCAGACATAGCTGAGTTTGAGGAACGGTCCTTGAACTGCAGTCTGGAGTAAGATATCCACGACTTTAGCAAATGTTTATCGCTTTCCAGTCTGTTCCAGTCTTCAGCGTCTGTAGGCCTTCTGTCATACTCCATAGACCTTTTTTATGGTTGGTGAAGTCTTTTGCCCAAGAGCCGAGGTGGGTGTCCTCCCAAAGTTTCTCATTTGACAGTTTCAAATCTGGTCATGTTTGATTGGCTGGCAACAGAAACAACAAGTCCTTTCCAGGAACGTGATTGGTGGATTGCTATGATCCTGCTTTGTGTATATCCTGACAAAGAACATGGCATCGTCTGACAGAAAATGGCTTATGAATAATAGTTATTCACACCTTACATTTCTGGGACAATTTAAACCAAGTTTTAAATGCCCCTGAGCATTTGCATCACTGCTAGGTTAGACATGCTGCACCCCAGTCCTAAAATTAGCTTCTACCACATAAACACTCTAGTTTATATTTTACCCACCCATGATGTACGCACTGCTAGCATGTGAGCGTCAGCAACACACATTCCAGACCTAGCTACTGTATGCCATGTGAGAGGACGAGTGAATAAACAGTTTGAGAGCAGAGATAGGCCAGAGCCTGGGGCAATGCTAAGCAGACACAAGAATCCAAGTGGAAGCAAAGCTGGTGTCTCACGCTGCTAATCGTGCTCAATGTGCCACAACAGAGCCACATAGAGCCCGAGCACACCAGCCGAGGCCAAGAACAACCACCCCGTCTGTGCTCTCCCTGCACAATGAGAGCATACTGAATCAAGTTAAGCAGGCCACAGACAAGACATGGTGTGTTTCAGGGACTGAATAGGACAGTGAGGTGCATGTGTCTGTGATAGCTAAAGAAATCATCACCTCATGCAACAACACCAGAAGCCCTGGGGTTGCAAATGGACTCTGTTGGACACACAGGACAGAAAGTAATGTCTGACAGAGGCCAGAGGCATGCTAAAGTTGTGACATGACAAGTCCTTAACAATCCTCTGGCCTCCTCACCCCATCCTCCACACTTCTGTGCTGTACACTGATCCGGTTAGATGTTTGAGGACACCATACTTTAAAAGTTAAAACTTAAAATTCAGTGGGGAAAAGGTAAGGTATTGATAAGAATTTCCTTTGGGATCAAAAAGGTTTTCTGATTCTATGTGCTAAAGCTCTAGGTATATTTTGTGTCTCAGCTTCACATTCCTCAAAGTGTCTTCCTTGGTAGTATGAGCAGGTTTTCTGCAAAAAATAATTTGGCAGTATTTTGTTAATTAATTTTGCTAGGTGTCCATCTGATGCTACCAGGGAGGAGGGTTCATGGGCTTTCTCTGAGACACTTGAGGCTCCACCACATCTTCTCAAAGTGCCATTAACAAAACAACAGCTCAAGAAGCTTGGAGGAGAACACTAACCACCAATTCTGCTGTCAATGAACAGATATTCTACTGCTGAAAGGTGAGTAATAGGATAGAAAGAGCCATTCTACCCACCCACAAAAAAAAGAGAATGAGGAAAATCTAGAGATCCTATGATGATTGGGTTAATGTTTAGACAGCTGCACTACTTTTGCCAAATTGATGCTAAAAAGCACATATAGAAGCTTTGTTTGGCTCAGTTGTGGTTTAAACACCTGAAAGGTTTGGCTACTGATGTGTGTTTCACATCACAAATAATTGTCTTTTAGGCCTTTCGGCAGTTGTTCCTTCAGTTTCACAACAGAAGAGACTTAAACAAGACGAACTAAATATGTCATTTTGAACAACCCCCACTGTCTGACAGGCAGCGTGAGCTGAGCCAGGGTTCCACGAAATGAACTTGGCTGCATGTTACACTGACTTTGATCCTGGCGTGTGCTCAGTAATCACTGCACAGCATTACAGCTCTTTTTTTTTCCAGAATGTGTGAACATGGGCTGAACTTTGCTCGCTGGTATCGCAGCCAGGACTCTCGGACTTTTAAGTGTTGCTCATTCGTGTGGCTATTACATAATTGCACCAGCGGGCAGCTAATCGAAAGCTGGACAGGGACCCACGCCCGGGGTGTGTATGTGTGTGTGTGTGTGTGTGTATGTGTGTGTGTGGAGGGTAGCTTTCAGCCCGGGGCGACTGAGGGCGGAGGAAGTGTGAAAAAAACCCAAATCTCTTCTGATCTGAATCTGAATGGCATCTTGTTAGCACTGCATTTTCATCTCTCTGTGCGCGACTGGGTAGGACAGGATTAACGGATTACCACTGTGTGTGTGTGTGTGTGTGTGTGTGTGTGTGTGTGGGGGGGGGGGTTGCATGCGTGTGCATGTGTGTATCAGTGCTAGTTTTGAAACTCTGGTAAGATATTATGGCTGTATTTGCGCAGATGCGTCAGCGCTGTTCTGAAACGGAGGGCAGGTGCTGGTGTTAATGTGTGTATGAGAGAGTAACGTGTGTGTATTTGCAAAACAGGATTGATGCACCACACTAAAACTCTCAAGCACAGATTAACCTGTTGTTGGGCTGCCACATGCCGTCTCGACCGCCTCGTCTGACCCGCACCTGGACAGCGACACCTGAACCCGCCCCCACACACAGGCCTGATGGGTTTTACAGTGTGGGCCTGTTTGTTTTTCGAACATTTTGGCCCGACTTTGTAGAAAAAACCAGGGGAAGTCAGTCCTAACCTACAGGAGCAACAAAAAAAGAGCTCCTGATACTGCGAATTATTTTTTGATTTCTGAAATAAAATATTAACGTTTATTTCCTGACCTTAGGATTAGGTTGAAGATTAGACTTCTTATTACGTTTTGTTACACTTATTATTAATAGAGGCATTCCAACCTAAAACTACGCAAATCAAAAACCTTCACAAATTAAAAAGTAGCTATAAAGAGGTAAAAAATATAAAAAAGTAAAAAAAGACCACATCACCAGAAGGATGTTGTTTCAGTCTTTAAACCTGGAAATCTCAGTTTAGAACCATCAAAGCTGTAAGAGGCGAGTAGGTATGTGAAGCAGATTGTTTCATTTTGGCCGGAATGCCTCTTTTAATGGAACTTTTATTTTATTTTAATTTCATTTTATTTTATCTGTTTTTGACCATTTCCTTTGTTCACACGATTGTAAAGGGCAGCTGGCAATTTCAAATGGTGTAAAAGTAAATTCAAAGCAAAAAATACTGCACATTTTATATGACCGTGATACACGGAACCAAATTCTGACACAGTGTCTGAACAAGCGCATGTGTGAGTGTGTGTGTGTGCTCACATCCGTAATCCATTACAGATGCAATATAGACTCATGTCTGCATCTGATTGCTTTCCAAAAGGCCGTGCTTGAAATAATCTCTCCTCACAGACAGCAGGCTTGGCAGCTGAGAGCCCTCTTTAAGGTTAACTGTTGATTTAAGGTTCTTTTTATATCATTTTCAGTTTCCACAGGGGCTTTTTGTTTGGGAGGGGGGCTTGGAAATGGAAAGGAACTGAGTATTAGATGCACAGTTTGGATGCTACCCAAGGGTGAGCACACACACACACACCAAGCCCCCTCTGGCTTAGGGGCTCATCTGTGCTGTGTATTCAACATGCACACACGTGGGACACATGTCAAAATAACTGACAGGCCAAATGCATTAAAACTAAAGGCTAATTAGAACTGTATTTAAATCAGTCGCTTAATTTAACCAAAGAGTCACAAACAGTTGCAGTTACTTATTACTTTGTCATGTATATATTTGCCTAAAAAGTGAAAAATGTGATGTGTTTAAATTCAGCTTGGCGCTTTAGTTTATGTACAGTATATTCACGATGAACACATCCAAATCAAGCAAACTGTCATGAAAACAAAACCATTTTTATTCATTTTTTAATGGAATTTGAAAATGCCAGCTGCTGTTTATACCATGTCAAAACATCACATTTGTGATCCAATATGATCCAAAACTACGTCCAGCAGAGTTTTTTTCACATTAATTTCCACTGGAAGTTAATGACACTTTTTGCTTCTCCTGTCAAGTTGCGTTTCTTGGAAAATAAAAGTTTTGTTTCATTCTGAATGGATTTTTTTTTTTTGCCAAGAGCCCAGTTTCAATGAGGACACACACCTGTGTATCTGCCAGACGGGTCTTTAGTGTTGCCTCAGCTCAGTTTGGCCAAATTCAGAAAGTCCCTTCCTGCTGAAACACACATTTTCAGCTCAGATCTTTGCCCTACAGCAGAACACACGCGTGAGCCAGAGAGGTCTGGGGCACACACACTCAGTCAAGCAGCCTGGATTAGCCCTGCAACCCACACGGCCTGCGAGCAAGGAGAGGCACTAGGTAGATGCATATATTTGTGTGTGTGTGTGTGTGTGTGTGTGTGTGTGTGTGTGTGGTAATCTGTTAATCTTGTTAATGCCACAGCAGCCGGTACCCTAATGCTGGGTACATGAAACAAAGGAAGGACAACGCAGTGACCAACAGCTGACGACTGCCGTGAACACACCCAGCTTCCACTTGGACACTCTATCAGATAGAAGAGACCTCTATTAGATTAGACAGTGGATAAAAGTGCACAGCTTTCTGCTGATTAAATGGCCAGAGCTTCCTAATAGCTGCTGAATAAAAGTGGCCATCAAAAACTACACAGTGTACCAAGCCATTAAGCAATTGTTCCAAATGTTGCATCTTTAGTTCAGCACTGGTGCTAACATTCCTAACAAACAGCAGAAGTCAATAGTCACCCAAAACTATTCTGTCAATACACCCCCAAAACTTCTCTTAACCCATCCAAATAGCATTCAGCTCTTAAAGGGAATGATCTTGGACAGATTCCTCCGTATTTATGACAGTTGCTGCCACAAAACCTGACTCTAGATCAGCTCTCCTGCTTCTGAGGTGGTTTGTAAAAACAGACCCTGTTGTGTAAAAATGTGCCACACTGGTTTAAATCAGTTTAAATCAGTTTTGTGACTCACAGTAAGTCATACTGTGTCCTAAACCATGTCCACAAGTCTGATCCACCTTAATGAAGAGCTGGATATGATTTAAGTGGGCTGAGAGAAGTTTTGGGGAAATGTTTACAGAAAAGATTTGGGTGACTATTGATTCCTAGAGTTAACAACGTCAGCCTTGTAGTTCTAATTCCAAACTAAAGAGGCAACCAAACTATTCCTTTAACCAAATTACACATGCTGGGAAAAGTCACTGCAATCTTGTGTTTAGTGTCTGAAGGATGGGTGTTTTTGAGAGTATTCCTGTTTGTTTGGGAGGAAATCCTTCAATGTTGGTTCTATAAGATTGACATGAAATGGCATGAAAAAAGATCTGGGACAGCGCAGTCTGCTACCACAGGGCGAGCAAATTAATCTAGCAAGTCCACCATAACGGAGCAGTTGGTGAGATGGAGCGGACGGACCACCCAGCATTCAAGTAAAGTCAGGTGCGTGCCAATCAACTTCTGTGCCTCAAAATGTCCTGGACGGTGAGTTTTACACTGAAGTTGGCTCAGAGGGCATGTCTTGCTTCTTGTGTCTTTGAACCTTCCATTGTTACATGAATAGTTCAGTCAGTAATGCAAATGTTGCTAACAGTGAATGAAAGCCAGTAGTCACCAACTAGCATTGCTCAAACGATATGAGAGATAACTACTTGCTTCCACTTATTGTTAACATTAACATTAGCCTGTATTGCTGGACCATTCCTTGGACTTCAAGGTATTTCTGGAAAATGATATGGCGATCCATACCTTCTGGCAAAAAACATTACATCTCTGATGACCCAGTGCTGTTTGGCCATGTGCTGCGGCATGAAGGTGGACGTACTTCATTTTCCTCACATCTGCTTTGAAAATGGTCAAAAACTAGATCCAATTTGTGAACAATGTTGAAGGTCAAGTGCCCTAGAAGGCCAGACAGTGATTGAATGGTTTTGAAGTGGCCCTACAGATCTTCACACCACTGAGGTATTAAGCGGTACTGATTTTTCAAGGACAAGGACACAGAAGACGCTGACGGAGATGCATTTATGGAGGGAGCTTTGTCTCTCTCTCTTTCTATCACTGTCCTTCTCCTTTTCCTTTTCTGTTTCAATGCTCACCGGTCCAGCAGGCGGCCGTAATCCTGCGGGCCACAGCCACCTTCGCTTTTGAGCTCAGCAAAAACCTGTGTGAAGAAATGCGGATCGGCATTGATGCGGAGCATCTTAGAGCTTGTGGCATCAATGATGGCCAAACAGCGGTCCCAAAAGGCCTCTTTGGCCGCTTCCACTAAGAACGGCTTAAGTGGGTAAGAGATCTCGTTGCCCATGTAAGAGTAGGAAAGGTAGAGGCAGGTGAGAAGAATGGCTTGGAGCTCGTGTTCAGAAGAAACAAGGTCGCCGTCCACTACATCGCGGCAAAGCATGTAGACGAAGACCACATTGGCTGGGGTGACGAAGGCCTGGTCCTGCCAGCCCTGGAGAAGAAGCGAGCGATCGACAGCCCGCAGCCACAAGACGGGGTCGGCAGGAGACAGGTGCTTTAGTCGGTAGCATCTCCCGCACAGGAACTCCCCCAGACAGCGCAGAAGCTCGCTGGTCGACGCCTGGACGATCACGCGCTTCGGGGAAGGAGCACAGGTCCCGTGAGGGACCTTCTTGACTGAAGAAAGCTGTTGAGGCTTCCCGTAGCTCACCAAGCCTGGTCCGATCCCTAGTCCCATCCCCACACCAAGTCCCAGACCTGCTGGGCCATCGTAGTTGGAGAGGTTGGCGCATGAGAGGGACTTCTTCACATTTTCCCGGTTGAGGTGTAGAATGGAAGGATCCTTTTGGTTCTGGTAGATGTTGTTGTTGTTGTTGAGCGGAGCCCCCACAGCTCCCTGGGTTAGACCGCTCGGGTAAGCTTTCTTGGAGCTACCTCGTTTCTTCGTGGAGGCCACCAAGCGTTTCCAAGTGAGGGCAGGCAGAAAGATGGACTGTCCGCGCTTGAGGCCGCCGCGCTCTTTCTGAGGGCAGTTCAGTGAGCGACTGCTCAAGCTCGGGTAGCGGCTGAGGGAGCCGGGCCGGTCGTCATAGTAGCCAGGTTTCCGGGGACCCGGCGACAGGGACAGGACGGTGCCCATGACGAGAGGACAGATGAGACCCCACGACTCAAACCGTGCTAAACTGCGTGGGTTTATGCAGCAGTTCTTGACGTCAGACTGTGCTTTTCCTCCAGCTTAGTGGCTGAAATCCCTCAGAGCACAGACAGGGGAAGTAAACAGCATGGACAGACCCTAGGAAAGTTAAATACAATATATTAGAGGGCAAAAGATGACAGTAATCAGATTATAGTAGGTCAAATGTATGTAAACTGCCCACCAAATGGTTTACTGTTCACAAATAATGTAGGTGCTTTTACTATTTGGGGCCTAACATCATAAGATTTGTTGTTTTTTACAATATTCAAGGGAGCAGTTATTAATACTGACACATGTGCCTTCCTCTAAATATAGCTGCTTAGGCTTCAATATGTTACATTATTGCAAACTGACAAAAGCTGTGCATTTACATTAAACACATTTAAGAATATTTGGTTGGCCTCTTTGACAGCTAAACGAAGAGAAAAGTGAGGACCCTCTAAATTCCTAGAGATTTATTTAGGAAAATGATATACACAGAAAACAGCAGAAAACAATTAGCAGTAGATGTTAGAAGAAAGTAAAAATGCGGCAACCTAAACCAAGGAAAACTGACAAATGAAACCAGGGATGTGCGATATAGCAAAAAATGACATATAACTTCGGATTGTATCATGATATTCCAAAGGTTTGATGCATTGAAACAGACAGCGGAGCTACACAACTTTCAAAAATGAACTGCTTTAATTTTTATTCAGCTTTTCACACACTCTGATGCCCTGAATCCAATTAACCAGGTCTAATTGTGCTCTCTTTTTAAACAGGCATTCAGTCAGTCACTGGTCGTTAAGTCCTGACAATATTGCAGTGTGCCCAGGAACCGTATTAGGATTTTAATGAATAAACACATTCATATTGTCCACCTTTAGAGAAATGCATGCAGACATGTTTAAGGACATTAATCGAGATTAGGCTACAACAAACATCAGTGATTGATTTAAAGTAGGTCAGCTGACGTGTAGAAGGAATCAGACGCTCGGACGCGTACAAGGGTCTCCAAATTTGTCCCCTTGATTATTGGTGTATATTAGGTCAGCTAGTGTATGCAAGGAAAAGCAGACACTCTCTGATATATGTGTGAAAAGTCATGTGCAAATGTCTGAACACCCCTAAAGAACTGATACGTTTGGGTGATTTCCTGTGTGAAAATAAGTGCACGTCCCCTGCAGAGATCACACTTAAATATTATTTTTTTTTTGTGTTCACTTTAGTTTCTTTTTATTTAACATATGTTCCCTTCTTCACGAACCACATTATGCCTATAAATCTTATTATTACTAAGTGATTTTATACCTTGATTTTTTGAATGCTAAAAAATACATACATAACTCAATTTCATTTTAAAAACTACTACTAATTAATCTAAAATACCATTAATCATTTCATACCTATTATAAAATATAATAGGCATATTTGAACATTCTACCTATTTTATACATATTTATACTAAATTAAGTGCAGACAAACCCGTTATTGGAGCAGGGGTGCCCAAACTAAAAGTGTAATTTGTAATAAGACTATCATACACAGTAAATGTGCAGCGAATCAGTTTAGAGTGGCTCAGTGGGTGTATAAGGGGGAAAGGCACCCTCCTGCATCTACAGACACTTTTTTGGACTGAAGGCAATAATGCACTCAAGTTTCCCAGGCTGGCCGTGCTCCACACTGTACCAGTCACGGATTTGCAGGGCATTGTGTTTCCCCTCAAACAGCCCGAGTCTCGTGAGGGAGGCAGACAGACATCAAATCTGACCCACTTACGCCCGGGCTGAGCCTGTGACCCCGGGGGCGCTTTAAAGCCCAGCATAACTTGGTTATATTGGGCTCTCCACTGAACGACCACATAAAGTAAAGTAAAGTGGCCCCTTATAGTCAGGCGTGAACACACCACAGCACACAGTGTGAACAATTCGAAATTCTTTCTCTGCATTTAACCCATTCACCAAGTGAAGCAGTGGGCAGCCAGCGATGCAGCAAGCAGTGTGCGGGGGTACCTCAGTGGCAGCACTGGCAACCCTGGGATTCGAACCCACAACCTTCTGATCGCAGGGGCAACACCCTAATCACCAGATGCCCCAGATTTGTATACCAAAAAGCTTTGGGCTGGTCCTGCTTCATGCAAAATAAAGATTATTTCTGTATCAAGCTACATGAAAAAGTGACATTATTGCATGCACACTGGAAGTTCTCCCAGGTTCTTGTTATCATTGCTCGTTCCACCTTAAATTTGATGTGGGGCGGAGTGTTCGAACCAGAACCAGCCTCGTGCATGATGGACGTGTAAGGGATGCTCACCTGCACGGCTGACACGGTGGGTTGCCAGATAAGTGGCAAGTAAAACTCCCCAGTTCCTGACCAGTCACGCACGAGCACGAGCGATGCTGGAGTCCGAGTGCGTGGAAAACGCTGTCAGCGCGGATGCCCTGCTTTTAAAACGCGCAAAAGATCCAAACGGGTGCAGAACTCCTCCAAACATGGCTTGAAGTGGCCCTAAACAGTCTGTGTGAGTCTCCGGTGAGGTGGGCACCGAGTGCTCGGTTTTTAAAGTGAAACAAGCTGCTGTGAGGACGCACCGAGCGCTGCTGAGCATCCAAACTGTGTGGAAACGTCTCCGTGTGGAGCGAGGTGTTGTTATTATTTACCCACCCGTATTCCGGCAGGTTACTCTCATTGGCTACATCAGTGCAGGGGGCGGGGTTTGATGGGATTCAGGCTGGGAGGGAGGGGTAAGTGGGGGTTTCTTATTAGCCAATCACAACAAAGCAGATGGGATACTACTATCAAGGAAACTCAAAGGGCGGGGCTTATGGGAATAGATAGGCGAGAGAAATTATCTAGTAGCCAGTCACATCACTGGTGGAGGGAGCAAAGGGCCAATCAAAACTGAGATGACCAATGTTACCAATAAACACCACATAAAAGCCAATGAAAGTATTAAAAACCTTGTTAAATAGGTTAATTTTAAATATCTAAGCTTCACATAGTGGCTTCAGGTAATTCTCCACTAACCTGGTTACAAAAACAGCTCTTTATTTTAAAACTGTTTATACGAATGAACTGATCCTTCACTGGTAACAAATACAGAGGCTCCAAGGCTACAGTCGTTAATGTTTTATCACAAGCCCCAGATCTCAAAAATAATACATATTTAAAAAGCCAATAGTCATGGATAGTTTTTGTCAGGTTGGCATGTTGGTTAATGATGATTTCTAATATTTGTTACTATTTTCTATTAACAGAATTTAATTTAACTTAACATAAGCAATTTCCTTTAGGATCAATAAAGTGCTCTGATTCTGATTCTGAAGTGCATTTATTTGAATTGAAAATGTTCTGAGACGTTTAATTGATGTGGTTACACACATTTTTTAGTATGAGGTGCAACATTTTCAGTTATCTGTCTAGTTATCTATCTATCTAGCTTTGGTTCGGGGCTTCAGTATGTGTCTGAGGGGTGAAAGCTTGAAATGATGATTATAATTATGACCATTATTATACACTGGCGTATACGTCTATAGGTACGTGTGCCATGTTGTTTATTTTGTTTTTATTTTTATGGGTACGCGTCTACTCCCAGAACTGAGTGTTTTTCTTCCACCAAGCGTTACACAGACCATTGGCACATCTTCACAGCTTGCTGTATAAACTCAAACTCTAAAAGCATTCAGTTTAGCTATCCAGCTAACTAGCTATCAAACTACCATGAAAATGAGGGATCATAAAGTCCCCTTCAACAGTTGATTAATGAAGGAAAAGGACTGAAGAGTGTACACAGCAGTTCTTGCACTTCATACAGTCAGATTGGATAACAGTAGCCATGACAAGATTTAGAGATCCAATATGTGTAATTTGCTCGGTATTCTATGTTAGGAGTTTGAGGATGACAACTGTATTTTTTACTTGATTGAACCACATGAACCAGCACCTACTCTGGAGTTCTGCACACACGTCTCCAGCAGCTCTGTGTTAGATGTGTTCTATACTGTTTGTGCAGGAGTCTGTATTTTTAGTGCACTATGTAGGGAGCAGGGAGTCGTTTTGGACGCTCGCCCGTGTTACTCGTGTCCTCATCTGTCTCTTGTGTTGATCATGAGTGTTTACATGGTCGTTCAGGCTTTTTCTGATGTCCAGTCCAGTGATTTTGACCCTTATTGGACATATACTGAGTTTTAGATCAACACACCCCTACTTTTTGTGAGTTATTAGCACAAATAAACAGGGTTATAATTTCAAAATTGCCACATTTTAAAGACACAGTCAAAAGCGTAATCAAGTAATCCTCGAAAATGTAACTATAAAGTAATTACATGTTTTTTTTTTTTCAAATGTAATATGGTCTGATTTTATGATCACGTAATCCTGATTACATGTAATCCTTTACAACCCAGCCCTGGCCACAGCATCCCAGAGTTGGTTGAATGTGAAAGATTAAGCATATTTCAGACTCTAGACAGTGACTGCTTTGCCAAAAAAAGTTTAGGCAAGAGACCGCTGCTGAAACTGCGCCAACATGGGCTTACCAGAGGCCGAATTAGGGGAACATAGAGGGCGCACTAATCAAGGAACCTTAACGGAGAAACGGGACACCCTACAGCCATGAGAGTGTTCTCTAACGAGTAACACATGCGCCAGCTGGTACCGTTTGTTTACAGCTGCCTGGCCAACACGGCAGTAAACATTTCATTTTAAATATTAGTCATTATACTGAATCCCACTATAGATAAATAAAATATATCATGAGGGTCTGTCCCAAATGTATGCTGCAGGTCATGTCTGCAGGTAGGGTTTATAAGGAGAAAAGCTTTGGGCGTGATTTGGGACAGTTTCAGTGTGTGCAAACTGTGCAAAAATGACCTCCTGTGGGGTTTTACAATGGTCTCATGCCAAAAAGGTTCATTGAAAATGATAATGTATGCTTGTTTGTATGCTTGCAGTTGTATGAGACCAATGTAGATAGATGGATGGATGAAATCAGTGGGACTGGAGATAGACATATAAGTGATTTTATGAATCATTTTTGACACGCTTTTTTGTAACAATGCAACAGAGTTTTGCAACAAGACCTGTTAGATAATCATCCATTTTTCCACAGAAAAAGTGCAGAGTTCTGAACAAGAGGGCGAGACCCCTTGCACTGCTGCAGGCGAAGCGTATGCCGCTGAAGATATTAATAAAATCGGATTCTTGAGGTGAAAGAGGAGAGGGAACAATGAGCGGTTGTCGGTTAATAAGGGCACAGGAAGAACACGCCGCGAATGAAGTGCTCCACTGAAACACAAGGAGCTTTTTGTGTCACCGGCGTGATTACTCACAGGAGCGTGGAGCATTAACCAAGCATGAAAGAGTGGGGGGATCCTGAGCGGCGGCGGCGGCAGGCGGACTGATGCAAGCAGGTGCAAATCAGCCTCTTTGAAAATTCACAGCAGGAAGAAGGGCCTCGCCTTCACTCACCTTTTGGCTACAAATGTGCCATGGCATGAACTGGGGGACTTGCTGCCCTCAGCGGTTGGGTTTTACATGTATGTTTAATCAGGTGGTTGATGGAATACAAACTCTCTCCGTTTTTAATGGGGGTGGGGGGGCTATGAGGCAGCTTCGGGCCATCTTAATGGTGTTTTTGGTGTTTGAGTTTCGTGTTCTGAATAAATGCTGTATGTGTGGGGTTTGGGGGGTTGGCGTGGAAGAAGTGTGTGCAGAGATATTAGATGAACCAAAAAATAATGTAATGAAACCACATTAATTTGGAAAAGATCTCTTATAAAAAATGGTTTTCACGCTTGCATGTGGCGGCTATACTGTTTCAGTTGCTCATAACATTTACATTTACATTTATGGCATTTAGCTGACGCCCTTATCCAGAGCGACGTACAATAGTGCTCAGTAGTCTACGTCTGTTGCTTACACTCGTAAGCTAAACTCAATAATCATCATCTGCTATTCAACCATAGAGCTGCGTGCTCTGTACCCCTAAC
>JBBPCY010000142.1:21271668-21286821 GCA_037974405.1 Brachyalestes nurse | reverse complement strand
CCCTCATAAAGCAGAATGAGGTGCTTGTGTAGGAATTTAACAGACACTGGACTGGAATGGTTTCACACTCAAAGAGACGATGATTTCAAAATAAACTGCAGTGGTCTATTATATTTTTGTATAAAGGCTGATTTTGTCCATTTCGATGTCCTGTCAGCTCAGACAGTGTTACTTACTCTGCCATGAGTCCGATCATATCTTCCTTACATAAACACTGAGAGCACATTGGCTCTATATATACAGCATATGATTCATCTGGCATCGGTGTGCAGCCTTTGATGGGCCCTGAGCAGAACACCTACTGTAGACCTGCTCCCCAAAATCCCACGAGAGAGGAAATCAGATTAAGCAGGAAAGAGTGATCATTTCCCTCTGGTCTGCTGCCAGGAACAGGCGGTCTGCATGGTTTGGATGTGGCTGTGTGTTTGCAGAGCTCCAGCGCTGTATTTCCTCGGATTCAGGGAATGATCTGATGGATCTGTTGCATCGAAGTGCCCTAGATTTTGCATGTATTGTGAGTCACTAGAGTCTCTTTAAAATGAGACTTAAAAAGCACAGGACATCTTGGAGGAGCACTTAAAGGAACAGTTTAGCTAAAACATTTACGGCTCCAGTTAAGCCAGATATGGTCAATTCACCAAGACCAGTTGAGTTAGGTAAACCAGTTGAACGAGGCAAGGTTTCTTTGTGTAGCACAGATAATTCAGTATGCCCTACAAAGATGAGCATAAATGCATTAAAAGAAAAGTAAGCAATAAAAGCAACAGTGAATCTAATATAAAGATTAGTTAAAATAGTTGATCTTAATAACTGCTAACACTAGAAGTCAATAGTCACCCGAATCTTTTCTGTAAATACCTCCTCAAAGCTTCTCTCGACCTGCTCAAACCACATCCAGCTCTTCATTAAGGTGGATCAGACTTGTGGACGCGGTTTAGGAGACAGTATGACTTACTGTGAGCTGTGGTTTCAGACAACACCAAATGTAATCTGATTACATTTGACTGATCTCATATCAGATTACACCATATTTATCATTGTCCCAAAAACCTGATTCTAGATCAGCTCTCCTGCTCCTGAGGTGGTTTGTAAAAACAGACCCTGTTATGTAAAAAGGCTGCCTGCAGTTCATTTTTACAGCTGACAGGAAGTCATACTGTGTCCTAAACCACATCCACAAGTCTGATCCACCTTAATGAAATTCAGTTCATTTTTACAGCTCACAGTATGTCATACTGCATCCAAAACCACACCCACGAGTCTGATCACCTTAATGAAGAGCTGGAAGGGGGTTAGAGAAGTTTTTGAAGAAAAGATGTGGGTGTCTATTGACTTCTAGTGTCAGCACCACGAGCCTTAGCAGCTCTAATTCTAAACGAGAGTAGCAGAAATGTGACTGATATATAATCTTTTTTTTAAAAAGACCTTTCTCTTCGACGTTACGAAAGCGCATGAGAATGTAGGGCCACGGATAATTTTTATAAGCCCGGAATATTTTTGTAGAAAAAATGTTTCACCAGAAAAACGCCTCTGCCACAGTATACTCTGACATGCCGTATTGTTTCATAACAGGCCCATGCGAAAATGAGTTATTAATACCCAGCAACGGCGTGCGCTGTCGTGGAGCTCTCCTCCGGGGCCGAAGCGCCGAAGTTCATTTTGAACATCAGATTCTTTTTGTGAATATTTAACCGATTCCTTTGGCACTCCGTGGACCAGGATTTTTTTTGAGGCAGCTGTGTGGCATCTCTCTCTCCTCCTAGCCTTCTATCTCCTGAAGTAATTGCTGCTCTGATTGTTTTCCCTGTTTTTCTGGCTTAAAAGCATTTAAATGTAAATTGGAAAACAGCCCAGGTTACTGGCTGATCTCGTTACACTGCTCAGATAAACAGCTCCGATTCGGATGGCAGTGAGGCCAACATCCCGCTACGGCGCTTCAGACCATTCGTGCTGCCAGCTTTCCCCCCTGCCATCAGTAAAGCCCTTTATGTGTGGCAGTAACTTCATTTTCTCGACTGTCATCACATCTGCAGCTCTCCTCGCCGGAGCAAATGGGCGTTAATGTGACCGACAGGCCGGAATTCATCCGTTTCAGCAGCCGAACCCCTGAAACGACACAATAAACTCGACTCCGCCACTGTCTGGGACCCACAGTACCAGCTCTATTGATAAAGGACTAACCCTCAGACAATAGAACAGGGTTCTCTGTTAACAGACTGACTCTGCTGCTCAGAACAGATGCTGTTCTTACTTTAGTCTGGAGTTGATGTGATGGCGCCCTCTGCTGTTCACTTCACACCACTACAGGAGCACTGGAGCTGAAGGGCACAGCTCGCCTGTAAGGGTGTTTTGCGAATGCCTGTTTATAATTCAAATTTACATTTTTCTTTCAGTCCTGGTTTCACAGCTGTGTGTTAATTTCATTCCTTTAATTTTAAATGAAATAGTTGGCACACACCTCAGAATAAAAACAAACCTTTAATTAATGCAATTTTCTCCTCGTTTATGATCAAACGCTTCATCAGTGGTTAGTTTGGAGAGAACAGTACTTTTTTTTCCTGACCGTGTAAGACAGCAGAGCCCTGTCAAGCTTCCATAACTCTTTCAGACACATTATAAAACACATCTCACATCTCAAGAAAAGGAGTGACTGAACCCATTGTGAAGTCAAAAAGGTAAATATGATCATGATGTCATAGTGATAACCAATTATGATGTAATCAGGAGCAATATAAGTGACTAAATTCATCGTGATATCATAATGATGTCATAACGACCATTATAACTGTGATCTCACAGTTATAATGGTCCTTATAACTATGATCTCACAGTGACTAAACTTGTTGTGAAGTCATAAGGACCAACATAACCATGATGTCATAGTGACTAAACCAATAATGACGTCAGAAGGAGCAATATAACGGTGTTCTCACAGTGACTAAACTCGTTGTGAAGTCATAAGACCAGCATAACCATGATGTCATAATGAATAAACTAATTATGAAAGAGGAAAAGGAGCAAAAGAACTGGCATCACAGTGACTAAACCCATTCCGATGTCATAAGGAGCAAAACAACTGATGTTGTAGTGACTGGACCCACGGTGAGGTCATAGGTAGAACTCTTCTAAACCTGCTTGTAATCCACCACTAGTTTAACGTTCAGGTTGATTACGCTTACAGTTCCTTTTTGTTCCTTCCACAGTGAGAAGCCTCTCGAACTCAGGATGACCTCCTCCTCCTCCTGCTGCTGTCCACCATCACCGTTAATGGGCCTTTTCTCCTAGACCGGACGGGCCTGTTAATAAACATGGATGTGATTTATCTCTACCACGGGAGTTGAGGTGAAAACCCAAAGTCCTGGAAGCCCCCGAAGCCCCCCCCCACTGTAGATCTGCGGAGGTCACGGTGTCTTTTACCCTCGCTCTCGCATTCCAGCTCCACAGACACTTGAGCCTGATCCAAACGCAACAACTCCTCCAACCCCTCCCTGATGTTCAGCTCATATTTCGTAGGTTATGAAAACTCTTCATTATTGACTTTAATCAGAGCTAATTATGCTAAATACACTTATCCTGTCCGCACTTGGGTAGACTTGTGTTGTTTCTGTTTTTGTTCTCGTGTTGCTCCGTGGTCTTGGAGGAACGTTGTTTCATGTGCAGATGGCTGAACCTACTTGACTCGACATAAATGTAGGATACAAGTACACAAGTAAGCTCTGAAATACAGTTTCCCAACCCCAGTAACACAGAAACAAACAGTGTAATCATTTACAAATAAGCCGAAGGAGGAGACGTCTTTTGGTTCTGCTAATAACTTTATTTAAATAAGACACAAGATCTCTATTTTGAAAAATATGAAACAATTAGCCACGTCAGGCCAAAGAAAATAAGTTGTGGCTTTTTATACTGTCGGCCGTGGGACAGTCACCAGACACGAACATCAGACGTATGTACAAACGGTACGCAAGCTCGGCAGCCGGGGTCACGGGACGCCGCGCGGCCACGATAAAGTAAAAGCTACGAGGCTTAAAAAAAAAAAAACAAAAAAAAAAGTTCTCGACATTTATGATAGTCTAACTTTGCGAGAGAGTGATCATCACTATAGAACACAGGGTCGGATAGAGGACAGGAGTGTGTTCAAAGCTTTTAAGTGCAGTGTTTTTTGTGTTCCTCGAGGGGATTCCACTACTCACCATCAACTGTTGAATCCAACAGTTTGTCCTCTCTAAATGCAACGGTCACGCCATGAAACCATGCCACCATTTAGGCACACACTGTGGGTACAGCGGTCACAACAAACCCCGATTAATTTATTGCCATTGTGTGCGAAGGGACGAGGAGCCCAGACTAACCTTTGCCGGACCTGCAAACTTCATACACATGCAAAATTAACGATGGCTTGCTAGCAATATGCCAGCAATGTGCTCTGGCCAGCCACACCACCGGTGCTGGTTTCTGTATCGGCTGATGGCTTTATCAACAGGCTGCATGCTGACTTGGCTCCGGAACCAAAACTCTGAGGAATGGAGAGGAAACGACACCGCTGCATACTCTCAATGCTCTTCAAATGGGAAGTTGAAAACAAACAAAACAAAAAAAAAACTTCAGCTATAAAGCGATTAGGTTTTTTTTTCCCCCTATTAAACAAACAAATAACCTTCGCTTTTATTGCACACATTCATTTCACCAAAATAACAGCAGTACCAATCAATCATCCAATAAACTATTGATTCTCTGATAATAAGGTGCGAACAAAAAAACCAACAAAAAAAAAAAAAAACGCATTACTTCTTTTAAAGCCATTGTCTAAGATGCAACGAGTTAGTCACCGATGTGGTTGTCAAGGCGAGTGGGCTGTTTCCTTCTTGCGGTGGTGACACTGTCTGATCTTGGTAAATGCTGTACAATGAAACGCTGTAGAAAAAACAGCCTGTGTGCTTTGTGGATGCGACTGACGGAAATGCGGAAAAACAACGCCCACCCTTAAGCAACGACGAACACGTCCGCCCTCATCTACGCTAATAGAACCTCCGGGACAGCTGATGACGACAGTGATGGGAGCCATGCAAGAGAAACTCACACAGCTTTATATAGTGCACCTGTAACATGTGCACAACATTTGAACAGTCTAAGGTTTGAGCAAAACCTGAACGCATGACGGTACTCTGATCAGTGGAGAAAGGGCACTAGTCAATGGCGGGGGAAACACCCTTGCATCATAATGCACATAATACACTCAACTGGCCTTGCAGCGTGCAATCAAAATCCAGCCGTCACTGCATCTGTCACACTCATACACACGCGCACACACACGCACGCACGCGCGCACACACACACAATCAACCCAACTCCCAATCTGTCCGAGAGCCAGCAGCCCTGATACACTGGCAACCATTCAAGGCAACACAGGGAGGCAATTTCACCAGCAGACACCGTCCACCTAACAAATTTGTTCCAATTTGTGCACCAACCTGCCGCTGCCCCTACACTTCCCGCTTGCCTCAGAATGTGGCCAGTGAATCAACGGCACTCCTCCATCCATCTGAAACTGCTGTAAGAGCCTCGTTCGCATTCGAGGCTGCTCTTCCCGACACGGAATGTCACAAGTAACTCAGGAACCACTTCTGAACGTACGAACGGAGAGATGGTTCGGTTTTGTGAATGGATACACAGTACATTCCAAATTACCTGAGTGACACACCTGAAGCTAGGTTATAAACGGATACTGTGCAATAACTGTGGCTTTTTTTTTAATTATTATTATTTTATATATGAACATTGCTTTTTTTCCTTTTTTTTTTTTTTTTACTATTTTTTTCCATTGGATGTTTTAAAAGTTACAAAATCTGGACAGAGTGTAAACATAAGTCTGAGTATATCTCTTTTTTTTCCCTATAACATACATAAAGTAATATATATATATATATAGTTTTCAAACAAGCTTTTTTGTCTCTTATATAGATATCTATAGATAGATACAGAGAGCTTATTTATACTGTGGACGTTAAAAAAAAAAAAAAAAGACGACAATAATCAACTCACTATCAGTTTCAGATGCATGCCGCTGACCCTATTAAACCCTTCATGACGCTTTATGTTTTTTTTTTTTAAATACTTTTTGCCAGCGTAACTGTGTTAGAGCTGAGTTCAGATTATTACCGTCGGCCACTCCGCTCGTCCGAAAAGGAAGCGAAGCAAAGCTGCGAGTTTATGGACCAGCTGTGCAACTGTTTAGGACAAAAAAAAGTGATTAAAATGTTTGCGAAATGTTTGGAATGTGATCACTTAGCTTTTCCTTTAAGATGAACAGTAATGATAACTTCTCGCTTGCATATTTGGAGGTTCATTAAACCAACATCCACTCATGCTCTGTAATTTCTGCATTAACGATACATAATCTATTTCCGGCTTCTCCCGATGCTGCTGCGCGTGAAGCGTGGCGTCAGCCTGCGCTCGAACCTTTCCGTTCATCCCTGTGAGTAACAGTGCTTAGGAGAATGTTGTGCACATGAAGGTGGTTTGTACTGGAACGTTATCTGTGTGTTCGGGACCTTGTTGCTATGCCATGCAGACGGTGGAGTTTTCAGCACAAAGACGGGACCCTCCAGAGAGGACCGGCGTGGAGGGAGGGGGTGGGGTGGGGTTGGTGGTGGGGGGGGCGGGTAGAGGCCCTCTAGGCAGCCTGCGGTGGGACGGGGGGGGGTTCGCCACAGAGACCAGCTCTGCGCAAATCTAGCTAACTGCATAGTTCTGGGGCTGGGTGGGGCTTTCTGAAGGCGCCTCCTGCTGTTGGGACGGGGAGGTGGCGGGGGTCTCGGGCGGGTCGTCTGTGCTGGTGCTGGTGGAGACCTGAGTGGGGTGGAGGGGGGCGTAGATGGGAGGGGGAGCCACGCTGGGGCCGGCCCCCGGGTCGCCCTCCTCCTCGGGCTGCGAGCCGGAGTGCTGCAGGAGAGAGCCGGGCAGCTTCACCGGGCAGAACGCCGAGCCGGTGGGGATGAAGTTCACCTTGTTTTTGTCAGGGCAGGAGAAGAGTGGGACGGTGGCCGACTGTCTGGACCTGAACAGGAGAGAAAACGGGGGTCGCATGAATGAAAAAGAAACCTGCGAGTCCTGCACAGACAGACTAATTTAAAAGAAACAAAACAAAAAAAACAAAACAATAAATCTAAATGAAATGTACCTTTAATATGAAGAAATGTTTCTGTCTGAAAACGAACCTGCAATAATAAGCCCCTATCCCAAGAAATACCTCAATAATAGTCATAAGTGTTCAGTGCAAGTGCGGAAACACCAATACAGCGGGTCTTCGGGTTACGGCACAGTTTCGTTAAAACATACGACAAAAAAACAAAACAAAGCCACAAAAAGGAAAAGGACATAAATATACTGTACTTGTATACTGCACTGTAGCGGGGGACCAACTCCCTCACTCCATTCATCCACCGCACGCAACCGAACTAGTTCACCCACGCAGTCCAAAAGCAAGATGCTAATGGCATTAGCTGAAACTCTCAATTTAACGTTTTTATGGGAGTGAGCATTGTAAACTCAAAATGTCGTATGTCGAGACTGACGTAACCCGTGGACCACCAATAGTCACGTATTTTGAAATGTCTGTATGTAGATTTCCTCGCCACAGATTATCCTCTGTGGTATTTAGTGCTGCAGCTGAGATCAGGTTGGAAAGTGTAGGAATATTCCTTTAAAGCATTAAAGTGCTCGAAAGCTCCAGAAAAGAGGCCACACTCACGTCATTTCCTCAAACACCTTGATCTTCTCACAGCCCTCCGGAGGCTCCCTCTTGAACATGTAGCTGTTGTTGGGTTTGGGAGACGAGGCGAACTTTGGTAGTGGGGAGCTGCTGCCACTGTCTGTAAAAGGGAAAACAAGACTGAAGTTACACTTCTGACCAGAGCCACTACTGAAACACGACCTACAGTTCAGTGAGTCAAAACAAAGCCCAGTGGCTTTACAGAACAAAGAGAATCATCCTCAAACTTTAAAGGGCCCAAACCAATGAGAATGACCTGCATATTTGCTTGTTTTTTTTAAACAGAAGTTGTTGGTTTCAGAAGATTACAGACCATGGACCACGCTAAAAAAAAACAAAAAACAAAAAAAAAAATCATTTGAGGTAGAAAAAAAAGACAGAAGAAACATCATAGACCAAACCATATAAACCTTGACAGAGTTTGATCGATGTCAAGTCAAATAGGTGTTCATCCACGATGTTCGTCCAGGTCCACAAAGTTCTTCTAGGACCACAGCGTTCCTTAGAGACCACAATGTTCCTCAGAGACCACAAAATTCCTTAAAAGCACCACAATGTTCCTTAAACTACTACAACATTCTTCCAGGTCTAGAATGTTACTCCAGGACCACAACGGTCCACCAGGGCCACAATGTTCCTTAGGGACCACGACGTTCCTTAAGGGCTTTCCTTAGAGACCACAGCGCCCTTCAGAGACCACAGTGTTCCTCCAAGACCACAACGTTCCTCCAGGACCACAACGTTCCTTAAAAGCACCACAATGTTCCTTAAACTACTACAACATACTACAGGTCTACAATGTTCCTCCAGGACCACAGCATTCCTTAAAGGACCACAAAGTTCCTCCAGGGCCATAATGTTCCTCCAAGACTACAACATTCATTAAGGGACCACAACGTTCCTCCAGGACCATGGTGTAACATAAAGAACAAAAACAGAAACACCACAAGACTACACAAATTCAGCTACAGCTGTTTGTTTGGAGATCTCTGAGGCTGTATCTGAAGGGAGCATAAGAGCCAGAGACGAACATTCATCTTAATTAGGCTTATTCTACCTAATGAGAGGGGAAGATTGTGCCAGCGTCCTCAGTCCCTTTTCGCAATATCCATTAAGGGTGCATAATTAAGTTTCCAGAGCCAGTTAAGATTTGTTTATGTTTTTACCCCCAGATCCGTGAACCCTCCCTCGGACCATTTAAAGGGGAACTTTGCTAATGATCCCATGCGCAAGTTGCCTAATGGGATGGTATTAGATTTACTCAATTAATTTTACAGCCCGAGCATGAGCTAAACTCGCTGAATATTTACTGCACAGTCGGCACTGATATTTCAGGGGCTGCCAAAAAAATAAAACATCACCTGTGTGGTGTTTTAGGCAAAAACATCCTTCACATTTTCATGCTGCCTAATAATCCATTGCACTTTCATTTCGTTTATAATGTGCGCGCTGCTACATGCAAAAATTCTCATCCATGTTATATTTGTTCTTGAATACTGTCTCAGAGCTTCTAAATTTTCATACATCGATGGTATAGTTATACATTTTGAACTAATTTTGCACATACAAACACAAAATTATATGCCAGTATTGTTGCTGATGCAACATTTGCACAATATTTTGGATGTTAAAAATGTACCTAGTACTAAATTGTACATACATAGACCATTTTTTACTTCTAATTTTGAAATTATATTAATAGTTTTATTTATGTGTACTCTGTAAAATCTGGAGCAACACAGTCTCGTCTAACTGTGTACAGCTGAGATGACAATAAAGCTCACTTTGACTTTGAGAATATTGAAGGATTACTTGGATAACCCTGTCTGGAATCCAGAGACCGAGGGAATGGATCAGGATAGAGGGCTTTGATGAAGAGCTCTCATTTTCATCTCACATTAACAATCTCTACCAATCTTGTACATTCCATCTTTCTAACATCAGGAAAATTCGTCCAGTCCTCACCACTGACGCCTCTCATTCAGTCACTCATCATCTCAAGACTGGACTGTAACCCACTCCTGGCTGATCCTCTTCTGAAGACCACCAAACCTCTACAGATGATCCAGAACACAGCAGAACATCTGGTCTTCTCACACTTCACTCCACTACTGTAGACCTTCACTGGGTCGCTGTAGTCCTCCATTAGATTTAAAACTCTGACGCTCACCTACAAAGCCAAAACTGGTCCGGCGCCTTCAAACTAATTAGATGTTATCAGACCAGATCAGCGTCTTAGAGCTTCAAGCACAACGGCTGAGGACCTGCATCACGAACCTCCCCTGCTGAGAACTGCTGAGACCCTCACTGTCTTCCAACTGTCTTCACTGAGCTCTGAGGAGAACATCTACATGTTCATATTATACACTAACTTAACACAGATTTCCCAAAACAAAATCTTGGGAACTAACCCGATCTCTGGTAGGATCTTAGTCTACTAGGAGCTCTTAATTTTAAGTTTAGGTTTACTAGTACACTGCTATACTCAGCAGTGAGCGATAAGTGGCCCGAATCCTTTTCAGAAAGGTCACCCATAAGTTGAAGCCTCTAACAAACAGCACTAAATGAGCAAAAGCTTTCTCTGCTTCTAAACACACAACAGCCTTAAACTGCTTCTGGTTAGAGAACGAAATTAATTTAACACCCCGCTTAAGTCTGAAATACAGTAACGTTTTTGTGTAAATCCAGTTTGGTCAGAGTTTATGAGGTTAGGGAGGACACCTTCAAGTCTCAGAGCAAGGAGTCTGGAGCACAATTCCATCTCAGACAAGGCTGATGGGTCTATAAGAGGCACACAAATCAGGGGGCTTGTCCCGTTATACGGTTAAATGATCTGTTAGCAATATCTGCAGAGGGTGGCTGTCAACACTTTTGAAAAAGCTCAACATGCCCGGGAGTTGGGCTGACAATATTCTAGACAACACCTGTCAGGGACTAAAACTTCACATTGTTTAAGTACAGTCTCACAAACCTTGTCTTCATATGACGTTTCTCACGAGTGAAGACGAGAGCTGAATCTTGTACAGAAAATGCCTTTTTCCTATCCTCACTGGAATGATACTCTAATGAATACATTTTTACTTCATTAGCATATTTTTAGAATGGTGTGCCGCCGTTATCTCTGATACTGTAGAGCTGATGCTGTATTAACCTCCATTCATTCTTAGCTATCATCTCAAGAACTTTGTCCTCACAGATGGGTTTGCAGAAAGTTAGTCAGGAGTGATGGAAGAGACCTGGATCTTGTACAAAAAAGTGCCCTTTCCTCCTGCCCCACAGAACGGCACACTAATGAATACAAATGCAGGTAAAACTCCATCATTAGCTCATTTATGTGCATGTTTTTATAATAGTGCAGAACCTTTTCACCTTTCAAAGCTGATTTTGTATTAACTTCCATTCTTCCCCCAGTCAAGTGAGCAAGACAACGTCACGGTTTATTTCAGGATTCTGGTTAGGAGCCGCTCTAATGCAGAGCGAACGCCACTTAACTCCTGAATTAAACACTCAGAGTCTGACATTAATTCCTCCTCAAGTTTTTAAACTTTCTCTTCCAATTCTAGTTGGTTATTAATGGCTTCCTTTTTATGCAGATGGGTAAGATATAATTGCTCCCCTCGCATTGGCTTTTAACGAGTCTCCTAACACTGAAGAAGTCTACTGGAGACGTCTCTGTAAGGTGGACAGAGTTGATGACTGAATTGAATAATGTCTTGATACCTATGTAGCATTTCTTGCTTCTTTTGAAATGATTAATTATCTTGTAATTATCTTTGGACGTAACCTTTGCCAACTCCGTGAAATGCATTTATAACTCCAGAAAATACGAAATAACCTCTGACTTCCCACTCCTTATCCTTCTGTTTGAACACATCAAAAATTGGCGAAATGGAGCACGAGTGGTAAAATCCAGTCATGAATGAAAAGGTAAAAACAAATGACCTACACCAACCCACACCACTGAATACAATTATATTGATCAGAACAAACCCGGCTCAAGCCCTCCGGCCCTGCTCAACATAACAGTAGGTGACTAGTCCCTGCTGTAAAACACTGGTAGGAAAATCAGCCACTTCAATCCTTCCATGCAGGTTAGAGGTTCTCGCAAATTGGCAAATAAGCGCTTATTCCTGTCACTGAAGCACAGAGTTGCATCATAAGTCTGATTTCTTTCTGCAGGAGCTGGTCTCAGGCTTCATTAAACGCACACTGGGGATCTTTCACTCTGAGTGAAAGATCTCACGTGATGGAAATCCTCTGCTGCTTGGAGGGCTATTCTCTTGTTTCCATAGTTATGGAGTTTAATCAGCACTGGTCACGGTCGGTCATTCCTCGGTGGTCCGAGAGTTCTATGAGCGTCTCAAGTTTCATATGAAGTTCTAGCCAAGGAGGGAGCCAAGTCTGAAAGAACTTTACCAGCTGTCCTCCCCCAGTGTCCTCTTTCAGGATGATGAGGATGTCTTATCCCTGCGGTCTTTAGAGCCCTCCGCTCTCTCAGGGTTTTCACAGAGCTACTTTGTGTGACGACAGTGACGCCTTATTTTCAGGATTCAACGGTTTATCCTGTTTCAGAACTGTGACTCTCAGCATCATGATACGTTTAGTGTTGTTTTCTATGTGAGCAGTGATGGAACAGGGAACCAAGTAATTGGGGACATAAATGTGGAGAAAAGCACTAATCCAGTCAGTCACAATTTGTGCCAGAAAGACTTTATAACAAGGGAGGCGCCACCAGTTTTGGCCCCTTTGCTGCCACCAAGATCTAGACATGATCTGGCACAAAGCAGTGATCATAATGTTCAGATACGTTCTTCTTTTTTCTTTAATATAAGAAGATAATAGAAGTAGGAGCTGAGCGAAAGTGATCCAGTCACAGTGCTTGCATCACATAACCCCCATTTAGTTGATATGGTTCATAAACAGTGTTTCAAAACACGGAAGAAACACAGAAAAACAGTCTGTTTAGAATTCTCTGCTCTTTATATGTTACAAGCATTTACATTTACATACCCGCTTATTTAGGTTTAATTCCACCCATTCAGATAAACAAATAATAGTAAAAAATAGTGGATTCCTCAGATCATGCACATACTCACCTATTCATTCACTCTTTTTACACTGGATCTTTATATATTTACGCTTTATTGTACATTTTATCCACCTAGATAATATTTGACTAGTTTTTTGAACATTGGTATGAATGGCGTACATTTACTGTGTGTTTGATACACTCACCGTGTCAGAGTTCACGCAGTTACAAAAAATAAGAACATATTACGGATGGGAATTTCAGCAAAATGTTATTTGTGTTTTCAAATTAGTATTATTACAAAAACATCCAACAACTTGCTTTCTGATTCTTTCTATTCAAAATGATGTTGACACGCTTTTTGTTTGAGAGTTGAGGCCGGTTTAGAGAAAATTCTGCCAATGGATCACACAATGGAAGTAGTGGGCATTCATAAAATATGCTCTTGTATAATATTATAATAACTGTGGGAGAAACAATCCACCTCGTGTGTGTGTGTGTGTGTGTGTGTGTGTGGGCCCACCGGGGCCTGGCTGATGGTGCTGTGTGTGGCTATGATAATGGGGCGTGTGTGTGTGTGTGTGTGTGTGTGTGTGTGAGAGAGCTCCCCGGGGCCTGGCTGATGGTGCTGAGTGTGTGTGGCTGCGGTGCTAATGGTGCTGTGTGTGTGTGTGTGTGTGTTTGTGTGTGTGTGTGTGTGGGGCGCAGATGGTGCTGAGTGTGTGTGGCTGCGGTGCTGATGGTGCTGTGTGTGTGTGTGTGTGTGTGTGTGTGTGTGTGTGTGTGTGTGTGCTTACCTTTGTCCCGGTCGTCCAGCAGCTCGTCTGTGGAGTAGGGGCTGCCGTCGTGTGACCCCGGGGGGCAGGCGGGCGAGGGGCAGGGGGACAGGCTGGAGCAGCTGCTGGAGCGGCCCGGGGCCGAGGGGGTCTGGGTGTCCACGCTGCGGCTACTGCTGCTGCGCTGCTGGGGGGGAAACGGAGCCCGCCGGCCATCGGGCACCTCCAGAGCCTTAGTGGAACAAGGGAGGAAAGAAGAGAAAACATTCATGTGAATAGAGCTTTATTGTCATCGCAGCTATACATTAAGTACGCAGTGAGACGAAATATCGTCCTGCTGGACCATCAGAGCAACATACAAGACAACACACTCAGACAGATCAACAATGAGGGTAAATAGGGGGAATAATTATATTTAAACATTATATATATATAATCTAATTGTACACATGCTTTACCTAAATAAAATATTATGGGGGACACAACAGGAAGACAACAACAATACAGCATTGTATACAAACGTATAGTATAGTTATAACACATTATATATATTGTCTGGAAGGTTGAAAAGAAAATGGAAAACGTTGTTAAAGACAGAAAAAGAGGAAGAAGGGGCGCCAAACATCTTTATGCTACTAAAGAACAAATTTACTACTAAAGGTCTGCAATATTCCAAGGCACCAGCTTTGAGAAACATCTCTAATGTTCAGTAATATTCTGGGCTGCTCCCAGACAAAAGATGACAATCGTGAAACAATGGTGTTGATTTCTTTTCTTGTTTCTCCTAAATGGTGGTCCTGCGTCGTACTGCGAGAGAGGTTCACAGACGGCCGTCGTCACGGCGACCAAAGACTACAAATACTGAGATCATTTCCTCACAGTGTCAGAAATTTAGGACGACCATCTCACAGTGTGTGTGCTGCTACGACTCACGACTACTGACCAGCCAATCAAAGTGCAGCATTTATCAGACCCATGTCCCACAGTGTGATCTGTAATGATTTTGGAAGATGAAAAAAGGTCCAGATACAGAAGATTTGTCTGTGTGCACCTTCAGTTCCTCCTTCTCTCCGTTATCCTTTATGAAGACTTTCTCCAGCTCGTGGTTGATGCCCTCCATGCTGCTGGGCACTCTGGAGATGGAAGGCTTCGGCACAGTGATGTTGGACAGTGGCATCTGCGCCGGCTTCGACATGGGTGACTGCAGGAACACACACTGGTTAAACAGAAAGAAGACTGGTTAAAATATCTCACGTCAAAATAAGAGAGCTGCTTTAGGAACAGCTTCCCCAAGTCTTAAGGAGTCCCACAGCAGAAGCAGATCCCAGACCAGCTCTCTTCCGCAGGTGATTATTACATCTGTATATCCTCCTGATCGTGAAACTGATGGTGCTGTGTGTGTGTGTGTGTGTGTGTGTGTACACACCGGGGGCTGGCTGGCGGTGCCGATAGTGTGGTGTATGTGTGTGTGTACTGGGGCCGGACTGGCGGTGCCGATGGTGCTCTGTGTGTGTGTGTGTGGCTGTGTGTGTGTGAGTGTACCGGTGCCTGGCTGGCGGTGCTGATGGTGCTGTGTG
>JBBPCY010000142.1:21131001-21141249 GCA_037974405.1 Brachyalestes nurse | reverse complement strand
TATCCTTGTCAGTTGGAGGCCTGCGCTGTTTGTATGGGCTTTCCTGGCCGCGTGTTTGTATGGGCTTTCTTAACGCTGTGCAGTGTTTGTGTGGGCTTTCTTAACGGTGTGCAGTGTTTGTGTGGGCTTTCTTAACGGTGTGTAAAGCTGCTGTATACAATCATGCGAGCAGGCGCTGCAGAGAGCAGAGAATGGCTCCTTTGGCAGTGTTTCGGCAGCGGGAGAGGAGTGTGTTTCCTTTGTTTAGTACACACAGCTGAGTAACGTGACTCAGGAAGGCTTGGTGTCATGTGAAAGTGTGATTCCTCGCATCATGCCGGTGGCTGGCGAGAGATGACTTGGCGCAGGGTTCTCGCTCCGTGTTCGTGCGCGCGGCAGAGACAATAGAGAACATGCTGTAGATGAGTTCTCTAGTGGCTGCCTCTGCTGGCCGTCTTTCCAGGGGTGCAGGAATGGAACGGACCGATATTCCTTTCAAACCTGCGTTTGTCCTTAATAACATGCCCTTAACCCGAATAACGAGAACCACACAGGTATTTAATTCCTACCCATCTACCTATGAATTGATGACCCAGTCACACTGTTGTTGTTGACTTTTATTATGATTCGTATTATAATTGCCACCGCTTCTTCTCCTACAGGTTTTGAGATTTCGGCATTTGGCCTTTTTTTTTTTCTCTGCTGTTTTAATCTCATTCACGGTGATGCGCGTTTTTTCCGTACCCATTTTCAGGCTGACGCGTGCCCCCCCGCCCCCCCAGCCACTTTATGTGCACTGTTAATGGGGTTTGATCCAATTAAATCTTTTTTTTTTGTTGTTAAACAGCCTTTAAGAGGCTAAAACACAGGTCAGTTATTTAAAAACATGTTTTGGTTTTTTTTCCCCCCATTAGCATTAGCCAGCTCTCCCACAGACCAACAATCCACTTAAAGGAGAACTCCACCTGCTTTCCAGACTCCCCGCGTAATGAAGTGTTGAAGGTGTAATCGGAGAGGCTCAGCGCGGGTTTGGTGTGAGATGCTCCATTTTGGAGGAACTCAGTGAGTCAGAACTGTTTACAGTGTTGGTGAATGGAACCAGACATCTGCCTCTAAAACAGGGGACCACAGAAAGTTAAGTAGTTAAAAGTATAGGCACCATAGTGTAACTGCTGCAACCACCTAAGCAACAACCACAATCACAAACCACATTTTCTTGCAGGAATGCATTGCAGCTTCATACTGTTTTCATAATGTGAGATAAACAGCAAATAAAGAGGCAGCAAAACTTTGACCAATAAAGATTTTGACCGTAATGAAGTCAGAACTGGTCAGAAAACTTCACGACCGCCGCACCCCCAGTCTCCTCTCCATGCTGTAATGGTCCTCATGTGTTAATGCTGTTTTATTAAAGGCCTGTATGAGACAGAGCAGCCGAGCCCTCCCTCCTTTCTGCCTCAGGGACGTTACAGGCTGGACTTTGGGTCCAGCAAAGTGGCTGAAGTGTGTGGGGATCATGTGGTCATGCCGTCTGGCCCAGTGCCCGTTTACCAGCACCTGTCTGAGCTGTGGTGGGCGGCTGCGTCGTTAAACTTCACAGCTTGATGGGTTCCAGGCCTATAAAAAGAATGATGGACATCTTAAGGGGGGGACAGGGGATGGAGCCAGAGACGTTTATAGGAGAATGGGTCTCTCCCTTTCTCACTCTCTCTTTCATTCTTGTTCTCGTTCTTTTCTGTTCCTCTTATCTCGGTTCATCGGTCTCACTGACCGCTCGCTCTGCTTTATGCAACAGAGGATTAGTCCGGCCGCTTAAGCGGAATGGTGTTTAGATTGGATTAGAGCTGACGACTGATATGACTGATATGAAAGTTTGCGTGGATTTAAAGATTTTAACGCGCTGGCTAGAGCTTTAGAGACACCGCACGGTTTGTGACCATCTCACTCCAGTTATCCTTGTTCAGGTCATTCCAGTCAGATGCGTGGCATGAACCCGAGTGACACAAAAACGAATCGAGGGTTTGGAACGCGCTCAGTCGCGCACCTAAGAAAAATGTGTGATCTTTGACTTGCTTTCCTCACATGGTGCTGGCTATTATCGTGTGCCATTTGCATCTCTAAAGGTGGGCACAAAGGCACAGCTTGAGTGAGATCGGAGCAGCATCTTGACCTCGCCTGAATGAGCACATGGATATGAATAACCAGCCTTCAAAGCCGTGGCTGAATAGCGTACGAACATAAGCTTTGTGCTCCTGTATGGAGGAAAAATTGCCTCGTACAGCTGAGATATTCAATAAACAGCAAGTGTTTGTGAAGAGTCCCGTGGGGGATCAGTTTTGTTTGCTTCCTGCTGACCTCTGTGACCTTGTGTTCTTTGTGCTCACCTGACTGATGACCTGATATGTGGTGAGGAATGAGGTTAAAGGGTCGAAGGCCTGCCCAGTGCATTCCCATCTTTGTCGGTCGCAGCCATGGAGCACGTTCAGCAGACAGGAAAGCAATAAATGCCTCAAACTGAGTGCCTGTGTTTACACTAAGTGTTCTCCTTCGGGACATGCGTTAAAATCACACTCATTCTTTTCCAGGCAGGGACTTAGACGGGCTTTCTGGCCTGTCATTACTGCATCAGGCAGCCCTGTCTGTTCCCGTTTCCACTCAGTTCCTCGGCCCTGGTCTGGCCAGCTTCTCCTGCTCTCAGGTGTCTGCTGCCAAGGCTGGCTCTGGGATCGTTTTAGTTTTACAGTCCAAGCAATAGCGGCCTCACCAGTGTTTTCCTGCATGAGCGCTGTTTTACATGCATTACAGTGTTGTGTGTTGTACGTGGGTGAGGCTGCCAAGCAGCTGCAGCGGTGGGGATACCAGACCTGCTGACTCGGTGCAGTGTTGGATTAATTGATTTGCTGACTAGGGGTCGAGTATCGACTTGGCCAATTATGGCGGGGGGTCAATTTTCAGCATTTTTGCAATTATGGGTATCGTTATTTTCTCGTATCGCCAATTTTTAAATTCTTTAATTTTTTTATTTTTAAATGAGTCTCTGTAGTCATGTATCATGTGGTCTAGTGGCATGTCTCAGCTACCAGCAATGTTACTGAAGTGAGGCCAGAATCTGCCTCGGACTCTCCTGAAATGCCTTTCAGCATATGTTTATGGTTGAAACAGAGACTTTTGTTTTGAATTATATTGAAAGTTTGATATTTTTACTTAAATGTGTACCAGTTCCAAATATTGGTTATCAGTCTCTTTGATTACTAGTTGTGGCACTAAAAATTGCATTGCCAGTGCATTATTGGGGTAGCCTCCTGCTAGTGCAGTGTTGGGGTTCTCCTCTGACCCAGTGCCATGTTGGGGTTCTCTGACCCAGTGCAGTGCCGGGGTTCTCCTCTGACCCGGTGCAGTGTCTGGGTTCTCCTCTGACCCGGTGTAGTGTTGGGCTTCTCCTCTGACTTGGTGCAGTGTTGGGGTTCTCCTCTGACTTGGTGCAGTGTTGGGGTTCTCCTCTGACTTGGTGCAGTGTTGGGGTTCTCCTCAGACCCGGTGCAGTGTTGGGGTTCTCCTCTGACCCGGTGCAGTGTTGGGGTTCTCCTCTGACCCGGTGCAGTGTTGGGGTTCTCCGGGCTCCGCGCTGCTCTGCACGTGTGCTGCGACCTCCGAGCCAGCTGCTCTGTACTGACAGGCGCTGCTGAGAGACTTTATCAGGAACATGTGGCCCATCTGGAGCTGTTTTGCTTTGTGAGCGGGAGAAAGAGAGAGAGAGAGAGAGAGAGAGAAAGAAAGGAAAGGAGAGGGAGGCACAGAGAGGACGTAGAAAGAACAACTGCCAGTAGCTATGAATGGGTTCTCCTTCTAAGCGCTCGAAGACATTTCTGTCGTCCTTGTTCTTCCAGTAGTGTTGTTGTTTAACTTGATGGCTTTTCTGCATGGACAGGCAGCGCGTGAGTGAATCTCAGCCGCGGAGCCGTAATGCGTCGTCCAGAGCGGCTAGAAGTGCTGATTCTGCTTTGTGTACTCGGCTGCAACAGGAAAAGGAGCTCGATGATAACTGTATTAGAAAGTGTCGATTTGAAATGCTCATTTAATAAGGAATCGAGTCAAACACGGTGGTTTGAGTGGAGCAAATACAATTCCCTTGAGCATCTAAGCTTCACTGATGTATGGCTTTGCTAGTTATCATTGTGGATATCTTGAGGAAATATTGATGTTTTGCTTGTCTTGTCGGATTATGTCTGACAGAGTATTTATTGAAAGATATCATGAGGTTGCTCGGTGGAGTTTTCGCTCTGTGGCTATACAGCAGCATGTAGAATTTATTTCCAGCAGATTCTTGGCAGAGCGTCTTCACGATGTTAATGACGGATCTTTGTTGACTCTGTACAGATTTTGTTTTCCAATGGAGACGCTCCCTTCAGCTGTACGGGCTGTTAATATCCCCGCAATGGGGAAGAAAAAGGGCCGCTTGCTTCAGTGTTTCCCCACAAAGAGTTTAAAAGCCCCCACCACCCCTCCCACGCTAAACCTCAAATAGCTGCACCCCCAGGGTCTATCAGCGCCTGCCCTCTCTTCATCGCTTCATCCATCTCTCCCCTGCATTCATTCAACTGGCTCTCCCTCCCTCCGTTCCTCACCCCTGCTCCTCTTGTCTGATCCGGAGTGGAGTCGGCTCTGCCGCTGAGATTAGGAGTGACTCCTGCAGATGAGGAATGCTTTGATACTTTGTAAAGGGGGGGGTGCTGACCTCGGGGCAAGAGCGTGTGGGGGGGGGGGGTTACCCTGTTTACTCCTGGCGCCGCAGTCAAGCTTTTGTTTATGGAAGCTCCCTTCCCCCTTTTCCTCACCCCTCTCTGGTGCTCTTTTAGACAAGCATTAACCTCAGCTGAGAACAGACACTCACACAC
Organism: Brachyalestes nurse; assembly: GCA_037974405.1. Lineage (NCBI taxonomy): Eukaryota > Metazoa > Chordata > Actinopteri > Characiformes > Alestidae > Brachyalestes > Brachyalestes nurse. The sequence continues at coordinate 21,136,375 of JBBPCY010000142.1, read as the reverse complement.
TCGCTCTACTTGGCAAAATCCCAGACCCCGGTCCTGAAGTACTTGTGTTTGTTTGTCTCCACGCTGCGAGCCTCAAAGCTCTAGAGTGAGATTACGTTACTGGAGAATTTGCAGCAGCCTGGCCAAATGTGCAAACTCGCAGCTTTCCAGTACTGCCGCAGTCGCTGGCACCCCTGTGTTTAGCACTTCATGCACCTTCTGTTTGGTCAGGATCACGTGGCTGAATCTTCTAAAATCTTCTCGTCCATTGCTTGAGGAGGTGCGAGGCCTGCTGGAGCTGATTCATGGCCGTTCCTGAATAAAACTCTTTCCAGATCCTTGAATCTTTGGCTCTCTCTCGTGGAATCACTTCTCAGCCCAGCCCACAAGCTGGTCTCCCATGAGAGTGATACAAAGGGGTATGGATTCATTTCGGAGGTGGATTCAGGCCTTTTTTTTTTATGAGGCTCATTTGAGGCTCCGGTTTGTTTTCTGATAGGTACGGTTAGTTTTGTTCTTTTTGAACATTCATGGCTTTTGTTGTCTCACACTCCCTGGGCACCCTAAGTTAAACTAAGGACAAAATCTATATGGACGCAATGATGATAAATACTGGTAGTGTTACAGGTGTGTCAGATACCACTTAATCCCTGGATACCACTTTCTGCTGATCGATTCAAGGGCTTAGTTTTACAGTGCTTCACCTTCTTACTATGTCTGCGCTGATGCTTCCCCGTTATTGCTTTTGAGTAGGTTTAGTCACGTTTGGGTTTCAAATTCAGCTGTACCAGTCGGGCATGGTCGGGTCGGGTCTCAAAGTCATGACTACGGATCAGGTTTAGGTTTGAGTTTCATGGCTGTGCAGACCTCTAGTTACAGGCTTCACTCTTTAAGGTGCGTGACTTTCTCTGACCTGGATTTTCAGGAACATTGCAAGACTAGTTGGGCATGTTCTCAAGTATTTTCATGCCCTGCTCTTTAAAAGATCCTCTGAATAAAGATCAAATTTTACATTTTTAACAAGCTGTCTTCTCCAGGCGGAACAGCTGCCCATCTGTCTAGCCTGACTGGGCACCAAGGGTGCCTCAAATCACCACCTCATTCTGGACCTGCAGTCGCTGGGGTCCCTTGTCCACGTGTCATAGTCTGGTTCGGCCGCTTTAGACTATGCTCCTCCCCCATTCAAGGGCGACTGATGCTCAAAGCTCCATTGGAGATTGTTGTTCCTGTTGCTGTGGACTAGATACTCTACTGTTCCTCCTCATACTTGGAGTCATCACCCGGTGCAGTGTTGGGGTTATCACCCGCTGTCCCAGTGCAGTGTTGGGGTTATCACCCGCTGTCCCAGTGCAGTGTTGAGGTTATTACCTGCTGTCCCAGTGCAGTGTTGGGGTCATTACCTGCTGTCCCAGTGCAGTGTTGGGGTCATTACCTGCTGTCCCAGTGCAGTGTTGGGGTCTTTACCTGCTGTCCCAGTGCAGTGTTGGGGTCATTACCTGCTGTCCCAGTGCAGTGTTTGGTTCCCCAGCTTTATTGACCTAGTGCCTGGTTACTGGACCTACTAACCCAGAGCAGTAGATAGGGCAGTGGGTAGGTCTGTGTGCAATACTCTTTCTCAGGTTGACCAGAGAAGGAAGGGTTCCTGTTTTTGAGTCTTGGTTCCTCTCTAGGTTTCTTCCTCCAGCTTAGGGAGTTTTTCCTCACCTCTGTTGCCTTTGGCCCACTAGCCTCTCGGACCTGGATTCTGTAAAACTGCTTCGTGACAACATTACTAATACATAGCACTATAGAAATAAAATTAAATGGAATTGAATCAGATTGAGCGGAGCACCGGACCAAACGAAACGTAACGAAATGCAGCTGTGAGCCAAATCTCCACGCTGACCTGAACCAAACTGATCCACCTCTATCTCACCACACCCTCGCGAGGGAGTGTTATTGGGGGAGGGGGCGAAAAGCCTGCATGTGTCACGGATGGGTTTCTTCATGCACACGTTCATGTATGAACCTATGCGTCATGCGGTGATGAACACCAGGTCTCGCAGTGAACCGGCGCTCTGCAGACCGAGGCAGCTGTTGCTTGTAAAGAAAGGTAACGCGAAGGTTATAAAAGCATTCTCTCATTCTCTCATTCTCTCGTGTTGCCCCTCCTCCCTGCACCCAGCTCCCACCCTCCATTTAGCCGGGAGAATCCAGGTCGCGCTGCTGCAGCTTTCCGGTGGGGCAGGACCGCTCCTTTTCTGCCGCCGCCGCTCTGAAAGCTAATCAATGACACAGAACAGCCCCACACGGAACATCAGAGCAGCAGCGCTTTGAAGGCCGAGGATGGGGATTATACAGGGATGAATGGGGACATCCTGCAGTAATCCGCAGGTGCTCACCCCCCCATCTCTCCCTCTCTCTCTCACTCACTCTCTCACTCTCCCTCTCGCTCGCTCACTCTCGCTCTCCCTCTCACTCGCTCTCTCGCTCTCTCTGTCTCTCTCTCTCTCTCTCTCTCTCTCTCTCTCTCTCTCTCTCTCTCTCTTACTCTCTCTCTGTGTCTCTCTCTCTCTCTGGGAAAGTCCAGATCTGCCATCTGGTGCGCATGTCGGGCCCAGTTGCAGCCAACTGGAAATTTAGCTGAATTTATATTTGGATTACTATGTTATTAGTAAATTATAGGCATGTCTTCAAAAATCACAAAAATGTCCATTTGACCCGAAATTGTGCAGTAAGAGGGTGAACCCAGTATTGGCTGGAATGTTTGTTCCTTTCCTGTCTACCACGCTGTATCAGGAGGATTTTAAAAAAACTCGCTTAGTTTTAAAAAAGTACAATGATCATACATGTCAACACTTTGGACCACATAATTACTGCCCCCACAGGTAAATCACTACACATTGGGCTGCGGGCTGGCCTTAAACAGCATCAGACAAACGCCAATGTAACGCCTCACTAAAGTCAGTCAAGTGCAGCTACTAGGGCTGAAACGATTATGCGAGTAACTGGAATAATTCGATTACAAAAAATGTTCAAGGCAAATTCTTTGCCTCGAGGCTTCGTTAATTTATGTCACCAAAGTCCATCTATTTAAAATGTCTCTGCTATTGTATCACTAGGTCTTTGACCGAGATAAAGATAGTTATCAGTTGGCGATTCGCCACTCTTTTGAGTGTATCTCTACAGTTCAGTGTGGTACTAAAAATGAAAATATATATAGCAATAAATGGGCTACATCACAAACCACTGTCCAAAACACCAAAAAAAGTAACCTAGATGGGCCAAAGTAAGCTCAACTTGATCAGTCTTATTTGTGAATTTTTTCACAAATCTAAAATTTTCAGTTTGACATAGATCACTGTGTGTATCAGGCCAGAAGTGGGAAAAGCAGTGTTTTTACACATTGGTAATGTGGTAAACCTTACAAATAATGAAAATACACTCATAAACCACAATATCCATGTTGGGTTTGATAAAACATGATTTGTGAAACCTTTCACAAATATATAACCACACATATCACCACTGAATTAACTGTTTGGCCACTTACCATAGCAATATATGGTCTACATCACAAACCAGTGGCCAAAACACCCAAAAAGGTTACCCAAATGGGCCAAACGTATTGTGAATATTTTCACAAACCTAAAATGTTAAGTCTGGCATAGGTCACTGTGTGTATCAGCCCAGCAGTTTTTTTTTTACAAATAAACCTTACTAGAAATGAAAATAAATAAACTACAATATCCAAGTTGGGTTTGACAAAACATGATTTGTGAAAAAGATCCACAAGTATATTTGCTTATGTCATCAGTCAATGTAGCTATATGGCCACATGCTAGTATTTTGCTATGTCCAATATATTTTGCCATGGAATATTTCTGTTTACAAGGTGGTTGTGCACTCCTTTTTTGTATTGCTTTTCTTTTTAAATTGGATATTCATTATATCATGGATAATAAGAGACAACATATATACATTCATGTCCAGTATTGTATTAACAAACTTTTACATTGTATTATATGTCAGAGATGTATAAAAGTAATTGTACAGTATACTTTGTCTAAACTCAAATATATAAACAAAATCCATTTGTTTCCTTATTAAGTTTTATTAAGGTTTGGGGGATATACAGTATTCGTGCTATACATACACACTATATGGACAACAGTATTGGGACACAGAACTTAAGCATGGAATTCAGGTGTTTAATTGAGAACCGCTGCCGCAGGTGTATAAAATGAAGCACCTAGCCATGCAATCAGGTTTACAAACAATTGTGAAAGAATGTTCTGAATTTATTCTGAAGAGCTCACTGAATTCAAGGATGGTACTGTCATAGGATGTCACTTGTTCAGTTAATGAAATGTCAGTTAATTAAATATCATCCCTGGTAGATATTCCATGGTAAACTGTAAGTGGTATTATGGTGAGGGGAAATCTTAAAGCTTCAGCCTTCCAAGACATTTTGGACAATTCTTTTCTTCCAAATTTGTGGGAACAGTTTGGAAAAGTCCCTTTTCTGTTCCAGCATGACTGTGCCACACTGCACAAAACAGGCTCCATAAAGACATGATTGGGTGAGTATGGTGTGGAAGAACTTGACTGGAACACACAAATCCCTGACTTCGATGCAATTGAACATCTTTGGGATGAACTACAACAAAAATTGTGAGCCATGCCTTCACAGCAATCATCTTCAGCCTGACCTCATAAATGCTCTTTTGAATGAATGGGCAAAAATCCCCACAGATACATTTCAAACCTTGTGGAAGGCCTTCCCAGAAAAGTGGCAGCTGTTATAGCTGCCAAACTCTGTATTGATGCCTATGGATTTAGAATGGGATGTCATAAAAGTTTCTGAAAGAGTAATGGTCTGGGGTCCCAATACTTTTGCTGTATAGTTTATCTTTGTTCATTACATTTTTTAAAAATTGAATCCTTACCTCTTTCTGTTCCTCATTATTGTGAAATGTTACATGAATGACATGTATTGATAGTTATGGTTGATGGTTTACATTTGTAATAAAATTATGCATGTCACTAAACTACAGAATAGTTAGTTTAGTCATCTTGGTCTTGACTTGCTTCCAGTTGGTAATCATTTTGTCTCAGTTTTTATGAAATCAAAGAAGTAGAAATTAAGTAAAAATGTATATAGCATTTTCTAAATAACAGAGCCAGTTAATGTTTGCCAGCTGTGTGGCCTGAAAGAGACAGCAGGCAAGTCACATTGGGTATGTATATTATACTTATTGTAAAAAATAAATCAATATTAGACTAAAGTATACAGAATGTGGAGATTGCTGCCACTGTTCCTGATGCTTATGGACTATGGACTCTCAGTCTCTCTTCCAACAATATTTACCTCTCTGGACACTAAAACCAACTCTGTTAGCCATAGAGGGCCTAA
>JBBPCY010000142.1:21055980-21066848 GCA_037974405.1 Brachyalestes nurse | reverse complement strand
CCTGACGCTCAGTTAGCTCATTACACAGCCAGTGGAAGGTGATGTTGTATCTGACTGAGCTGGGCTTATGGTTAAAATAGTTCTATCCGATGTTAGATCAGTTGCAGTTTCACTCATCTCTCTGTTCTGTCCGACTACAAGAAGTGAAACATTTCGTGAGGACGTTTCTCCTCTCTGCTGATCTCGCGCTGATTTTGGAGAATTTCTATGAAGAAAAAAAAAACATCACTTCATTCCGGGTTAAAAATGCATTTTTCCTGTAATGCCTTACATTACCGTGTTACAGCAAAAAGTAATGCATTACAGAAATTCGTTACACAATACTCCCTACACTGTTCCCTAATAGCAGTGGCCTCTTTCAGCAGGATAATGTGCTTTGACACACTATTTAGGAACCGTTTGACAGTTCCAGGTGTTTACTTGGCTTCCAAATTCATATCTCAGTTGTACTGGACAAACTAGTCCATTTAATGGAGGGCCCACCTCACTTTAACGTCTTGGTACAGATTCTATAGCACATCTTCGGAGTCCATGCCTCCAGGGTCAGAACTGGTTTGGAGGATTGTGGTTGTGTACATATGAGTTTTGCATCAAGCAGAAAATGGCTGTCTCTGTATGCACTTCAGCAGCTGTCTGGGTGGCGTCTCTCCCTGACTGTCAACAGCATGGGCTGTGCTGAAGGCTGGATGTGTGTAAACTCTAGAACTCTAGTGTGCAGTGCTCTGTCTCTCTGGCAGGAGGTGAGTCCTTGGCTTCGGCAAGGAAACTTTGGAATGAGGAATTCAAACTTTCAACGCTGGACCTGGTAAGATGTTCTGCAGGCAATAAAATATGAACATCTGGTTTTACATGCTGGTTATCAGACAGTCCTACAAAATTCATTCGGCTGAACAGACGATACTTGTTTGAAGCCTTTTTAAGAAAAAAAACACTCAGAAGACAACTTTTAATCCTTCATCCATCTTAAAAACCTACCAGTGAAGTTTATCTTGAGACAAAACAGACAGTAATGCTTTTATTTCGATGACTTCCCAGTTTGTATCTTCATTGTTTTCTTTTTGTGTATATAGTATAAAACAATGGCCTCTTTCAGTGTTGTCATGACAACATTTCAACCAATCAGAAAGCAGTGGTGTAGGCAGCTCGGCTGCGGCCCACTTTCAGCCCTGCCGCTGAGCAGCTCGGGTGCGGCGCGGGTTCGGGTCACTTTATTTGTGAGGGAAAAACATTTGTTCGCAGTGCGGCAGGGTTCCTTTCGCCAGTGGAAAAGTGCCAAATATATATTATAGTGGGATAAACAGTACTTATATTATGATAGGATCAATGTGGGCTTAACAGTGGTAGTGCTGGACAGCTACCAAATTTGAGATAACACCTTATTTGTCATTTATGTTATTGTTTAAAGGGGCTTGCAAAAGAATGAGAGAACTTGCTAGTTAGCTTCTGTAGTTTTCATCCAAAAAAGTGTTGAAAACCCACCACAAAAGCATGAAAATACATTCAAATAAAAGCACAAATATAAAATAAAACAGCTGGACATCAGCATTACAATAACAAGACCAAAAAATACAGCATTTACCCCAGCAGGGTAGCAATAATGCACTGTTGGGTTTGTTACCGGCTGACGTATGAAGAACCAAAAGCCTTTTCCATAATAGTTAGACTCTCTGTCTAAAATCTGCTAAATCCTGAACAAAGGAGTTACAAATAATTTCAGCAAAATAATAATGTCCAAGATACCATCACTGTTTTCAGAGGAACATATTTTATTTAAGTGCGTTGTGTATAAATGGTCCATTATAAGAAGGGCTAAATAGCAATAATATTGTGTGTTTCTGTGTTTCTAGACTGTGCCAGGCAGATCACAGGCCATTCCAGTTTCCAGCTATTGCAGAACTATGCTGTCAGTATTGCCAAAGGCCTGGAGACTCCATACCAGGTCATGAATTTGTCATTGGCTGATGACCATTGCCGCCTCTCAATAGGAGGTGAAATGTCTGATATCTAATTGGATGAGGGGGGAAGTTAGATGCATTAAAATTCCAGCTGCATAATTAAGAAATGCAGTTTCTCAATTAAACATACTTTAAAAAAAAAAAAACAATGTTGTTCGTCTGCCAAGACTTTTCACCGCCAGCAACCCAGACAGATTCTACCCAGTTTGGTGCGGAATTGCCCAATCTGGCAACACTTCTAGGAGCCTGTAGCAACAGCACAGCTGCACACAGATGTTTAGTGAAATATTACGCTTTATTTAGGATGTGGTTGCAGGACTAAATACAGATACTGCCTTAAAATATGGGTGCTAAATCATTTAATTATGTCAAATATCACTACTCACGTCAGTATTACTGATCTACTACTGATCTGTGTTACGTACAGAAACAGACTCGGTGTAGAGAACAACTCCAAACCACTATTTGTGTTACAAGTAAACTGTCGTAGAAGTTATTTACAGTATTAATACTCCAGGATTTGTGTACATAGCATACTGTATTTTATGTTGAGTATTTTCTGCCGAGTTTTTATTGGATTTATTTTTACTTCATGTGTTATATTGTTTATGTCTCTGTGTCTCTGTGTGTCACTCTGGATAAGACCGTCTGCCAGATGCTGTAAATATAAATGTAGCACTGTTTGTGTTGGTAAATGAGTGTTGTGAATAATCTAGCACCCAGAGAAGATCTGGTCAGTATAGGTCCTGTGATCAGAAACTGACCAGTGACAAATGTGTTTTTCAGGGTTTGGGCTAGGCCCCTTACTTCCAGTGAAGGACAATCTTGCTTCAGGACACCAAGACATTTCAGACAATGTCATTCTTCCAACTTTCTGGGCTCTGTTTGGGGAAGAACCTTTTCTATTCCAGCAGGACTGTGTCCCAGTGCACAAAGCAGCTCCATAAGGACATGGCTGGAGGAGTTCAGTGTGGAAGAACTTGACTGACCCACACAGAACCCTGACCTTCTCGTCCAGCATCAGTGTCTGACCCCATAAATGCTCTACAGAATGAATGGACACAAATTCACATAGAAACTCTGAAATATTGTGGAAAGCCTTGCAAGAGTGGAAGCTGTTCAAGCTGCAAAGGGGGGCCAACTTCATATTAAAGTCTATGGATCTGAGTCGTTTGCAGTATCATTGTTAGTGTAATGGTCCGGCGTCCCAATACTTTTCTCCATTTAGTGCACATCTCATTGGGGCAGTTGTACATAAACGCTAGGTGGCGCCAGTGAGGCGTAGAGTTTTTCCCACCCGTTTTTAGAAATGACAGCCAGTTCTGAGCTCTGATTGGCTAATCATCTGGTCCCAGCGCCTCAATTGAGGCTCTATTGACCAATAAGAGCTTATGTTTGCCACAGTACGGGTGGGAAAAGGTGAATGAATGTCATTGGTCATTGGCTTGAAAGTGGGCGGAGTTTCCAAGGCCAATTCATTCATATACAGCTGAGGGAGCCTCAGAGACACAGGAGAGAGAGAAATGAAAGAGTGTGAGGGCTGTTGGAAGTGAGAGAGGGATTGGTGTATGGTAGTCAGAGAGAGACAGAGAGAGAGAGATATATAAAGAGATAAAGAGGAGAAGAAGGAAGAGAGGTCGTCGTGTGTTTTTGTTTCTACTGCAGGAACGGTAGACCAAAGAGAAGTGCAAACATGCTGTGCCATGTAACGCGGCCGGACTCGGTGGTCATGGAGGTGGAGGTGGACACCAAGGCGAATGGAGAGGACTGTCTGAATAAGGTCAGTTCGTGTGTGTGTGTGTGTGTGTGTGTGCGCGCTCCTGAGTGCCTGTCCTTGTTTTTCTCCATCAGACACACACAGCTGAGCCTAAATTGGCTTCACAGTAGAATTGTTGCGTTCCACCTTAAATACTGCGTTGACTTCCACTCTGCCACGCGACCTACAAAGTAAAGTAGTGCTGTCCTGTTTAAGGTGGAATTGCAAATTCCAATCTGAAACCCAGTTTAAATGCTGAGTGTTATGTTGTATGGCATTCTGTCACAGACCTTTCTTGTCTTTTTAGCTGCCCAGTTATTTATACATTCATGCTTTTAGTGTCAAGTTTGGATAGTGAGTCGTTTTAGTGTCAGATTTCGGTTTTGAAGACAGTTTTGTACTAGGGTTGAATTATATCTATTAAGAAAAGCCCGAGAAGCATGGTTTTCTTCTTTATGTTGGTCTAAACGAATATAAGAGGCAGTAGTTTGGTGTGTTGATGTTGGAGCAGCAGCAGCGTGGCTGGGGTTACTATAGTTCATCTGTGGGAGCTGAAATGTGATGCTGAGCCTGAGCACATCCTGTAGACTGGGCTCACAAATGCATCGACATATTGACCATATCAGTCCCAATTCACTCACATTTCCTAATTAACAGTGTAGCCAATCAGCAGCGTCATAATTATTTATCGTTCATTCATCATTTAATTACAGAGATGTTGTGAAATTGGAAACGTGAGATGTGGTTCATTTCAGGGGAAACGTACCCAATTCTTTCCAGCAGTAGTGATGAGAACCAGGTTGACAACACAAATGACACATTTCAGTTACTGTTCAAACACACTAGAGAACCTACAAGTGTCTTTTATGCATTTGTTTGGAATATTGATAATGGGGAAAAACCAAAAATGTCATTGAAAACTATCATAAAACAATTCCGGAGGCATCAAGGATTCTGTCCACAACTATTTCATGTGATAGCTCTCCGAGAATTTAGTTTTTAGGGACATTTGGCTCCATTCACCACCACTGTGAACAATTCTAACTATATTTCTCTAGAACGGAGCGTCAACATCACTCATTGTTTGCGCCATAACTATTTAATTTTGCCAAACTTTTGCACAAACTTATGCCAGACTATTTCACATCATGTACAGTTGTGAATCTGCATTTGTGCAGTAGCTGACTCTGGTCCGTTTCTTGTTCCTCTGCCACTTTTTGCTCCTGTCAGGCCTATTTTAGATCGTCTTACAGGTGGGCTCTAGGACGTGTCCCTGTATTGATGGAATGTGTTCTGACCGTAGGTATGTAGGCGGCTGGGTATCATAGAGGTGGACTACTTTGGCCTGCAGTTCTCCGGCAGTAAAGGAGAGAATCTGTGGTTGAACCTGAGGAACAGAATCTCCCAGCAGATGGACAATCTGACGCCGTGCAGACTCCGACTGAGGGTCAAGTTCTTCGTTGAACCTCATCTAATACTGCAGGAGCAAACAAGGTAAACCAGTGCAGAATTTTGGACTGTGTTTGTGTGTATGAATCAGTGAAAAAACGCTGCTTGCGCCCATATAGGCACTTTTCTGCCGGAACTGTTCTGTATCTAAGCTGGTACTGAACTTGCATGAACTTGCAGCACGTTCCAGTGTATCTCAGTCCTGACTCGATTCTTTCCACACAGTTGTCCCCCAACTGCGTCCATGGAGTCCCTGGTGGAAAGTTTTTTTTTTCCTGCCAGAGCTGCTTTTGATGTTGTGCTCTTTTATTATTTATAGTCTTGTTTGTGTTTTTAATTTTTTCTCTGCATTCTTTATTGGTGTGATGTAAACCGAACTCAGATAACTTGTTAGTGTTGTCCTGGATCATGTTTCTTACAGCGTTTAGGATAAATTTGTTAGTGTCATAGGAAAATCCCAGTGAAAATTTATCTTCAGACAGTTGCATTTGTACTTCATCGACTTCCCAGTTGTTAGTTTGTATCTCCGTTGTTTTTGTGTGGGCAGAAAAAAAAACAGGTGGCTTCTTTCGAGAAATCAGAAGGCAGTGATCCAGTCAGCTCGGCTGCGGCCCAGTTTTGGCCCTGCCATCGAGCGACATGGGTACCGCTTGGGTACAGGTTGCTTTATTTGTAATGGAAAAAACGTTTGTTAGCAGTAAAGCGTGGTTCCTTGTGCCAGTCGATAAGCATAATTAGTTCATTAGCTGCTGTTGGTGGTGTTACTAACGTCTACACTTTTACAGAGAGGGCAGGAAGAGCAGCTAAGCTTATGAGTGAGTAATTGGTAGGGTTTGAGTAACGGGGGGGGAAGTACGTGTGGTTGTGAAAAAAAAGCCGGTAGCGCACAGTTTCCTACCTCACACCAGCCAGTCAATGTGAACCGTATGCCTTTTTTCAGCTCATTCTTTTACAACTGCCCTCAGTTCAAGCGTACGCAGAAAGATCTGGATCATGTTAAATATTAAGTCTTCATTAAGTATTCAACTACTGCTTCAGATGCACATCAGCAGAAGGCAGAGCATCAAGAAGTGATATGGCACCCAGTAGAGTGTGTGAAGTGTTTTTTTTTTTTTTTTCCTGGTACAGTGGAATGTCCTATAGTAACCCTGCTCCCTCAGGGTAACTCTAGGTCATTGTGCAGCTCATGGGGCCCCAGAGGCAGCTGGAAATCTGATCTAGGCTGTAAGTCTCTCACCCTTGGGGCAAAGCCAGGCCAATTCCCCACCCCTCCCCCATCACTCTCCTTTATTTGAGGGGATGTATAATTGTTTTGCCTCTTTTCCCCCACTTTTACCCTATTTTGGCACATCTGAATACATTTTTTTTGTTACTTTGGACCAAAAATGGTTCTCAAAGACTTGAAACCAAATGCCGTTAAAGTGCTCCTCGACTGCTGTGAGATGTCCCAAAATAAATAAAAAAGAGGAAGTCCACACTCACAGTTCAAAGTGGGGGCATTGTTAGGCCTGAGCATCCGGGCCTACAGTAAATAGTAATAATTAAAAATAGCCAGTAGCCCCGACTATAATTTATAATTATACCTCCTTCCAAAAAAAAACCAATTTACTATGGGATCAATAAAAGTTTTCTGGTTCTGATTAAAGGAGGGGTGATAGATTATAGCCCAAAAAATTTCCCAAACCACGCTTCTGGTCCAATGTGCTCCATATGTACTTCCCATTTTTGACAGAAAGCACAGGACAGTCTTACCAGTCCTTAAACTGGGCCTCAGAATGTTATATTCAACAGGTCGAGTGCAGCAGGTCCCTTCGGTTCTCTGGTCCGACGCTGGCTCTTTCTCTTTGACCTGGTATTTCAAAGCGTCTCTGCAGAGAGGCTGGAGATAATTTGGTAGAAATGTTCTAACGCACGTCACATAACAGATCCCCTTTGTGTCTGCTGGTCATTCCCCAGAGTTTCTGGGTTTCCAGCTGAGAGGGTGGGGGGACACGTGCCTGGACAAGACTTTCTCTCGTTCTCTGTCTGCCTTTCATGCTATAAATAGGCTCCCATGTGGCGCGCCAGCTCTGAACCATTTTGTACAGTCTTTAATGGAGAAGTTTTCAGAATCTAAATTACTTTTGCCAGGTGTTACATGGTACAGCAGTTTGCTCAGCATGACTAGGCTAAACAAGCATTCTAGCCTATTAACACACAGACACGAGACATCTTGGTCTATAGGTTTATGGGTTTCATGACACCTTTTATTGAGAACTAACACAAACCTGCTTTGATCAGTTTTGATGTTTCACCGCAGCAACAGCTGACACTTGTTTAAACAGGCCTTTATTCATGTTTGTGTAGGTAAAGGGTTAGTTGTACTGACAGGCTTGTGTACAGTCGCATGCAAACGTTTGAATACCCCCAGGCTAATTACACCGTGTTGACATTTTAAGTGACGATGGGCTGAAACATCCGGTTCAAAGAAGAAACTTATAGCAAATATACCATGGCACACCGTTTCCATTCGCTTGCTAAATGTAACATATTGGAGGAGGATAAAACCATAACTGTGTTTTTTTTATTTCATATGATAAATTGTGCATTAAAATGTGTGCAAGTCCGAAAAAGGATGTGAATCGACAAAACGTGTGCGTTGGCCGCGGTGCCAAAACTTTTGCATGCAGCTGTAGGCGTTAGTTATGAACGTAACTAACAGAAATATTAACGATATACCCAGATAAACGTATCTCGGTGCTGTTAAGCGCAGTAGTAAAACACTGCCCATCTCTTTGATTAGATATGGAAGTCTGTTACAGGGAGATATTGATAATGGTACATTGACACAGTCCTATGTCTGAAGTCTTCAGGACTAAAACCTGAACTAACAGATGTTCTACAGCTCTTATCAGCCTGTGGGGCTTTGTGTTTGCTGTGGTTTTTGACCTGGGGGTGGATGGAGGTGGATGTGTTGCCTGGTGCTTTGTACTCTCCAAACATGGCCCTTTTTTTAGTTTGTTAAAGTGACGTCAAACTCTTCTGCCCAGTTCCAGCATGAGCTTGCTTAATGGGATTCCCCTCTTAGAGTAAACACTGCGTATCGGTTTACTGGACCTGGTCAGAGTATGGAGGTCTTATTATATGACCTATTGGTCTTCCCCTGACCTCTGGGACATCAGCGGTGGTCGTAAAACAGATGGACTCGAGGCTGATTAAGAGCTGCAGAAGGCAGCGCTGGTGAGGAGGAGGAGGAGGAGGCAGGGCTGCTAATTTAAAGTCGCCGATGTTGCAGTTGTTCCTTTGAGCCCTCAAGGGTGTTCTTTTCTCCGCACATGTAATATCACTTAAGCCGGAAAAGGGCACGAGTCTGGACGGGGGCCAGAATGAAATGACCGGGTGCAGGAGAACACGACCACTGCTTGTGAAGATAATTTGAGTCGAGGGATCTGAAATGATGGCTTTCACAGAGAGGGTCTGTCTTCTAACCGGTCATGAGTGCAGAGGCTCACAGTTTACTTCTAGTAGGAGTTTCATAAAATATAAAATAGTATATCATTTTCCCCCCTCACTGTTAAATATAGTCATTGCTATGTAGGCATATTTAGATATAATGTAGAAATGTTTGCTCAGTGTCCTTAGTTTTGCTCTGGAGTTAGGAAGCTAACAAAGCTAAAAATAATTGCTTAAATTAAATTCTACAAATTGGCACAGTTAAAAAAAAATATATATATCTTCAATATATGCAACTGATATGGAATATGGGTGTTTATGTATGTGTACACACTTGAAATACATACAGCCACACACAAACATATTCTCATATATGCAAATCAGTGGCATATTGAAATATGTAGCACATAATATTAATTACATTTGCATTCGAAATGCCTGTGTAAGTTTGTAATTTATGTAGGTTTAACATATGTACATATTACAGATTGACACCTTTACATAGATTTGGTCTATACAAAACTGCTTATATTTTACCTTTGTCTACCTATATTTGCTTAAATCTAGATGCCATAAGATTGTGAGATTTTGGGAGTCAAGATGACACACATTACACATGTATATTTTGAACGTGAAGAAATGTGTACATACGTTTTTGTTACAGGGTTTGTACACTGAAGCGTGTCAGAAACCCGATAAGACGGTTTATTTGAGCTTCGGAACTCGACACTGAGGCGAGTGTGTGAACGTTTAGGTATGCAGTGCCAACTAATGCACATATCCGCTTCATTTACTACTAAACAAAGCGACTGCCGATTGTTGAACATGGGAGGAATACGTGCAGATATGACCGTATCATTTATCAGTAATGCTGCACATTAGTGTGTTCCAGTAAGAATTTCATTGTACACTGTAAGCTACACTTCTATATATGACAAACCTTGAAATATTAAAGTTTGCTTCTTCAGATTTCCCACTGGAGCTTAAAGCCTCTGTAGCTTGTGAAGGTTTAGGAAGCAAATGTGTCTTACAGTGGTGGGTTAGGTTCAGAATATTTGGGGACTGACCCTGTCCGTTCAAGCACGGAGATATTATGCAATTTTTTCGGCGTTTTGAAAGAGGAAAAACAGAAGAATGGTTGCGCTCTTCATGCATGGATTAGATCACCCAGGAAAACTCATTCGGGGCTTTCATACAGACTCTCAATGGCACAGTTAGAGGCACTGGTGCCAGTTCGCCTGCGTCTTTGTGTCCCGTGGTGAGCGGAAAGCGTGCAGAGTTGGAGCGCTGAGAGGAAGAGCCGCGTTTCGGGAATACAGATGGCTGCCTCTGTTTTCAGCCTGGCATTTCTGACTCAGTTCTGACTCAAAGGCACGCTCCAGCCCAGTGAAAATACTCCTTTGTTCGCCCTCTGGCAAGGCCACAGAGCGAGCGTGTGTTGTTCACATGTGTGCGTGTGTGTGTGTGTGTGTGTGTGTGTGTGTGTGTGTGTGTGTGTGTGTGCGCGTGTGTGTGTGTGTGTGATGAGCCTATGCACAGATCAGGCTCACATTCTAACCCTCTTTGTGTCGTCACCTTTGCCCTACATTTATCTCTGGCTTGGGTGCATTGCATCGACCACAAACAAGTTCTCACTCTCTCTCACTCTCTCTCTCACACACACACACACACACACACACACCCTGGAGCTACAGAACTCACACACACCAAGAGGATGTTTTAGATTGATTTGAATTTCACATTAGGCTTCTGGTTCCTCCTCTCTGACTCATTGTTCTGCCTCATTTCTCTGCCCAGAGTCTCGAAAAATGCTGAACCCCTTCAGCTTTACATAAAACCTGGTTCTCCTCAGACGACCTTGTGATTTTGAAATGTCTGAGAGAGAGAGAGAGAGATCAGCGCACAGCCAGTTCTTGTCACAGGCCAGAGACCCGGCTTAAGAGAGCATGATGGTGATGGAATTATGTTCTTATTGTTAGATAATTACTCTGAATAACATACAGCACTATGCAAAAGTCTTCAGCCCCCCTTCATTTCTTAATATTTTGACTTTTTGGTGCAAAAATATTATTTCATATGTCAAACTGTGTTACCTTTGGCATATTGAGGAGATTAAATGAAAGAAATTGGAACAAATGTTTTACTGATAGGCTGCAAAGTATGTAAAGATACAAGAACCCTAGATAAAGGAGTTCCAACCATTCAGCACCACCAGTATACTGATCACCACCTGATCATCTGGAATCATCTGCTCCTGGTTCTTCACTGGTTCAGGA
>JBBPCY010000142.1:21017798-21034882 GCA_037974405.1 Brachyalestes nurse | reverse complement strand
ATGTGTGAAATAAAGCCAGTTTCCTTTCTAAGATGAGAGAATCTGTAACAGTGCAGGTCTGACTCCTATTAACTGGTGGTTGGTGATGCAGAGTCAAATTCTAGACTGTCCTTTAACTTCAAATGCACGTATTACTGTTTCATCCCATTGACTGTCACTTAATAGGTCATTAAATATTAAAACAGCTGTCTTTATATATGTATATATATATATGTGTGTGTGTGTGTGTGTGTAGATAGATAGATAGATAGCTCTATTAATAAGTTTAGTATGGACGTAATGTTGTGGAGGTGCAGCTGTGAAAAAGTGTGTGTTTTTCTGTGCTCTGATTGCAGTGGTGTATGTGTGCTGTAAGTGGGATACGTTCCGGAAGCTGATGGTGCAGTTTTATAAGCAGAGGCTTCCTCAGGAGGAGTACGTCTTCTTCTTCATCGACCTGTTCGGTGAGAGCCTGCGGAACCGGCCGGCAAAACCATGGAAACGAGGAGATGCAGATGACGAGGCTGCCAAGCAGGCCTTTAAAGTGAGTCTGCTTAAATGGATATAGTTCATTCATTTTCTTGCAGGAATACTTCAGAAAGAATGAATGTTTTCTGTCTTTATATCTTTATAAGTTGTGTCTGATGGTAAAATAGCAAGGCTAAAGCAGCTTCATGGTAATGTGTGGCTTAACCACAGTAGCCGTATCATTTACCATTTCATTTGTCTATAAATCACAGCTACAAATTAATACCCTGCTTCCACAGGAAGCCTGTTGCTCAATATATGAGGTTGGTTTGGAAACCATTAAAAGTGGTTGTTAAAGGATAATGACTCTTATTAAATGATAAAAAGCTTGTGGAAGGAAGAGCCTGTCAATCATTTTCATTATCACACTTAAATTCTAAATGAATGTGTGGAAAAATCTGTTCCTTTGCTCATTATAATGTGTATTTTGGCTGGGCATTATTGGAATCAGTCATATCACTAAGGCAGGAACAAGGAAGTGACGTCGTTGACCCCCCTGCTGCAATAGCGTCAGTGATGCTAAGATGTAATTTCTAGAGCTATGAAGCGGCTCATAACCATCTTCTTTTTTAAATAATAATGGACACTTGACAAAATAAGTGTTTAAAATATAATTTTTTTTCACTCACATCCACAGTGATCTCTCCTCCTTCCGACTCAGATCCTGGTACAACAGCCAGGCTTCTTTGGTCGTCATATATCTTTTGTACAGGTCCATGTCTTAAATTTCGCAGTATTTTAATCCACGGTGCGCTTTAAAAGTCGGATGATGTCATAAGCGTCTAGCGTTGCTAAGCAACCGGGCCGGTGGGAGGGGCGTGGCGCGTAAAATGACAGCTGATCTAAATGAGGGGGTAAAAATGACTCCTCGGCGGTTCTAGGTATAAATGTTCGAATTTCTTTTTCTTTTTATCACACACTCATCAAAATCCACTGGATGATTTATAAAGCCATTTTAGGAAAAGTCATGAACTTAAAGATGTAGGGGTTTTATTTTAACAGAACCACAAGCATTTGAAAACGTCAGGGGGTAAAAGTGATCTAGTTCTTGGTTCTAGTGTTAAGGATTGCATCAACACTTTGCCCATTGAATTGCCAAGTGCAAAATGAATTGCCATTTGAATTTTGTGTAAGTTCAGCTGCAAATCTGCTTCTCTGTTTCAAAGAGGTTTTTATGAAGGAAGAATTTTGTTATATAGGCACAAAATTCAGAGACCTGTTCTTGGAATCCAGAAACCTGTTGGGTTTCTTTGCTTTTAAAAGTAAAGGAAAACACCAAGAAAAGAAACCTGTTGGGTTTCTAAAATATTCTAAAATAGAATATAATAACACAAAATAATAATAATGAAATTAAAGAATACATAGAACATCAATAAAAGAAGATTCAGTATACGTGCAGATCTTTAAAAGAAGGTGGAGGAGAACAGTGCAGTTTTTAGCAGTTTTTTAAAGCTCCAGCCGGTGCAGATATGATTCTGATGGGTAGTTGGTTGGACAGCATAGTGGATAAACACCATTTCACCAGGTTTAGTTTCAGATCTTTTCTCCACTAGCTGACCAGGTCCTGCAGATCTAAGAGAGGTTTTAAAAAACACATTTTCTCCCACTGAAACACATTTTCTCCCTCTTAAATCCTTAAATCCTTAAATGTAGAAAATATGTTTTGTTTACTGTGTTTGGGACTAATAGAGAAAACCTTGCTGCCTTGTGTGTCAGCGAGGTTTTCTCTATTAGTCCCAGCTGGCCTGAATTCATAGACACGTCTCTGCTGAGCCTCGGCTTTTCTGTTCCTCAGTCCTGTGCCTTTCAGGCATGTTTCACCATCATGATGAGTGTCAGAGGGGTCGTGGCAGTGTAGATGTGTCTCTTTACAGCGGGTTGACCAGAAGACACTGCTGTTCACTCAAGGGCTTCTCTTCAGACAGTCTGACCACTTCACCCAGTTTAGGAACACAGTCTACAGTCTACAATCTGAGATAATGAATGGGGGCATAAGTCCATGACTGATCACACAAGAATTCATTTAGATCAGGATTCAAGGTTTGAGGTTCAAGGTTATTTTATTGTCATCAGCAGCTGTGAACATGTGCATATTGTGATGAGACGTATCTCCATGGGCCAAGGTGCAACATATAGTAACATTCAAAAGAGTGCAAGGTACGGCAGAGACCATATACAACACAACAAATGACAAGTCGATACAACAATGTAACAATAATGTAATGTAACAGTACAGTGTGAACGTGATGTAAACCTTCCAAAGTGTCTAGTGTTGCACCGTAAGTGTGATCATCGCATAGCAGGCAGTTATCAGCTCAAAACAAGGAAGAACAGAACAAATCCAATAAATAGACAATACAGTAATGTGACAGTACAAGAGTTACAAGAGATATAAACCTTCCCGAATTAATAATATTGCACCATATGTATACAGTAAACCCCCAGTTTTACGCGGATCAGGAGTTTCGTCACACGCAGATTTTTTTTGAGAACCGAACTCATAGTTTTACGCGGAAATCCCCACAATAACGCGGAAATAGCCTCCACCTTTTTTTGCTTTTTTGTGGCAATAAATATATTTTTCTGGATGTTTTCACACAGGGGGACTCAGGGCAGGCTATAGCTGACCTGGAAGCAGTTTTTTCGACTTCCACACCAGGGTTGAGGCCCAAGCACGATTTCTCCGTGGTGCAAACACACAGACACTTCAAACTCCACGGTTCGATTGATCTCCAGGAGACCTTTCCAACAAGCCCTCATTTGTATTTTTAGCCTGAGTAGATCAGGGATTATTCCCCATAAACCGTTCACCTTGCCACGGTGTCCCAATACTTTTGTCCCACGACCTTCCGAGTTGCATGTCTAGGCGGGGTTTACCTTTACATTTTCTTTAAGGAACGTAACCTCTTGGAGCGAAAAGCGGGTGGTTACTGTATTATTGCACAAGAGTAAAGTGTTAAAGGGACGTGAACTATCCAGAATGAATAATAATATTGCTCCATATGTATAGTCTGTTCTTTAGTGCATCATGAATTCACAAACTTTACTGCAACCTGGTTCAAGTAAAGAATTCCGCTCTGATTCAGAATGATTTTTTCAAGTACGCCGAATACACAGATATGATTAGAGGAGCTATTTACACTGTAGTGGAATACATAATATCTGTTATTATGTATTAAATAAGCACAATGGCCCTTTAGTGCCTGCAGTAAGATCCAAGGGACGCTGCAGAATTGCACTGTTGAGTCATTACATATGCATTTATAGGAGTTTCCCTATGAATGTGCAGAAAGCTGGGAGGAGGTATAATGAAACACCAGCTCCCACCAGGCTGACAGCAAATACTGACTGTGCGCTAAACAACACCTGTGAAAATTCCTATTTCTGTCATTACTTTTGCTCAGAGATGCCTGTCCAACAAAATAGAAACCCATTTTTGGCAGCATGTCAAATTGTGTTTGACCAAAATGTTTTGATGAAATCATTTATTTTCTCAAATCTTAGGACTGAGTTCAACAGAGAATCATTTTAATGTGTTTCCCGAACACAGAGAAAAACAAGAGAATCCGCAGACACATTTCCAGTTTATGCAAATAACATTTAATATAACACTTTCATAAATTCTTCAAGCACGTGTAAGTTAAACTGCAGATATGTTTCATTTATGGAACACTTTTTTTCATGTATGGTCTCTCAGTCATTAATTCTTGAAGTATGTGTACATTCAGCTGCTCTTGTTTCAGAAAATTCACAAAATTAAAATATTTACTCTTAGAATCGAGCAACTGTCCAGAGGTTTCTGCTCTTTCCAAAACACAGGGGAACAGCAAGAAGTTATTCTACCATAATTGTTCACAGTTATTTTACTTTCTCAAGAGTAAGAATTCCTATTTCTAAAGAAATATTTTTTTACTTAGTAAGTCAAATATCCATTAAACGAGAAATGACTAAATCAAATATGAGTTTTTCTCTCTTAGATAGAGGACACCATACAACAAGAGCATAAGTAAAATAAGTTTAAACTGCTTTGAGAATATGTTAATTAAGATGCTAATTTGCATGAAGTTTCTTAGTACATTTCTTAATAAATAATTGGCCACCGCTACCAACTGAAACTATGGACTGCTGGTAATTAGGACCTTAACTTTTAGGTTTTTGTGATAGGTTACATGTTATAAGTCCAACATGTAAATATTTATTTAATAAAAAACCCAACTTTAACTGACTCATTTTGATCTTAAATTTGCGGTTGTTTGAGCAGGTGTTCGGTTGCATTCATTGCTCTAAGACATGGAGGATGTTTTCTATTTGCTAAAGAAAACTACGTAGTGTTTCTTTCCTTAAGTTGTTCCACAGTTTTAAGTTAATTTGGTCAGCAGTGTTATTTTTTTTTTCTGTGTGCTCCGACAGGGTTGATGCTGGTGACGGCTGTTAGACGCCACTCTGTGGCGAACAGAGCCGCGTTTGTCTGAAATGATTGGGTTCAGCACTGATGAATGCCAAAGCCAGGGCTTTCAAGCGCAGCTTGTTTGATTAAAACTGAAGGCACCGGCCGCATAGAGAGAACTGCATCTGACATCTAGATAATAGAAAGACAGCCATTCAGGACGAGAGAGAAAACGAGGGAGGTTTGTCTGTTCCGTCACTGTTCCAGTGAGGGCGGTCTGTTGTTTGTCAAAAATAGTTTTTGTTTTGTTTTGTTTTTTCCCCCCACAAAGTGCTTGAACGCTGTTTGGCAGTGATATCTTTCAGAGTTCTGTGTTTGGAGTTCAGCCACCACCATTCAACCCACTGGTCTCTGTTTAAAAAAAGTAAAGGATCGATAAAGAAAAGTCCTAACTCTGACTGTGTCAGTCTCAAGACTTAAACCTGGTGCAATTACTTGGCTATGAAAGGCCAATGTGGGGGGCAGGCAGTGTATTAGCGAGTCTGATTGATTATTGGGGAAAAGCTCCCACAGTTTGGCCAATTGGGCTGTTCTTCAATAGCATTATAATATTTGCGTGTGTTATTTTTTCTACAGAGTGTAAAGATTCTGACCTACCGAGAGCCCCAGAACCCGGAATATGAACACTTTGTGTCCAAGCTGAAGCAGGATGCTGAGAAGACGTTCAACTTTAGCATCGAAGACTCACTGGTAAGACCAATAAAAACCTGTGAAAGATGAAGGAAAAAAAAAACAAGATGAAATGACTTGTAGCTGCTTCATATGTACACCTGGACTGACACTTCATTAGATCCACCTACCTGCTGTTCCCTCTTGGCCATTTTATCAGAAACACCTATCATGTCAGAATCAAAATCAGACAAATGTATTGATCCCGGTGGAAAGTCTAAATACATATTTTTTAACGCTGGAGATAAAAGGCTCCATTCATTTTAATAGCAGTCCCTTACTCACTGTTCTATATACAAATGCAGGGGTATTAATATTTACAGTTCAGTGAATTACTAGTAACACACATAGTGGTTTGGAATCCCTTATTGCTGTAATGAAGATCAGTAGTAGATCAGTAATATTGACATAAGTAGTGAAATTTCTCATGGTAAGTTATTGCACGTAATGGTAATGTTTTAGCACCCAGTATGAAAATTGCACAAAAAGTGCATATGAATGCACTTTGTTCATTATGCCTCACAATTTGTCATCCTTTATCTACACCTTTCTTAAAAGCTAAAGGGGTCACTTAACAGATACAGTGCTACAAAAATCTCCTTTCCCACCCACATGATTATTTTTATTTTTGCATATTTGTCACACTTAATTGTTTCCGATCTTCAAACACAATTTAATACTAGATAATTACAACCCATGTAAACACAGATTGTTGTTTTACAATGATTGTTTAATTTATTAAAGGGGAGAAAAATGTTATCCAACTCCAGCTGGCCCTGTGTGAAGAGTGCTTGCTCCCTTAGTTACTCAATCAACCATTTAACCAAATTTAGTTGATAATTGGAATCCTTTAGACTAGAACCACCCAGGCTTGACTATTGTGGCTGATTGTTAAATCTAAGCATCACTTAAATAGAACCTTTGCCACAATGAGAGGGACTCAACAAACAACCCACTATTCTACAATCATAAGAAATTTCCACACCGGTACTACAAATATCAGTGTGGATAGGCTTACAAAGGCTTTGGTACTCCAATGAACCACAGTGAGTGTCTGGCCTGCCAGAATTCCTTTAAGTGTGCAGGAGTGGCTCAGATAAAAAACCCATGATCCCAAATACTTTTAGAATAACTTTCTTTGGAATGGAGACTAGAAAGTTGAATATTTAGAGGATGGTGGTTTAATTACTTAAGGCAAAAGATAACACAATAGGAACATCATACAGACAGTGAAACATGGTGGTGGCAGCATGATGGTGTGGGATTGTTTTGCTTCTTCATGGCCTGAGTGACTTAACTGAACTGTGGATTCTGCTCTCTACCAGAAAATTGTGCTGGAGATTCATTTGAAAACACTTCAGTGGATAATGGATAAGACTCAAAACAAATCTAACCATTTAGTACTAAGGTTACTGCCACAAAATTGCTTAAATGTGAATAATGATCCTGAAATGCAAAGTTTTTCTTTGCAAAGTTTGGGCGCCTCCAGTCATATAACATGTAAAATAAGTACACATCCTCTATAAAGAATGCAATTCTGCACATTTTAATGCTGGTTTATGTTGCTATATTTACCGTATTGGAATAAACAAAACATAAGCTTTAATCTGTGCAAAAGTTTGTTTTATATTTTTTCCAAAATGTGAAACTCATTAAATAGAAATCTTGCACTTTATTTTCAATAAAGTGCAATGTTTAACTTTGTTCACTTTAGAGGACATATTGACTTATTTTCACTTACAAAATAATATGTAATTTGACTGGAGGTGTTCAGACCACACCAGAACGATACCAGATACCAGAACGACAATCTATCATTAGTCTCCTCAGAGATAAACACTGATGTTTAGCCACAGTTTAGCCTCTAACTTATGTTTTCCTTCCCAACTTATAATGATTAACATTCCTGGGGAGTTGTTTGTGAGAATTCTCAATCAAAATGTCAATTTTTCCCTGAGATATTATTAATCAACAGCAAGACCAGTATCACTGTTCTACTCATCCTTTAACACAGTCTAAGACGGAAAATAAGAGAATGGGGAAAGGAACATGTCAGGTCTCCTTTCGGATCAGAGGTTAACTAAAGATCTATGCAAGCTGCTGATCAATATTTGGAAAAGCCTGTATCTGTGTGTGTGTGTGTGTGTTGTGGGTGAGATTTATCTGAGTATGGATGAGATTGTGTCAGCTCTTTGCTGGAGCTCCTGCTTGAAATGCATTGTTCCGTATGTCATAAATCACAGCCTGTTAGTGTTTTTCACAGTACACTGAACCATGTGCTATTAGCGGGATTGTTTTCAGTGTTTGTGCTTTCTGCAAGCATTTTGTGTGCAGTGGAATTTCATTGAGGTTTCCGAAATTTCATTCATGCATACAGAAGGCAGTTTGAGCTACAAAGAGGCCCGACTGTGCCACTGAGCTAATTTAGTGCAGATATTGCAGCAGTGGATTTATCATGCATTTTTTTGCATCCCCTGAAAAAGTACCTGCTGACCTTTACACTGTGTCAAAATATAGGTGTAAAAAGGTGTAAAAATCTGAGATTTTTTACATAATGAGGTGTTATCAGCAGGAGTGACAAAATAGCAGGAGCAGCAGTTCCATAATGACCTCATGAAGTCTTCAAGGTTTCTCTTATATATCCAGTAGTGATGGACAAGCTCTTCTTTACTACAGGAAAGGACAGTGTGGCATTGGTACGGTTAAACTAAGAACGCAGTACTGCATTTTGCAGACAATCATTACAGCATCTATAGAGTAAAGTGCCCCCTTATAGTCATGTGTGAACAATGTGAAATTCTTTCTCTGCATTTAACCCTTTCACTGAGTGGAGCAGTGGGCTGCCATCAATGAGGGGCACCCGGGGAGCAGTGTGTGGGGACAGTACCTTGCTCGAGAGTACCACACTTGGGATTCGAACCCACAACCTTCTGACTGCAGGGACAACACCCTAACCACTAGACCACCAGCTGCCCTATAACTGCAATAAAAGAAGCACTCAGTGCTTGAGATTTCTGTTATAGATGCTGTAATGATCGGCTGTAATAATGCTTGTTTATTGATGATATTTGGGCCAGTACCCTTAAAGAAGCATGCTATTGTTTGTGCCATCAATATTGCACACACCCGCCCTTCAGATGTTATTATACGTAATTGCACAAGTCAAGTCAAGTCAGCTTTATTTGTAAAGCACATCAAAACACAGAAGTGTACACCAAATATCAAAGTGAATAAAATTAAACAAAAAAATTACAAGTAAAAAAAGCCAGCTCTATCACAGTCATTAATAAAGCATGGACACAGGTACCACTTAAAAAAATGAGCACCACTGTAAATTAAAAGCCAGGGAGAAAAGGTGAGTTAAACCTAAAAAAAATGAATTCGTATAATCAATATGTGCAACAAGTGATTCTGAATGCCCCAAATGCATTAGTGAGGTCATGCACTGATGTTACGTGATTAGTTCTGGGTCAGAAACACCACTCCAACTCATTCCAGTGGTTTTGGTAGGAGCTCCATCTCTCCAGAGAATGCACGTCTCATGCCTTTACATTTATGCATTGGGCAGACACTCTTATCCAGAGCACCTTAATATTAATTATGTTACAGATCAGGTTCATGTAGCATTAGAAGTGTTGCCTGAGGACTTTTACTAGTGTAGCATGTTGCTATTGCCCACATGGGAAATTGAACTCCTGTCTGCTGTGTAGAGGGCAGTAGTGTTATCTGCTACACTATAACAACTGGTTAATATCCCTTTAACTGATGTTTAACAATGGACATGGTGGCCTTAGGCTCATGTGTGGCTGCTATAGAGCGTCCATTTCCATTGGTCAGTGGTTTTCTTTGGAGATTATACAAAATGTGTGCACTTATTTTAGCAATGGGAGCACCTTAAAATAGCTGAACTCATTAGAAGAGCGGTCTACCTGCTTTTGGGTAAATTTTGAATGTACAATTATCTCCCACCCTCATGAAAGTCCATAACACTATTCACTTGGATAATTTTGTGTTTTTGTGACATTCACCAAACCCCCTGTGGGCAGTAAACAAGATTATGATTAGTGTGGACGGTGTGGTTTGGGATAGAGAAGTGAAAGATAGCAACCCAGAAAATGATCTGTAATAAAATCTGGCTAAAAAAACACCTTCTGGGAGATGTAACAGATGGGGAGATAGTGGTAAGCTTGGAGTTTTATGATTTCCTCTTGGACTTCAGGGCAATCCATTAAACTTTGTCCACTTTATTATGAACATATTTGGTGCTTCCACTCACTGACCATTATTAAGCTCCAACTACATTATATCTCCACTATCATGGCTTTTCCACTGGCACACTGTACTGCGGATAAATGTTTTTCTATTACAGATACAGCAGCCTGTATCTGAGCTGTCCCCGGGCTGTTCAACGGCAGGGCCAAAAGTGGGCCGCAGCCGAGCTGACTGCATCACTGCTGTTTGATAGGTCAAGAAATGCTGTCATGACAACAGAAGGACTTTGAAAGAGGCCATTTTTTACAGTCTGTGCAAAAACATCAAACAACTGGTAAACCGATTAAGAACAAGCACTGCTATCTGATTAGGCTGAAGATAAATTTCAGTGGGAGATTTTTTTTTAAAGCTATGAGAAATGCAAAAATGTACCATGACATCACTAACAAGTTAGCTGGGTTATGTTTTCATTACACAGCTAAACAATTCTGAGAGGAAAAAAACCTCAAGCTCTGACGAAAAAAAAACCCTTTCTAATGGTTAAAAAACTGGAAAAGTGCCATGGCAGTACAGTTTAGGTACAGCAAGGTTCCTGTTTAACTGTGGAAAAGTGCCTTAAGTGCAGAGTTGCACACTGTTACCCAATTGTTGACAGACAATTCATCAGGCTCCATCCGCCACATTCATCATTGCTGAATGCCACTGCTAGGCCGGGAAGGGTCCATCACCTAAAAATATCTGGAAACTGCCCACTGATGAAGAACTAGAGGATAGTCACCACACACTGTGCTTCAACACAATCAGCGCGACAGTCTCTAGCTGTACAAAGTAATGGTAAATGTGTTTCTAATAATGTGTTCACTGAGTGTTGGTTTTATGCTTCTTAAAGTGGCATCCACTTCCATCTATCAAAACATCACTCCTCTCTTCATTCTCTTTTTTTTACCAGTTTGTTTTATAGCTGTGGAGGCTTTATAGTCTAGTGAGCACTGGCTGAGTTTCAGGATAGAGATAATCATATGAATGTTCAGTGGATGAATTTCTCTCATTTATTTGCCCTCTCAAACTTGTTCTCCACCATCTGTTAATTTAAAAGCATTTGATATTAAATGTCATGTCCGATACCAGGGGTTTTATTTCGGCGCTTCTCAGGAGGCAGCGGAGAGAAGTCCTCTGGCACGGCTTTCATTAGCCTCCCATACACATCAGCTGGCAGCGTGCAGCGCTTCTGCAGAACAGCTTGAGATGACTTAAAATACACCACATGAAGACTTTTGTATAAACATTGACACAAAATAGCAGCAAACATTGAGGCATGTGGTCCCTTACCTCTACACTGAATTGCACATAATTTACTTGAATTTAAATTGTGCATCATTTCCACATTAATTATATACATTACGTCCTTCAGTTGCTGCCGAAACTGTGGAATTAGCACTGCTTGATATAATGGGGGGCTGGGTAAATTGCAGTTTTACAAAAACTGAGAAATTGTTCATTATTATTAACATTAATAAATGTTATTAATCATACTAGATGTTATAGTATTGCATTCAGTATGTGTAGAACAGTATCTGTTCGTGTTGTGGTGGGCAGGGGAGACAAAAGCCTTAAGGCTTCTTATGCTGAACCTAATGTGTATATACACATTTTTTGAAAATGTACAAGTAGCACTGGCCGAGTTTTATGTATATTTTAGCATGTTGACAAAAATGATGGCAATAGAGACTTTGGGGGTTTTTTTTAATTAAAAAAAAAAATCTTTTTAAAATATTGTACATTTAAATGCAAAGTCATGCGACAGACCAGGTGTTTCCACTTTTGACCAGTCTTAGACAAAAAAACAAGAAGGTACCAGTAGACAAAGAACCTATCTTATAAAAGAATAGTAATAATAAAATTTAAAGCACATTAAAAAACATTTCTTGAGTAGTTTTGCTAGTAGTTTATTTTTAGGTCTGCTTCTGTGAATCAAAAGTCATTTTATCTCAGTCAGTTAACGGTTTAGTCTTTAGGAACTTTATTTATTGTTTAAACTCAATGTAGACATTTCTAAATGGTTTATTCGTTCTTTTTTCTTAATGGCCTGTATGAGTGCATAGTATAGTACATAGTGTGTAGTAATCAACGTCCATCTAATATCACTGATTGTTTTATTATTAATTGTAATAACACACTCTTTGAGCCTTGAGATGTAGGGCAAAACGTTGTTATGCAATTTACTGAGCATGAATTAAGCATTTAAATGTATCTCATTAGTGTATAGTTCTGTATAGTTGGCAGTATTTTATTTCTGATTCTAAGTTCTAAGCAGAGTTAACTGAGTTTAAATATAATAAGAGCTTAATAAGTCACTAACACTTCCAGATATGTTCTGCTTTCTAAAGTAGAGTCCCTAATTAGAGCCAAAAATTAGTATCATCTAATTTTAACACCAAAACACAGACAAATTGAGCTCTTTGGGTGTTATTTTGCAATCAGGATGTCGTTGGTGTTAAATTTGCTATTCATATTACTTGTAGACAAAAGTAGCTTTTGAAAAAGACAAAAGGAAAATAAGTCTTTGCTCTTTAATTATTGTCAGGCAAGGCAATTTATTTATAATGCATAGGTAATTTATAGCCCTTTACATAAATAAAAGCAAAAATAGGAGCAGGAGGAGATTAAATATAGCATGTAGATGTATAAATAAATAGAAGTTAAAAAAAAATCAGTTCTAGAGTAGTAGAGTGCTAGAAGTGGAATAAATCCCAAAACAAATAATTAAAAACAGAAAATGTTGGCAAAATATGGAAAAGTGCAAAATGCAAGAGATATGTTTTTAACCTGCATTTAAAAATCTCTTCTTTTGGGGCCCGTTATGGAAATTGGCTCCACTCGTGTGTAGTTAAAAGCTACTTCACCATGTTTGGTTCGCTGCTTCATAGATGACCTATGTCAATAGATGTTTGAGACTGACTGGGTTTATAATCTTTAAACATGTCAGAGATTCTCTTCTCCTAAACCAGGCAGTGATTTATGACCTAGTAAACATTTACAACTCTATGTCAGGTTCCCTTAGTTATCGTTTTTAAGAGACGCGGAACAGAACTAGCTCTGTCAGGTTTATAGGGTGTTGTTTAGCATCTCTCAGAATGCATGACCTCATTAACTTTATTAATTCAGGAATACATAACTGCTATTTGGAGAAGATGGTGTAGAACATCTCCAGTCATGGAAATAAACGATGTTCGCTTTAAAATGAAGTAAATTTAGTGCAGCACTTTGTCCGAACTTGCACTAACGAACTCAGATCCTGTTAAGAAATACAGCCATTCGTCTACAATGCAATTAAATCTGCTCTCCGTCCATAGTGTGACCGTGTTTTGGATGGCCAATGAGGAATCTATTTTGGTTGACCAGTGGAGCGGTTACTGCAGCGGCACATTCATTCATGCCCCCCGTGGAGAGATGTTAATTGGAGACGTTCCCTGATTCCACTTCTAACAAACTGACTTTCCAAAATTCCCCCACACACACACACACCCATACATACACACACAAACACACACAAAGTCATCTTGCTAACTTCGACTATCTGTCACTCCAAATGTCATTACATGAAGCCTGATTTTATTAGACAGAATTACCTCTTAATCTTATAATCTTGTAATCTGAGTGCTTTTTTTCCACTAAGATCATCTCTAGCGAACACACGTTGTGATTAAAATGGTTTATTGAGGCAGACAGCCACTGCTGTTGTTGTTGTTGTTGTTCATTAACAAGGTGGAATCAGAGTCCCAGGCTCCCATGTCTTGCTGATGTTTGTGTGGTGGTGCCAGACACAAGTTACATTTACCCTCGTATAGATCCAGGCTGGAGGATGTGGGCCTCTGTGACTCGTTAAGAGGTGAAAGAGAGAGAAAGAGAGATAGTTAAGAAGAGAAATACAGGTAATTAAATGTCAGCAAGAAGACTGGAATACCACATGTAAGTGTGGGAGATCTTGTTAAAAAGTGGAAGTGGAAAATTGTAAAATGTCCCATATCATGGAAAACTGTAAGAAAATCCGCAGCATGGAAAACTGTAAAAAGTCCAATATCATGGAAAACTGTAAAAAGTCCAATATCATGGAAAACTGTAAAAAGTCCAATATCATGGAAAACTGTACATACTATCCATATCATGGAAAACCGTAAAAGGTCCCATATTGTGGTAAACCCACTAGCTAGGTTTCCACCATCATATGATGCTACTAAAATTAGCATGATAAAGACTAGCAACCTCTTGTTCTCAAGTGTCTAAATATTTTTGGCTGCATGATGCAAACATAGCTAACAAGTCCTTTAAGCTGATTAGCATCATTCAAACCTAAATGATCACACTCACCTCTTCTTACCTACATTACATTTAGAAATGTACCTTAGAATTGTTGTTAGAGAGAGAAAGAGAGAAAGAGAAACAGAGAGAATAACAGCATCGATTTCCTCTATCCAGAACATTTTAAGTTCCTTTGTATTTTTGAGTCTTTTCTTGTGTCTAAAGCTGGGCATACACTGCGTTATTCAGCTCCTGCTCAAGTTCATAGCTCATGATTCATGTTCTCACACTATACGGCCCGATGCTCTGGTGTCCTGACTGCTCACACTGTCCATCCATACACGACACGTGGGGCTCTTGTTTCCGTAACTGTAACGTAAACAGAAGAAGAAGAAGAAGAACCCGGTAGTGGGGAGACGGTCATCTGAGAATTTGAGAATGCTGCTCAGTCTTTTTCACCTCCGTTTCTGTGTTTGCGGATGCGCGGTGCGAGAGGTTGAGTTAAATCGGCGATACCCTCACGAGGGGCAACCAGGATTTTAAAGAGGTTTGATTTTCTTGCGACCATACGAGTGCAGATCAGGAGCTGGTCGTGAGATGTTAATCGCTTCTCGTTGCCCCGTGTATACACCCTGGTTTCTCAACCACTGGGCCGGGGATCACCAGTGGGCTGTGAAGGCTTTTTATTGGGCTGCGAATCTAAAATTAGAGACAGGCCATTGGTCCACAATTGATTATTTAATATCATCTAATGTGGCCAGGTGGGCCTTGGCAACATGCTGTGATAGAAAGGTGGGCCTTGATGTTGAAAAGGTTCAGAAACATTGTACTACATGATGCACGACACACAATTAAGGTGAAACTCGGGCCGATCCCCAAAATGGGGAAAAATCGTCTCAAAATGGGCCAAAAATCGCACAATGTATGCCCACCATCAGGTGGTTGGACCCAGGTGGCCCGTAGTTTACAACATGAAGACAGCCATTTTATTTACCATCCCAAACCACCAGTGGACCTTCTGAAGTCCAGATTTTTATTTGTAATGTGAAAAGGGCTGCACTCACACTGGCCCTTTGAGGTTAACTTAAGTCTTTGATCAAAGTTAAAGCTAGAAATAATGAAGATATTTTAATTACAGTATCAAGATATCAAATTAGGGCTGAACATTTATTATTTATTTTGAACATTATTTTGAAGTCAGAATTTGAAAGAGTGCAATTTTCAAATCGAAGGAGCTTCAGTTTTTCATTGTGCCCTGTATTATTCAGCATCGTTATATAGTGGTTGAAATGTAAGCAAAATCTTTCAGAGCGGTTTGATCTGAAATAGTACAAGTTGTAGAGAATCAAACCTTACTCAGATTTTGCAGTTTGACGTCCACAAAGCAAATGTAGCCATTACTTTCCATAACCACCAGTGAACCTGCACAAGCCTTATGGGTTTTATTTGTAATGATGATGGTAAAAAAAATGGTAAAAATGAAAAAAATAAAATGTTAAGTATATTTTACACTCTTCTTTCTCTTCAGACGTCTGGTTCCATTCACATCAATTCTGACTTGTTCACTTTCTCCAGAACGGAGCATTTCACACCAATTCCATATTTAATTATTTGGGTTAAGTCTTAACTATAATGCAAATGCCCCTTAACGTCTATGTCGCCCAAGCCTGGAGCTCAAGTTATCAGAAATATTTACATTTAGATGGAAAATTTGGTCAAATAAATCACGATGAAATATTAAAATATTTTCCCCAAAACTCTCAACTTTGTTTCAGATCTAACCTCAGAATCAACCCCTGCATTGATCCTGAAAACATATGAACGATATTATCCAGGTTTCCACTCTCTCTATTATGTTGTTTCTCTGCTCTCTGTGCCATCCTGGACATTATCATTGTTTCCTACAATATCTGCTTCTACTCATTGCAGGGATTTGGTTTTCTTATCTGGTGCCCTGTTGATCCATTCTGTCATCTGGAGTGTTTACTCTCTAATGGGTTGCTTGAATGCAGAGCTGCATTTTATGTGTGAAATGTGCTGCATAATTACAGACTTTTTTGTTCCTTTTTTTGTTCCACCTTTCTCAATTAATATCCTCTTTTTTTTTCTCTGTGCACTCAATTTACATTTCATCTTTCTTTCCTCTCCATCTCTCTTCTGTCACACACACATGTTCAGCGTCAATGAATCCACACAGCAGCTGTCAGAGCCCTGTCTATAGTTGCCATAGCAACCTCAGTTTTGCATCTCCTCCTGACTTTTTTTTTCCCTCCTCCATCTAGTTGCTCTTTTTGGAGGCATCTTTCCACTCCTCTGCATTTCCATGCAGGTTCTTTCTGGAGCCGTCTCTGAGATCAACAGTGGAGACTAAAAAAAAGGATATACTCCAACTAGGCCCCAAACACTTCACCATGAAACCAGTGAAGCCAAAATTAAACAGATGGATACTTTTATTTAAAAAATGAGTGGTTTCTGCTTTCTTTACAGGAACTAGATTCTGTCATCTTTATCATGTATGTAGGAAACATGCAGACATGCATACTCCCTGCTTCCAGTGGTCCACACAGTATTTTAGTCTTTAGCTCCATGCGGGCAGCACAACAAATGGTAAATAGTCGTCATACGGCAGAACAGCTCATTATATGACGTTCCCCCAGGCTGCGTTGATGCTCAAGGTGTCGAACATCATGCTGAGCTTTGTATGTCATGTAGAACCAAAGTTATTGTATTTTAAATATCATGTAATAATAATAACTGCTACTGGAGTTTTAAAATTGGCATCACATGCAAATGCCCATAAAGAACAAAAATACCCAAATTTCTTAGAAACAAACAGAAAACACAAGGTCTTTAAACCTGGGAAAACTTTCAGGTAGGGCTGGACGATATGGCAAAAATTTATATCACGATATATTTCTTAATTTTGGTCGATACGATATAATTCCGATAT
>JBBPCY010000142.1:20984623-21002854 GCA_037974405.1 Brachyalestes nurse | reverse complement strand
TGTGTGTGTCTGTGTGTGTGTCTGTGTGTGTGTCTGTGTGTGTGTCTGTGTGTGTGTCTGTGTGTGTGTCTGTGTGTCTGTGTGTCTGTCTGTGTGTCTGTGTGTCTGTCTGTGTGTCTGTGTGTCTGTCTGTGTCTCTGTCTGTGTCTCTGTCTGTGTGTCTGTCTGTGTCTCTGTGTGTCTGTGTCTGAGTTGTGTGGTTGTAATGCATCCAAAAAATAGTCAACAGAGTATCTGACTATGTAAATAGTTAGTCTTATGTGTTGGAGAAAATGTAAATACATGTGACTGCTGAAAGGCTTTCAGTATAAGTTTTAGTGGTAATTAAATAATCTACCAAGTATTTTGTCAAATTTAGTAACTTGTATTTTTATTGTTTTAAATCAGCTTAACAGTTATCAATGGTGCATAGCCTTTCAAGGGTTTAAACAGACATTATTTGAAAAAAAAAAAAAAAGGAAACTTCGTGGCCTTTAAAAATACTTAAAATATGTATGACAGAACATTGGAGGGTTTAAAATGGACGTGTCCATCAGGCAGGTTTCTTACTGTAAGAAGAGCCAGTATGTAATTTTAAAATGAGCATCATCACCTAGTTATTGCTGACTTATCAGGAGTGTACACTTAAACCTGGTTTTTAATTGAGCAATCCTGGCAGCCCTATATTAGTTTATATCTGTCTGTGAATGTTAATTAAGTGTTAATGTGTCTAATTGTGTTTGTGTGTTGGACTGCAGTTCAGTCACTGGACTGGGAAACATTTGAGCAGTACAGCACATGGCAGCTGTTCCTGGCTCACAGCATCCCACTGGAAACCATAATCCCCATCCTGCAGCACCTGAAATACAAAGGTGAGCCCTGCAGTCCCCTCACAGCACACCACACGCATGGATCAGTCTCACTACACCCCCTGCATGTTTGGCCTTCAGCTGTGTGGCCCCTCACCTTTGGAACACAAAACATCTCTAACTGGGATTCTCTTATAAACCGATTCTCTGTAATTCTGATTCTCTTTCGAACCCCACCTTAAAACACTATTCTTTAAATTAGCTTATTCTGTCTGACTCTAGCGTGAATGACTTTCCAGAGATGGGCCCGATCCGATGTGATATCGGTATCGGGTCCGATATAGCCATAAATCCGATATCGGTCAGCCAGCCCCGGACTCTATATTCCAGTTTGCAACTCGACGCTGTAATACGAGATGCATCAGCAGACAACCCAAAAGTGAAAGGAATATCAGAGAAGACTCTTGGATCTCCCTCAGGACCTCTTTGGGGTTCTTTCAGGGGCTGTTTTGTGTGTTTTGTTGGCTGGTTTTGCTCTCTCCCCCTCTCTCTATCTCTCAAAACACTATGAGGCTAAAGTTGGGCATCTCGTAACTCGGCCGGTCCACCTTCAATACAGAAGTGGTTAGATTACAGTCTGCCCATGTCGTGTCTCTGAATTCATGTTATTTAAAATGTATTCATTGGACATAATACTTGAACTATTTATTTGATTCAGCTAAGACTGTTGTGGTTTTGATATTTACAAAATTTTACAGCTGTTGCTGCTACCTTTTGTGAAATGTGACATAAATAAATTCCTTTGTAATGCCTTAAAATTCAGTGTAGTTGTGTATATTTTTTGCTCTTCTAATAAGTGCTTAGTAGTTTATATATTCTGTGCTGTGACCTTGCTAACAAACTGCACAATTTCAACAAAAATAATGCTGATGTTAAAGTAAAAAAGATGTATTATATCAGAATCAGTATCGGAAACGGATCAGAACTGGAAAAACGTGGATCGGCCCCTCACTAGTTTTAACTCATGCTGGATTTTATTTCATGTTGAGTTATTGATGTCCTGTTACATTGTTGCATACTACCATATTTCTGATTTTTGTAAGGTGCCAATTAAATAAAATGGATCATTAGAGGAAGTAATGGTAGTAGACACCCACTTCAGTCATTTCAGTTTGAAATATTAATATTAATAACAGTTTATTTCATTTATTTCTGTTTATAGAGCATCCAGAAGCCCTCTCCTGCTTGTTGCTGCAACTTCGCAGAGAGAAGTAAGTATCCAAGTGTTGAAAATCACATTTGTTTTTTTTGTTGGTTTGTTTTTTTTTTAACACTTGGAAAAAAATGAATGGCTAATGATACTGTTGCTTGTGTGCAGCCCCACTGAAGAGATGGTAAAGATGGTTCTAAGTCGGCCGTGTCACTCAGAAGACCAGTTTACAACCAGTATCTTGCGGCACTGGGCAGCCAAACACGATGACCTGCTGGGGGAACACATTAAGGCCCTGCTGATCAAAAACAACAACATGCCCCGTAAACGCCAGAGGTGACGCTCACCATATGCTACTAAAACTTCACTTCCAGGGCGAATGGCACAGTGTCATAAAATGGCTATTCACACCCTCCACTTGTTTTGAAACCTCACTAGTGTAGTTGTCTCCCCAGCATGAATCACTGCCCTAGACTTCGAGCTCCAGATTCTGTAAATGCAGACAGAAAGTTGATGTGTTTGAAGTGCTGGACACATTCCAGCATGCAGTTAAATGAACAGACAGGTGTGTTTACATTGGCCTGAACCAGCATTATGAGGAACTCTGTTCATGTTGTGATGTTTTCTCTTGCAGTTTGCGGAGCTCAAGCAGCAAATTGGCTCAGCTGACCCTGGAGCAGATGCTGGAGCATTTGGACTGTCTGAGACTCAGCCTCAGCAACACCAAGAATAACTGTATGTCTGTTTCTCTCTCCCCTGCTTCAGATGAGCAGGTTTCATTGAAGCATCACTTCTGCAATACACTGTGTCTCTGTAGGGTACATATTTACATGTGTGTGTGTGTTTGTGTATAGTCTTTGCCCAGACACCCATCTTGCAGGCCCTGCAGCACGTCCAGGCCAGCTGTGATGAAGCCCATAAGATGAGGTGATTTTAATTTTTTTCTGCTTCACTAAGATACATTCAGACCGCAATGCCTGGAACATCTCACCAGTGTATAGAGATCATACAGATAAGGATGCGCTCTATTATTTGTATTATTTGTTTGTATAAGTTGTTTTCTACTCACATGTTTTCTTAGCTGATTTAATTAAGTCTAAACTCTCCTCTGGCCATTTTCTGCTCATCCTCTCACTCTGGCAGGTTCAGTGATCTCTTCTCCTTGGCTGAAGAATATGAGGACTCCTCGAAGCCTCCCAAATCCCGGCGCAAAGCTCCAGCCTCCTCGCCCCGATCCCGAAAGGGTGCCGCCCCTCCAGCCAACAACGAGGAGGACACCGCCTCTTCTAGTGCCTCAGTGAGTTTCTGCCTCATTGCATCATTGCCATGATATCGTACCCTGCTTCAAGGGCATTGGTGCTATTCCAAAATACTGAATACTTGCAATAATTAATGATAACAAAATTATTAAGGAGCAGACAGCAAACCAGCCATAGAAATGTACATAGAATTCTACTGTATTTTAATTTATGTAATGTACACACTTTATGTAATGTAAGATGCAGTCACAACTGCTTGTTTCAAAATTGCTGAGATTCAGTCATTTACCACTTCAAAATTAGAGCAAGCACAATTTTTTTTTTTTTAATGCCCGATCAAGAAAAAATATATAATTAACAGCACTCATCTTCCACCAACACATTCAGGAAGGCCTCATGTGGTCCGATTTGGCTGATCAAACTAAATTTAACCAAGGTATCCAAGATTACTTGCCGAGTCCAACTATTTTACATGTACATTTGAAAAGGTTCACATGATTTGTTTATTATAATCACAGGCTTGTGGGAAACACTCCAGCTTTGAAATTACAGGTGCAAAGTTACAAAAAGACGTTTCTCATGAGTTATTAATGACCTTTTCTACTCATTATCTGATTGCATATTCATTTGATTTAATGTTTTCAATCATTCTGTGATAGATTTCTTGTAGCATTGAATAGATTAGTAGAAGAACGCTCATCCACAGAGAAGAAATTAAACCCTTTTCTAATTGTGACTCCCAGGAGGAAGAGGACTCCAAACCCAAACCCCCCAAGAGGAAAAGAAAAGGCTCATCTGCGGTGGGCTCTGACAGTGACTGAGAGGAGACCCCTGATCTCTTCAAGCCCCACCCACAGTGTCCCCACATTCATGCCCTGTGTTCTGTTGTGATGTCACTGGAGAACCAACCACCAGCCAATCATCAGCTCCAACCACTCCGGGCATCTTGCCCTTCCATCACAGGAGGAACTCTCTCGTTCTGGGAGGAAGCCGGGAGACACTTCCTTTCTCTTTTCCTCGGCACGAGCCTTGTTGGCTGATTTGGGCTTGGGGGGGTGTGGTTGGATTTGAGGGGCTCACGGGATGGGCTGGACCTCAGAACCATGACTGGCACAGACGGACAGAACCGCAGCCACACAGACAGCCTTACAGAATCATACCCAGGAGTCACACTTAGTGTCGCTGTACTTATCGACTCCCCTACTATGATTCAGCACTGACATTGTGTTTGAATGAAACAAAACAGATCCACAGACTGTAGATAATGAAAGTGAAGTCCCTGCTACGTGAGGTCAAGCAGAGGGATGGTTTTACAGTATTCACCGTGAAAGTTTGTGTTTGGGCAAAAAAACAAAACAAAAACAAAAAACAAGGCAACTTAAAAACGGCAAGTACTCAAGTCCTTGAAGAAGTATTTTATCATTTGATGATGAACGGTCATTTGCTTTGTCCCTTATAAATCCCACTTTGTCCTGACGGGATGTCGTGCCCCACTGGAGGTGGGACCAGGGATTTTGCAGGGAGGAAGACACTCCTCCTCACTGAACTTTTACCACGTTTGCACTGTACACAGGTGCAGAAATCAGACTGTATAAATGGAAGACTTCGGACATGTGGACAGACTTTTTAAGAAAATTGCTTTCTACTGACCTATTTTCATAAAAAAAGATCATAACTATGTTAAAGGCTTATGATATTAATAAAAAAGGCGGGAAAAAAACTGTTCACACATACAAGTTTCTTGGGGAAGGGTTGCATATGTTTTAGCTTTTTTTTTTTCAGATACAGAAGCAGCCATACAGCACTCGCGGTACACAGTGAGTTTCTGGCTCATTACATCAATGCTATGATATTTTAGGCATTGATGCTATATCAAAATATTATTACTTAAAAAAATTCATAATACTGTAGACCCCCAAAATTTCTGGGGTTACGTTCCATGAGCACCCGCAAATTGTGAAAAAAAGGTAATTAAAAAATGCCTTAAAATGCCTATTCTTATAGTGTAAACCCTAACTATGCCCCCAAAACACACATTTTAAACTCTGCTTAATACATTACCCTAAAAGAAAATGCAAAGGTAAACCCGTATCCGTACTGTACAGGTTACACTGAACTGCTGTCTCCCGCAGTGCTAAAATATAAAATATTGATGTTACCTCTGTATAGACTGTTACTGTAATTCATGCACGGGCGTTTTCTTTGGTATAAGCAGGGAAATCCAGTTTTAATTTAATTTACTGTAATTAAAATACAGGGCTTTAAGAAGAACAAAACGAAAAACACGAGAACACTTGAGAGAGAAACACTCGAGAAGCTCCACGGGGGAAACTGTTCTAATGCAGGAACGCTGGACTGCGACTGCCAGAGATGCGTCATAGAGCATCAGCCAATCAGCAGCAACGAGAAATAAATAACCTTTTCGGATTGGCTACTTTCAAACCTCCCACTTCCGAGAACAGCAGCATTTCACCATTCTTTGTGTTCTCTCAACAGTACCAAAGATTTTAGTAATATTTTAAAGGGAAATGTGGCTGAATTTACGTTAATATTTGTTACAAAATTAGTAAATGCATGAAAAATTATAAGTTGCCACGAAATCCCAAAAAAAATTGTATATTTCCGGTTTTCGCAAAAACAATTAGTTCGGTTCTA
This sequence comes from Brachyalestes nurse, assembly GCA_037974405.1. Lineage (NCBI taxonomy): Eukaryota > Metazoa > Chordata > Actinopteri > Characiformes > Alestidae > Brachyalestes > Brachyalestes nurse. The sequence goes on along the minus strand of JBBPCY010000142.1, from coordinate 20,996,942 downwards.
AGAAAAAAATATCCAAGAACGACTGAAGCTGCAAATTGTGAACCGTGACTTTGCAGGGGTTTACTGTATGATACATACAAAAAAAACAAAGCAGTAGACAGTAATACAGTCATGGATGCATCTACTAAGTCACGTGTGCCTACCGAAGTGTTGCAAAACTATTTTAGTGAAAGTGATTAATTGATGTTTTTACTTCAAACCACACAAATACACTTTGGTGTGTCACGTTATGAATAAGGTCACACTTTGCGTAACGTAAGCTGCAGTGTCGGCTGCTTATGTTTCAAAATTGCTGTAGTTCAGTAATTTGTCCTACAAAGTTCGCCCTCTTATCCTCCACCAATACTTTCAGGAGGCCTCGCATGGTAAGATTTGGTCTGATCAGACTAGATTTATCCGAGATCCACAATATCAAAGATTACTTGCAGGAAGACTTGTGGGAAGTAAAAAGTCTTGATTCTTTGTTGTAAATGAAGAACTCAAGCTAGAACACACTGAATCAAACTTAATGCTCACACACTGGCCTCTTTGCACCACTGGTTCTCAGACTATTCCTCACCCAGTCAAACTCAGGCCACCCTTGGATGAGATACAAGATGTAACTGGGAGGCTCACATTTCCTTTCTAGCATGTAGGTTTTATGCGTCCCTATTTTTGTCCAAAATAAAATTCTCAATCTATTTTTAAACTCAGACCCCAACTCTAATGCAGATCCAGATTAGGATGTGTGTGTGTGTGTGTGTGTGTGTGTGAGAGAGGTCTTGTGGTCTGTTGAACAGGTGAGCTTGGTTTTACCTGACCCACATAAATTTGGGCAAAAAAACACTGAAGTTCCTGCATAAGCTAAACGTGTTGGTGCAGATCAGCCCTAGCTGCTGTTTGGAGAGTTTTTTTTTTAATTAAATGTCTTTTAAAACTGTTCAGCTGAACATGGCTTGACCATGGAGCTCTGGCTTTTGATAAATGATGTCAGCTGCAGGAAATAAATTACAGCAGTTTGGCTTAACCACTGCAGACCTGAAGATCTGACGTATCTCCAAACCACTTTCCATCAAGTCACTTAGTGAACCTACTTGTTCGTCTTCTGAGCTTTTATATGTAAGGGAGATGTTAAAAGTGATCGGTCTGAAGTTTTCTTGAGAAACTCACAATGGCCTACATATGTCTTTCCACCATGAATTTATTATAAAAAACGTGTTTTTGACCAGAGTCTCAATTACGGTAAAACAAAGAGCAGCATATTCCCTGTGAGGGAACTTTTGGAGGAATTAAACTCTTCAGACATCTGGTTCTACTCACCACCATTGTGAATAAAGATTTCAGAGCATTCAGTGCGTATCAGTGAAAGAATCAAACATGCATGTTGCAAGATGTGGGAAGGCCTAAGTGGGTCACCATGAAGTGAGATCCACATTCTTCCATATATAGTAATTCTGGATTCAGTCACACGCAGATTTTTTAAAGAACTGAACTCAGTTTTACACAGAAATCCCCACATTAGTGCGGAAAATGCAAATATTCTCTGCCTTTTTTCCTTTTTTGTGGCAATAAATATATTTTTTCTAGATGTTTTCATACAAGGGGAACCATTCACCTCGCCGCCGTGTCCCAATACTTTTGTCCTGTGACCTGAGTTGCATATCTCAGCAGGGAACTTCAATTAAAAGACGGGTTTACCTTTACATTTTCTATAATGGTAATGCCTCAAACGGAGTTTAAAATGAAATTAAAGTGTTCCGAGAGCATGTTTGGGGGCATATTTAGGGTTTACACTATAAAAAGGCATTTTTTCCACTATACGCAGGTGCTCTTGGAACATAACCCCCATGAAAAGCAAAGGATTACTGCATTCCTTTTTAATTTCCTCACTGGGGAAAATACCTAAAATATAGCTGGTGGCCTAGTGGTTGGGACGATTAGAAAGTCATGGGTATGAGGAAGGGAACATCCCTACACACTGCTCCCCAGTGCCCACTGTTTCACTTTAACAAGTTAAATACAGAGGAAGAATTTCATGCTGTTCACACTGTGTGCTGTGGTGTATTCACGTATGTCACAGAATGGTCACTTTACACAAACATGTCAGTTTTGATAATCCAAAGGGATCCAGCATTCACATGACCCCATTTCCTTCTCACTGATTTTTAGTGTGGAGCTTCTCAGTATGTTTGTTCTATATTTGTCCTTGTAATCTAACCAACTAGTTTCACAGATTGTAAACCAGAGACTGGCATTCTCTTTAACGTAGGAGTAAAAAGCTCAGCCACTACAAGGCTCTAAAGGCCTCGTATGATGGCAGCCCCACATCAAACATCAATTTCCCTTTGAGGACAAACTTTTGAGTGTCTGAAGAGCCACAAAGGATTGATCAGATGTATAAAACATTGAATTTATTTATATTCTTTCAAATCTAAAAGCCAAAAGTCCAACAGATCACACACAGAGTTCCACATATGTCTAAAGTTCCTGGGTTTTTCTGGAGTGTTTTTTCCTGGGAATGGGAGAGATGTTCCTCAGGACAGAGCGAGGGCTCCTGAGAAGCAGCTTTAGTCTTCTCACAGGCTTCTGAGCAGAGCAGCAGGTTTCTCTCCTTGGCTTTGCATTTCCAGGCATAGGGGAGTCATATTGAGAGACTGATGAAAATCCTTCGTCTGCTAAACTTCTGGTTCTCTTGTGAAACAGTGACTCTCGCCGGCCCACATGAGGACTGGCAGCTAAAGTGCAGAAGCCATATGGAGTGGTGATCTTCTCCACATGTTCCAGGGACATCGCAGCACGGCTAGATGGGTCTGACAGGTCCTCCTTGGCACGTTTTCGGTTTGATCGTGGAGTGAAACGGAATCTGGCAGCAAAGCCTGGGGAGGCCAGAGGAGACTGATGTCCAGGTGAAGATTTCTCCGGGCTGCTGAGAGGCAGGAGCTTCTGCTCATCTGATTCTTTGGCTCGCCGCATGGTGAGTCGAGGAGAAACACTAAGGTGCAGTTTTGGAGGAATAACAAACGTTGGAATTCTTTCTGGAGTTAGTGGTACATTCTTCCAAAGCTTCACCCTGGCTGCTGGACTTTTGTCTGTACCAACTCCATCTGGGCCAAAAGCAAACATCTCCAAGTCAAAGTACCACAAAACACTGTCCTCTTTCTTCACAAAGATCTGCAACCTGTTCCAGCAAATACAACATGTATTCAGAGCTCTCACAAGCTGGTGCTAAACATTAAAAAGCCGGTTTAATGAGTCACAGGTGAGTACAATTAACAACCCTCACCTCGAGCACTTTCTGGAGACCTCATGTGGTCAGGTTCAGCTGCTCAGGCTACGTTTAACTGAGATCCATGACATACATTTTAAAACATTATAGTTAAATGTTTTATTTTGCTTTCACAAATGAACAAGTGTACAAATACAAATCATTAATTTTGTCTTCAGTCTGAATGACGGTTCATTTAAGCAATTTGAACTTTTAATTTGTAATGAACACAAACTCAGGTGGAGCGTTGAGGACTTTTAATTTGATATTTCGGGCTGATTTCCGAAAGCTCACAGCTTCAATTTAAGCTTAAACGTTCTATAAAAAAGAATTCTGTTACAATGTATGTATAATACCATTTATATACAATTTATAAATAATTGCATATAAAAATTCTCTGATCATAAGGCTCCTCAGCCGGGATATTCCTCACATTCCAGAGAACCCGATTCTATTATTGTTTGTGGAGAATTCAAAGCCGTGTTCTTTGCCACTGGAAATGTTAACAAAAAAATAAAATACATCCACATATATTTATTTTCCCTTGTAAAAAATGTATCAATATATTTAGTCTATTGACTGTATATATTGTTATATTTATATTGCGTACATTTTACATTTGCAATGTTTAGTATTTTTTATATAATTCAAGATGTTTGTTATTTGTTAATATTTCTGTTTATTTTTATGTATTAGTTTGGTAGATGACTCCATGTCTGGTTTAATGTCTACTGCTGTGTTTTTGTTTTTATTATATCATGAATTATTTTACGTATTATATAACGTGATGCATGTTGCAAAATTGTGCACATACACACTGGAACACTGGAATAACTAAGATTTTTATTTATTATTTTTTATTTTTATTTTCTGTAATTCAGTCTTTGGAACAGAACCGGATGTGGCGCGTCACTGTGCTCAGCCCACTCTGGAGTCTGACGGGCTCCTGGTGGCGGGCAGAATGAAAACACCAGGCTGTTTATCTCTTGACTTGTTTATCTGTTTATGTTCTCGTCTCCTCGTCCTTTCCAGACTCTTCTCGTTGGTGGAAGTCTTGCCCGGGTGGTGTGAGATGTCCGCGAGAGGACTCTGAGAAGGAATGTTTCTGGTGGAGCAAAGTTCTGTGGATCCAGGGTAGCTAACAGGCTAACTTTTTGTTTTGGAAACTGGACTCACTGACAGTAGAAGACCCTAGAACACAGGCTCACAGCTCAGATGAACCTACAAAACTGAACTAGAACAAATGTTTCAGCTCTTTAAAATGGGGTTGAGTGGGTTAGAAGGTGCCGGAGGCAGAAAAAGAGGGTTTTGATGTGTTTTAAGTCGCAAAGTGGTTGAGATGAATCCTGTACGCAAGCGCTGCAGGCTGTCTGGAGCCAGAGGAGCTCATGCTCGGTCCAAATGCAGTAAGAATGAAGAGAACGAAAGCAGTCCAGCAGCCCCTATCCAGCCCCCCGCTCCAGACCGTGGACTCAGCTCTTCTTCCTCATTTGAAGTGGCAAATCATGAAAATACAACCTCGAGACGAGTAACAAGGAGCCAAGCCCTCTCTCCAGGTTCTGAGAACGCGGGTAAGTTTAGTCAAGTCGAGGCAAGAAGGTTTAGTGTCATTTCAGCCACACACACACACACACACAATTCCTACAGGACGATGGAGCAACACAAAGAACAAAACAGAAAAAAACACAAGACTTAGAGCTGCACAATATGGATAAAGTAAAGCAGTCCCTTATAGTCACGCGTCACCACACCATGTGAACAATGTGAAATAGTTCTCTGCGTTTAACCCATTCACCAAGTGAAGCAGTGGGCAGCCAGCATCACAGTGCCCGGGGAGCAGTGTGTGTGGGCGGTACCTTGCTCAAGGATACCTCAGTGGCAGTACTGGGTTTCGAACCCATGACCTTGTGATTACAGGGACAACTCACTGACCATATCTTCACTTTTCTGGACCTATAGTCTGCAAATATCGTTTCAAATGGTATAATTATTCCCCCATTCATACAGTCCATTTATGGAAAATAAGCTACAGAAACTGCCTGTTTTCAAAATGTAGTTTTTGTGATGTCACAAAAGCAACACTCTTAAATGTGTCTGTTTAATCTGCCCACAGTAGTCTAGTTCCACCTATTCATACACCGATTAATCAGAACTCACCTGAAGCTGTGATTGTTCACTCTTTCAGAAACACTGTGATGGGTTAGAAGCTCATTTTCATATTGCAGCCTTTTAAGAGATCAGTATTGCAGAGACTGATATTGCAATAACAGTTAGCAGATTATATATTGCGCAGCCCTGACAAGAGTGCATAAGACGGCACAAGACTAGAAAAACACAAGAGCGACAAGAGAATATTTAGTACAGTACGAATGGCTGTCAAGGCATTATGCCGCAGCTACAGAGTCCAAGACAAATATCCCGGAGTGGGACAATAAAGTTTATCGTATCGTAATGAATAAAATGTTATGACCGTGTTCTAGCAGCAGAATTGTTAGGTGTGCAAAAATGTAAATATTGAGGTATACAGCAATAAATAATTGTGTAATACATGCATACATAAAGAATCTTATTTGTTTGTTGTTTGTATCTTTAAGTCTCTTGTTTTTTAATAGTTTATGTTGTTTATTGTACCTTTCTGCCATAACACTGCCATTGTGGCATTAAACTCAAATCTACTACTACTACTACATGCTTCTAGACCTTGAGATGGAATGTAGAGTATATTAGATAAAATGTCAGTTGGTCACTATGTGATAAATTGTTGTGCGTATGAAGTAAAGTGCCATTTATTTATAAAGTAAACTGGTTAACAGGTGTGGCGCAGAGTGTGAAGTGCGGCCTGTCATCCGAGGATGAAACTGAAAAGACCCTGGTCATCACAGTCGGTGAGGTTTCAGACTTTATATGCAGATTAAAAGCATGCATTTGCAGACATGTATCAGTATGGAAATTCTGAATATGTGTTGGGACTGTAAGAAGAAAAATTCCAAACTATTTTACATATAATAATAATGATATATATTATGTGTGTAACAATGCAGTCAACTCGTTCAGGGCTCTTTTCAGTAGGACTGAAAATAATTAGGTATTTTACAAGATTTAGAATAAAATTTGAATAATGAAAGATTATGAAATGTACTAATGAGACTAGATCCGGAAGACCGTGGAGGTGAGATATAATATGAATGTGCTGGACTGTGTTGTTCATTGGTGCTGTTGTAACACTATAAACAATGCATTTACATCAGATATCATATTAATAGAATGCTTATACTCCAATATGCATTTTGTCACATCTTTTGCGTTGGAATATTACCATATCTCTGCATTACTATACCCCTAATATATTTATTCTCCTGTTTTCACTCCTCTCCTCACACTGGACTCCCAATGGTCCCCCCAGTGTGTAGCACCTTTCATGTTCTATCTCTTGCCCTGAGTGGGTTAAAGAACTTTGCAATTAGCAAAACTGAGCGTAATGAATCTCGAAAGCTAAAAATCAATCTGTAAGAGACTTGAAAAGGTGGTATTTCTACACTAGAAAAGTGCAAGAAAAGGCAACATTAATAAACAACATCCAGTTAATATCACACATTATCTTTAGAGGAAAAGATGAATGTTTTCTTATTGACTGACCTGCCCAGTGACTGAACTAAATCTGAGTGGCCTAGTTAGCTTTTTAACCTCTTGAACTCCCCCCCCCCTCCCAAATGAGTCCTAAGGCTCTTTTTCCATAATTAGATGGTGACTTATTAAGGAATGGGAGCCTGGACTTGCTGGCCATTTTAAGGGTTAACATTTAGAACCAACTTTATTTTTCTGTTATTTAAATGAATTAATATTTAATGGATGTTTTAAGTCATTGTTCCTTCTTTCTTCCAGATAATGAGCAAAGTGGGAGAAAAAAAGTCGCCCTTAAAAGGAAACTGGAGATGAGTGGGACGTGTACCGAGGCAGTGGAGGAGGAAGATGAGGAGGACGAAGATGAAATACAACCGGAGGTCGAGATTGACCGAGAGCTTGACAGGGAGCTCGAGAGCAAATCACGGCAGCACAACCTGACCTCAGCCAACGTTCGCAGCATTATACACGTGAGTGCTGTTTACAAAAGACAGTGTTTTCATGTTTGGGCTCGGAAAAAGCTGTTCGAGGCAATACAAGTTTAATTTGTCACATATTGACAAATTATCTCACTGTAAAAAACGTGCTTCAGAGCTCATGTGATCTCGCCCACAGGAGGTGATTACTAATGAGCATGTTGTTGCCATGATGAAAGCTGCCATCAATGACACTGAGCCTGTTCCACTGTTTGTGAGTATCAGCAGTTTATGTTGTTGTTAAATACCTCAGTTTTTATATTTTTCAAAATGTGATCTACTCATAGTCCACCTTTCTTTCTAACTTTTCCAGGAGCCCAAGATGACTCGCTCTAAACTAAAGGAGGTTGTGGAGAAAGGAGTGGTAGGTTTTCTAACTTAAACTGCATTAATTTTTTTCAGAATTGAAAAATATTGATTAGATTATACTGCCTATTACAAATGTAAAATTGTATGATGTAGTGTATTGCATACTGGGTTTTTATTGTATTTATTTAGACTTTGTATTAGTATATCGTTCTTGTCCCTGTCTCTCTGCGTGTCTGTGCAGTCGTAACATAAACAATTTTCTCCGGGATCAAAAAAGTTTTCTGATCCGGAAAAAAATGATGTATAGGTGTGTTACAATACACGTCAGTATTTCTGTTTTAGTCTGGTTTTCTATTGCCAGGTCTCTGTCTTGCTGTCTCCAAGCAAAGTAAAATTCCTATTTTAAGAGTTTATGCCTTGAACTCTTAGTCATCAGCAGGTCCAGACTTGGATTCTACACTTCTATAACTAAAGAATAGCTCAGCCAGTTTGTTATTTTCCAATTAATTACAGAAAGACATGTCACATAAAAACTTTTCTGCCAAACAATAATTAAACTAGTTTGACTTGGATAAAAATTGATCAAATTGATTTCCCATTTTCTGTGTCTGCTAATAATAAGCAAAAATCGCTTGAATTTAGAAGTAACGTCAGAATAAAACCTTGTTCTTTTGATTTATATGCATAAAATAAACCTTTTGGCTTGTACCTCAACCCGTACTCAGATGCGTGGGTTTGACCACTGACAGTGGTTTCCGTGGAAGAGAATAAATGAGACGCTTGAAAGTACACTTTTGAGTATGCTGTTTTACAACATTCGTTTTCTTTTGACTGTACAAAAATATAACAGAATTCTGTGTGAGAGATGATCATAAAATGCTTGCCTTAATATTGCTTTGTACCAGTATTGCTCTCACATTTGTTTTATAGGTAATACCCGCATGGAACATTTCACCAATTAAAAAGCCCAGCAAGGTGAAGGTAATTAAAGCAAAACTACAATTAATGTATGTTAACTTTTAGACAATATTACAGTAACAGAATTAATCTAAAATGGGCTTATTCGAAGGCTCCCCAGTTTGTGGACATCCCTTTAGAGGAGGAAGATTCTTCTGATGAAGAGTATTGCCCTGACGACGAGGAAGATGATGAGACCGCTGAAGATGTAGGAGGGAGATTTTTTTTTACGTATGTAGTCGTTAAAACGTTCTGTCCTGAGCAGTCAGACCTAATATTGTAGATGTTTTTGCGTCTAGACACTTCTGGAAAGTGACATGGAGAGCACAGCCTCATCACCACGAGGGACTCGACTAAGCCTCAGCAGATCCTATAGTGAATACGATGGAGAAAACAGCTGCAGCCCCAGACCGGTATCAGTAAAATCTATCCTTTACAGAAGCTTGCTTTGTACTTAAGCTGTCCTGTCTAAAAGACTAATCAGTTGTAATGTTCTTGGTTATCAGTTGCATTTATTTACCATCATACTTTCCTTATTTCAGAAGTGAGACATGTGTAAAACTGTAGACATCCTGCAGGCTCAGTGACAGCCCTACTTTCACATAAAGATCCACATCCACATAAAGAGACACAATATCTCACACAAACCTCTCACTTCCTTCTAGAACTTGCGCAAGGCCAGGCATCTGAGGGTGGAGGTTGTGCCCATGGGCCCCCCGCCACCTCCACAGTGCCCAGAGCCGCCGGGGCCATCAAGAGAGTGCAGCTTCATGGAAAAGCTTCATGCTGTGGATGAGGAGTTGGCCATCGGCTCTGACCGTATGGAAGCTTACCAGGTAGCTTGAATTACTTCTTGATTCCTTAATGCATCTGCATTAAATAATTTTAAGAGGCTGTAAATTTAAACGGAGTGTATTGTAAAATGAATGGTAGGCTATATGTGTGTCTATATGTACACACATATATATATATATATATATATAAGTCCAGTAATAAGATTTATAATTATTCCAAGCATATACACACAGTACACAGTGAAACGAAACAGCATCATGGTGCACCAGGGCTATGGTGCAACAAAAAGAACAAAGTGGAGGCAGGATAAAAGAGAATGCAAGAAAAACACAAGAGCAACAAAACAACAGGACAAAGCAAAATGTAGTGCTGTGGACATCTACAGTACTAGTTTAAATGAATACAGTATTATGATATATACTGTATTCTAGCAGAATTACGTGAGAAATTTTGCAGAATGGAGGTAGAACAGCAATAAATCAAATTGGAAATAATAGCAGCAGCAGGACAGAATGTGCAGTATATCATTAATAAAGAGTGATTTACAGAGGCAGTTGGAGTAGGAATTTTTCGTTCAAAGCCGTAAAGGGGTGTGTGTGTGTGTGTGGGTGGGTGGAGGCACAGTTTATGTTTAACTTCTGATGTTCATCTGGTGTTTGTCTCTTTCTCACACGCTCTCACTTTTACTCTCCCCCTTTGTATTCAGTCTCTGAGCAGTAGTGGAGAAGACAGTCTGATGGCTTTTCGTACTCGTTCTAAACGTCCGCTGAGGGATGTGCCACTGGGTCGTCTGGAGGCGGAACTTCGTGCTCCTGACATCACGCCAGACATGTATGAGCACGGCTCCGCCCATGAGGACGTAGAGTGGACGCGGTGGCTGCAGGGCCTCATGACCTCTGATGTGGAAAATGATGGTGATCAGTCAAAATATTCAACTTCTGAACTAAACGACACCTGTAACTTTCACATGGTGCTCCATCTGCAAGTGCATGTCACCACCAGTTTAAAAAGACTTATATAACATACAGTGCTGTGCAAAAGTCTTCAACACCTACAAAAACAATATTTAAAAACTTTGATGAGCAGTGAGTTTTTTTTTGTTTTTTTTTTACATTACTATTACCAAATATACTAAATAAAACAAAAACGAAGAAATACAAGTACCACTATACAGTAGCTAAATAGTGATTTCATGTTCAGTATATCAGTGTGTTCTTGTGGAAGTCCAGTATTAATGTAGTTCCTATCAGAAACCTGGTCTGACTCAGTCAGTCCTTCATTAAATTAAATCAGGAGCTGCTGATGGAATTTCACTAATCCAAACAACGGCTGGAGGAATCTAGAACCAATCTACTTTATTACAGTTAAATCTCGATACTTTTTTACTGCTTTCTTTTTTGTTTACATTTATTCTTATGTTAACTTTGCTCGCAGAAAGATATATTATCACACGCTGAGAAAAATGGCTTTAAACTATTTGCATAGGTGCCCAAGACTTTTGCACAGTACTGTACAGTTTTCAGATTATACTGGATATTATGGGATACTGTTGAACAATGTCACTCCAAGAGGTTAGCACCTGTTTATACTATGATGAGTGATGGTCAAATGAAAATGTGAAAATGTCTTCTGTTTTTGATCATGGAAATTTACTAAAGATTTTGAAATGCCTGTTTTTCCATATCAGAATTTGTAAAAATAAAATGCTTGGACCTGTATCTAACACCCATCCACTGCCTATTTTCTGTTAGAAGAGGGTGATGACGAAGACGACCCAGAGTATAACTTTCTGGCTGAAATTGATGAGCCAGATGTGGAGGACTATAGAAACGACAAGGCAGTTCGCATCACCAGTAAGTGACATTGAGGGCCAAATTATGCATAGAAGTTGTCCAACTTATTAGCCATCAATTAATATTACTATTACATATAACATGGAAGCCAGCAAAGTGGATAAAATCACATTAACTTGGCCATGTTGTACAATGTAATTGGTTATGCCCGCTATAAATGACTCTCTTCTTTTTTCTAGAAAAGGAAGTGAATGACTTGATGGAAGAGCTGTTCGATGCAGTAAGAAATGACTCAGTATTTTATTCCTCTTTGTTGCTTTTTTTTGTCTGTTGTTACTAGTTCATAAATAAAGGCTCTCTACTCATATCCCAGTTCCAGGATGAATTAGGAGGTCCGGATGAAGAAGGCCATGAGGAAGAAGAGGAAAAAGAAGAACACCATGCCAAACAGGAACCACCCAGCATTCTGGAAACAATTCAGTAAGACTTTCTTTAAGCAGGCATTATAGACTCACACATCTCAGCACCTTTCCCAGTTTACTACATTGTTAGCAGTGCATATTAAATGTTGTGTATTGGCTCATTGTATATGTACATTAACATGTACAACATGTGTTGTGACACAATGCTACAGCAGGAGCAGGTACGGAAATGTACGCAAACTGCCTTCAAAATATTTGCCTGCACAATTCTATGTGACACCAATAAATACATACACAGATCAGCCACAACATTAAAACCACTAACAGGCGAAGTGAATAACATTGATTATTTCACTACAGTGGTATCGGTCAAGAGTTGGGGCAGGATAATATTTTCTGTAGGGATGCATCGAATTTTTTTTTTTTTTGGCCAAAAACTAAAACTGAAAATGTGGAGACACTTGGCTGAAAACGGAAACACAGAAATAAATGATTATTTTAAATCTGTTACAAAACTATGAAAAATATTTATTTAGCATTCAAACAATGCACAATATAAAATAAAATTTGAAATAAGATATTTATTTGGCCCCACTCATGAATAGTCTAAAAGCAAGATAGCTGGAATATTATACAATTAAATATCTTCTCTCATAAAACTAGTGAATTCAAGTGCATTTTAATATTCTGAACAAAGTGCAT
>JBBPCY010000142.1:20943830-20956086 GCA_037974405.1 Brachyalestes nurse | reverse complement strand
TACCTTATTCTTGATGCTACAAGCAAGTTAGATGCATTAGGTTTTGTAAGTGTGGTGGCAGTAAATCAACAATGCAGTGAAATGTGTACTTTTAATACTTAAGTATTTTTGGAAGCAAGTACTTCAGTACTTCAGCTTCAGTGAAATTTGACTGTATGACTTTCACTTGTATTGGAGTAACATTTGAATAGTGGTATCTGTGCTTTCACTTAAATAATGAAGTTAGGTACTTTGTCTGCCTCTGACCTTCACTGATATTAATGTAACTTGACACGAGATGCTGCTCTGTCTAATATGTTACATGTTCATTCCCCGTCAGGTGCGTACTGCGGTTGCTCGTGGCGACATGGTGACGGCGGAAATAGCGTCTCGTGAAGCTCGCAACTTTTCCTTCATCAGTCTGGCGGTGGGCATCGCGTCTATTGTCCTCTGCACCATTCTCACCGTCGTCGTCATCATCGCCTCTCAGCACCACGACGACGACTGGGAGCCCTAAAGCCTGGGAGGGTCACGGGACTGTACTCCTACTGACCCAAACACAGACTCCTGGCTACTGCACCCATGTGGTACAGCCAGTATTTTGCTCATAGCGTTCTGACACACCGCACTGACCACCGGACCAGACCAAACACCAAAAAGCTCTCACTACTGGAATCAAAAACACTGCTTACTGTCTTTTAGTCTCCAAGCATAGATTCAACTCCACAGTCTCAGATAGGGGCTAAAGTAAGGAAAACAGAACTGACTATACATGTGCATGTACATTCACAAACAACACACATGCAAACACAATTTCTTTACAGATAAAAAAAAAAGCCCCTTAAGACTTTAATTTACGAGTCTTCAAACTCCAGGTAGGTGTATTAGTGTCTTAATCCTCACCAATTTGATGATATCCCAATAACTGTGCAGAAACATCACACCAGTGCTGATTCTCAAGTGCTTTGGTTGTATTTAGCTCTCATTACATATTGATTATGTACTGTATGTATAACCGATTGTGTTTGTCAGTGTTCGGTACATTCCATCTATGTTTTTTTTTGTGCCACTGATCCATTTAGGTTCAGAATTCTTATACAGTATAGAAATTAAGCTTTTTCCTAACAGGTTTAACTGCCAAAAATCAACACTGACTGGGTTATGTACGCCGATCTTTGGTTACAGTGTGTATGTATATGTATATACACACACAGTCAGCTCCAAAATGATTGGCACCTTTGGTAAAGATGGGTAAAAAGGTTATGAAAATGTGGTTAAGGAGTTTCATCTCACATTAAAGTCTAAAGTGATATGCCACATGTTCTTGGCATCCTAAACAATCTTTTATAATTCCATTTGAGGAACCCTGTGGTCTACCCTGACTCCCTGTTTCCCTGAGGTAGAAATATGAGGTCAAAGTCATCAACACGCTGAAGATGAGAGAATGCCTAATGCTTTAACATGCCCATTCCACCGTTAGAGCAGTAATTGAGGAGGATAAAACAACCAGAGCTGTAGTGAACCTTCTTGGAATAGGATGCATGTGTATTTTACCCCATGATTTCTCCAAGGTTCACAATTGGAGATGTTATTTGGAAGATGTGCTATAAGAAAGCCTTTTGTTTCATCTAACCACAAATATAAACACCTAGAGTACTGAAACTTTGTTTGGAACTGGGTCCTATGGTCACAAGAGACAAAAATAAACACCTAAGATGGGTTTGGAAGGATTTTTGTTTTTTTTTTTTAAATAGTAGGGTGAAATTAATTCATAAAGGTGACATTTAACCACAAGACATTTTTCACATCCATTTTACTCATCTTTTTTCCAATGTTACCCCAAATTATGGAGCTGACTTCATATATACACTGATAATAACAAACTCCCCTTGTTGATTGAACAAAGACAGTAGACCTCCAGAGTACACAGGTTTTTTTTTTTACCTGAACAGGAGCTTATATACGTTAGTGTAAAAAAGATGTACATTGTTCATTAGGATCTTTAGTGAGTTATGTTGTTTTTAAATATGCAGTATTTCCTGAAGTAGAGTATTGCTCTTTACTGACAGAGCCACTGTCCAGTTGAGAAACGCTGGTAAGGACTGATAAGGAAATATTATTTCTCGTCATTACTGCCTCATAGTGAAGTCTGTCCGATAGGAAGACCGTAGTATTATCATGTGGCAAACTGATGTATTATACATTATTTATTACTGCGGTATTTGTTTGTGTACTGGGTTAATTATTTATAAATATTTATTAATATATTAGCCATAGCTGCGATGTTGAACTGAGCTATTTTTTATCAGTGGATGATCACTATAGATTACTCAACCTCATAGTCGTGTATATTTTTAACTTAAGCATGTTGCGATATGCACTTTTATGCACAGTGGGGAAGTATCGGTTTTATTTTTCATAGTTTGACTAGCAAAAACGCTGCTGCCTTCAGTTCGTCTGCCAGGTGTAAGACTTTAATATAACACTTGATGTTATCGACTTAAAAAGAAGTGAAAGGTGGGACATTTTGATTATACAAACTTGCAAAAAAGGGAGAGGGGTTGGGAAACGCATACAAAACTGATTTATGTAAGTTAGATTCAATTTAAATGAGATTGAGAACACAGTGGGGTCTGAGCACCGTCTGATCAAGCGTGGCTAGCAGGGAGGCTACTTTGGACAGCCCGAGATCAACATGTCCAGTGAAGTCCTTCCAGACAGATCTGGACGGGTTTCTGGAGATGTTTACTCTGGCACTTTTTCAGAGAGCCATAAAAAATGAGTCATGCTGTCAAGCAGAGTGTTTTTCAGCCGCCATCGATCAACATACACCGACAAGGTCCACTTACACTTCCGCTGAAAAAATAGTGCATCGAAGTTGCTTGATTTGTGCAAAAATAAGGAAATGCAGAGAACCCCAACCTCTGTTTTCTTTAATGTAAGTTAATAGATAGAGCGTAGTATTTTTTCCACTATTCCTTCCCAGCCTGTCTTGTTTGCTAAATTACAATTTGTTTATTTTTGCGAAATTAAATGAAATGAAAGTCGGCTAGCTACCGATTTAAAAAAGGTGCTTATGAACAACAACACGTCCGTAATTTGATGTAGGCCTGCTTTCACTTTCCTTATAACATGACAGAACGGGCTGCATGTGAAATATTATCTGCTAAAAGTTTTTAATGTGTTTACTTTCTGTTTTTGAACGAGCTAAAGCAGAAAATAGCCCGTTAGCAAGTAGCTGCAGCATCGTTACTTAGCAACCGGTCTCTCAACCAATCAGACTGCCGTCACAAGTAGCTGTAATTTCTGAATAAAATTTACCTGCACAGCTTTTGTCTTTCAGTTAACTAGATTTTGCCAATAACTCTGCTGCTGTAATTATATTAATGTAGATGTTTAAAACAAGTAAATTCAGTGCTGTACTTTTTCAGTTTTTTTTTTCCACAGATGGACTAGCTCCACCTGACATGACAAATCAAACAATCAGGTCCCTTAGATCACCTCATTTTGTATTTTCCCCCATTTTAATGGTTCTTTGCCTGTTGTATTCTTACCACAAGTATTTTTCCCTGTCTTAGAATTTTCAACATGTGTTAAGAGCCTGAATGAATGGTTGGGATAGGATGGATACGAATGTGAATGTGTTTTTATAATCTTGGTTTGTTGTAAATCCACCGATCCCCTCCAGCCAGCTGCACCATTTCTCACATTTCTGTATCTGTTTAGGCACCAGAGGTGTAACTATTGTGTGGGATGGGGCTTTCACACTGAGGCCCATTTTTTAGGAGCTCCCGTGGCGGCTTGACTCTCTGAAATCTTTATTGGACCCTTGTAATACCAGGACTCCCAGACCCCACTCAGATACAGAAAATACTCAGAAAATGTGAAAGAACCCCTTTCTTGGGACTCGAGGCCCTGAAATGGTTCCCGAAAGGTTCTTTAGCAAATGCAACCACTGTCGACACTCAGAGAATCTGCTTTGCATGGTTTGTTTGTGGTAGGAAATCTGTTGTGTATAGCTTTTTAAAGAACCCTTTCAAAAATCATCCAACTATTGTAAGAGAATTGTCTTTAAGATGAAAGATAAAATAACCCTTTATCATTCCCATAAATGGGAAATTTGCAATTAAAAATTTTACTAAGTGTGATCCTTATTTGGCTAAATATGATGTACAGTTATTGTGATCCAAATAGATCATCTTATATTAACACTTTGTTTAATGATAGCGAGTGAAGTGGCGTGCCTTGAGATGTACACTATTGGGTAAATTACATTGAAAGTGTTTTTGATGGCAAGGACCATTCATTTTTTGTGCTCTGGGGCTCATATGATCACTACTGGTCCTTCAATATGGGTAGAAAAGTTTCTTCACATCCAGAGTATACGAGAAGTATGTCAGTGCGGTACGTCCAGGTATTTTGAGATTTGAAATGAGTCTTTGTTTAAATGCTTTCTAGAAAGGCAAAAGATAAATTTGAGTAAAATAATGGCTTTATCATTAAAGTCCGGTGTATGACCCAGCAGATTGATCCATTTTGATCCATTCCAACAACCTATAAATGATGTCCTACTACTTATATCTTAAAGCTGTTTCTGAGTGGTTAAAGCTGGAAGAGCTCCATCCTTTAGGTCTCCTAGATCTTCATTAGTGATGCCATGAGCAGATGTGTTGGCATCCCCTGCCAGTCTGGCTGGTGGGATTCTGGTGGCACCCAGAAATAAATGCCTAATCAAGTTTTTTGGAGAAAAGTCTCCAGCCTAGAGCACTTTTAATCCACTTTTTAATGCCTCTCTCGCTTCTGTTTGCTTATTCAGTCAATCTTCTGACAGTTTGGCCAACGGTGCATCATATCTGTCCTTTCTGCTCAGACCTATCAAATCTATTTTTAGATGAAGAGCTTTAGTGTAAAGTGTTCTGCCTAACTCAGCGGAGTGACTACTGATATATTGATGTGTGTGCTGTTTTATTTATGATAAAGGAGGACAGCAACAGAAACAGACCTGATATTTTGGCTATTGTCTGAAATGGCCTGTCTCTGTTTTTTTTTTTTTTTTTTAACTCTAAATGCAGTACACAGAAGAGCATAGCCTGTACGATGATGTATTTATGTCTGATATCTGTGCAGTTCATTAAATCACTTTGGGGTTTTAATGTTGTGCATAAAGTGTACAGTGGGTTCTCGGTTCTTTCTTCTACTTTTTTTTTTAGATAAAAAAAAAACCTTTTTTCCACATTAATTTACTATAAAGCTGATCTTGTATTGGGATGACTTTGCTTAAGGAGATACGGTCGCCCGTAGTAACTGCACCCTTAAAAACGCAGAGTTTCTCTGAGCTTGTAAATGTGGCAGGTGCCCCCGATGACTTGTGTACACGTGCTTTTTCGGGGTTAATTCTGTTGATGGATGCTGTACATGCATTTGTTGTGTTTGAATCCAGTCGTTGAAATTAAAGAGGAACTGCGAGAATCGATCGTGTTGCGGCTTTCTTGCTCTCGTTTCTTTCTCTCCTCATGGCCTTTCCTCTCCCTTCGTCCCAAAGGGTGCTATTTATAGATGCCCTGTTTTTTTTTTTTTTTACTTCTTTTTTTTCTCCTTTTTCTGAGTTTGTGTCTGTCTCTTTGCCTCTCCATCACCAACAGCTGTGATTTCTCAGTGTCTTGCAACTGCAAGAATCAATGCTTATAATCCCTATAACACTCCTAATCTACATTTATCTCTCACCTCAGTGTCCACAAAGATGAAATCCTAGCTTAAAGGAATTATTCAGGCAAAAATCTGGTTTTAATGTTTCCCCCTTTTCACCAAATCCATGTTTGGTGTCTGAAGTTTGCCTCTTTAGTTTTGCACTTTAGTTTTCATGGTCAATCACAACATGCCAAGTTGTAACATATTCTCAAATATACTTGCTTATGCAGTTTCTGATAATGTAACACATATTTACTATCTATAGAAATGGGCAAATATTTCACAAAGCTACAAACAGCTGTTTATGCTTATAATCCCTATAACACCCCTAATCTACTGTGTTTATCTCCAATCTCAGTGCCTACTAAGATAAAAGCCCAGCTCCAAGGAATTGTTCAGGAATAGTTCATGTTTCCCCCTTTTTTCTCAAACCCATGTTTGGTGTCTAAAGTCTTACACTGGAATTAGCATCATGCAAACTGTATGCCTTTATCACGCTTGACCAAAACCATACTAAGTTGTCACAAACGCTCGCATAGACTTGTTATGTGGTTTCTGATGCTGTTTGACACGTATCTGTTGAAATGGACAAGGGGTTGAGAAAGCTACAAACAGCAGTAGCAGTCACCTAAAGGAGCGATGCTTATAATTCCTATAAAGGAACAGTTCAGGCAAAAATTAGGTTTTAATGTTCCCCACTCTTCCCAAACCAATGCTTGGTGTCTGAAGTTTGCCTTTTTAGACTTACATTTTCGCTATGAGCCCAAAGTAGGTAACCGGTCATGAATTAGCATCATGTGAAGTGTATGCCTTTATCGCACTCAACCACAACCATGCTATCACATATACTCAAATAGACTTGATTATGCGGTTTCTGCCACTATATGACACATTTGCCCTCTATAGAAATGGACAGATATTTGACTAAGATACAAACAGCAGTAGCATTTTCCTCAAAAACGCTTATAATCCCTATAACACCCCCAAATCTACTTCATTTATCTCCCATCTCAGTGCGTACTAAGATGAAAGCCCAGTTTAAAGGAACAGTTCTGCCTAAAATCCATGTTTGCCATCTAAAGTCTTTTTTACACTGGATCATGCAAACTGTATTATTCAAAACCACGTTGTCACATTCTAAAATATACTTGCTTATGCAGTTTCTGACACTGACACATTTGCTATCTATATAAATGGAAAAGTATTTCTCAAAGATATAAACAGCAGTGTCAACCACCTCAAGAATCAATGCTTCTAATCCAGATAACACCCCAAATCTACTTAATTTATCTCCCATCTTAGTGCCTACTAAGTTAAAAGCCCAGCTTGAAGGGATAGTTCAGGCTAAAATCAGGTTTTGATGTTTCCCCTTTTCTCCAAACCCATGTTTGGTGTCTGAAGTTTGGCTCTTTAGTTTTGCATTGGAGCCTTGAGCCCTACGTAGTTAACTGGTAATGAATTAGCATCATGCAAACAGTTTGCCTTGCTAATACAGTTTTTGACAATGTGACCCATTTACTATTTACAGAAATAGACATGTATTTGACAAACAGCAGTTTATGCTTATAACCCCTATAACACCCCTAAACAACTGCAGTTTATGCAGGTTTCACTGCAGGTAATGTTTCCTCATTTTCCCCAAAGAAATGTTTGGTGTCTGAGGTTCGCCTATTTAGTTTCAGCTTTGAGCCCGGAGTAGTAAACTGCTAATCAATTAGCATCATGCAAACTGTAAGCCTTTCACAAGTTGTCCCATGTACTCAAATAGACTTGCGTATGCAGTTTCTGACTCCAAATGACACATTTGCTATTAAACAGACACGTATTTACCTACAAATAGCGGTAGCAGCCACGTCAAATGCTAACTAATGTATAAAATCTTGGCATTTTTTTATGGATAATAATATGTCATACAGTGTCAGAAACCACATAAGCAGGTCTATTCACAATGACCACTTGAGGCAAGCGTATGATTTATCCATGTTACTAAGTGGAATATTACTCATTAGCGTCATAGCTACAATGCTAACCCGATGAAGTGAGCCTTGAGTAGACTTATATAAAGGGTGTAGATTTTATTTTTAGTCAGACCTGCATATTAAATGTGCATATTAAACTGGTGTAAACTGGTTCACTCGGAAAGGAGGAGAAAGTGAGAGGGGGGGATGTGTAATCGTGAGCGGTGATAAAGGATTATTCAGAGATGAGCAGAGAGAGTGAATGAGGACTGCAGTGGCGCTCGAGCCAGACTGTGTCTGCAGGAGCACAGATGGTCGTTTAGCCTCCCAGAGAGACCCCGCGTCTATGTGATGGTTTTAGCAGGCCTCGCGTCCCCTCCGTCACAGGCCAGAGCCCATTCTGCTCTGACCTGAACTGCTGGCTTCGCCGCATGGGTTTGTGTCGTCCATGCCGTGCCCGTGGACTCATTTTAGCCTTCCTCTGCCTGCCTCCATCACCGCTGATTAACGACTCGCGCTGACCAGCCGAAAGCCTGGCTCCAGCCTCGCTCTCTCTGTGGGGCTGCTTTTTCAGCTCAAGGACTCCTGGAACCCTGAGCCTAGTGGTTATTATTCAGTCACTGCCATGAAATATTCAGTTCTATAATTATCTGGAGTTACGAGGACTGATGTGTGAACCCACATACAGATCCTTTAAAGGATATTAGCATTTAATATTGCTGTTTCCACACTGAATTTCTTGTTCTAATACTTGTACTAATGTGCTATGGGAGATGGGGTCCATTGACAAATACCAGTCAAATGATACTTTTGTGTAGGTTATTTAACATCTCTACGTATAGAACACTTTTCTAGGTATATCCTGGGTCTGATCAGTACTTCTATCACTGCATGGAACATTAATGAATAGCAGAGTTAAAGGCCAGGGTACGCCAACCAGGCAAACATTGCTTGTTGCATCATATCTGCGATTGAGTGTTAGAGACTATGTTCTTTCTCATTTTCTCCAGATTTCTTTTTCTGGACGTTGTAATGAGGACTGTTAACAATAAGTCATAAGACACAGTGCCTTACTACAAGGCCATAATTCTAATATATACAGGGGAAATACATCCCAGTATTCAAATATGCACACCCTCAACCCCCATTATATATATATATTTTTTTCTAAATAGTATTGGTATACTACATCAGACAAACATGCACCACCACCATTTTTTGTCTCTGTATAATTTCTTAGTACTGATAATAATCAGGATAAACAATTTTCTGCTGGGAAGTACCAACCAACTACAGACCACTGGAGGACAAAAAAACTTTATAATGATGATTGTAACTTTTGATCACATAATATGATCATAATGTAGCAGACACCCAGCTAATCTGTGCCAATGGGGCTAATGTCCATTAGCTGCTCGATATGATTTCTAGTATTACATTAGCACTAAGATAACAGTGTTTGTCCCTTTTTATGTAAACATGGGCCGAATCTGAAGTAGCTCCCCACTCCCTACATAATGTACAGCATTATTTAGTAATGACATGTAATAATATTTAATAACATTTATACATTAAATGCCCAAGAGACGCAATTGGGTTTTAGGCCCAGATTGCACATCTCTCTACTGGACATTCTGTGCATCATTTTATTGTAAAAGCTACACAGGGAGCTATTTGTCATACATTCCATGCAATGGAATATTGAAGTGATATATTCTTCACTTTCATTACTGCAGTTTTAGAGTGACTCATACTGGAAGTGCTTTAATATAAAGCCTGTGACATTAATGGAGGAGCCACTTAGCTTGTTAGCTACATTTTAGCCTGATTTGCAGCTGATCAGCCAAGTTCTAGCTAAGAAAGTAAGTCGACAGGCCCTTAATTCATCCATTAGATTGATGGTCCATGCAAGTATCCATTACTCAGAATTTTACAGGTTTTAGCATTAAGTTTGTGCATTAATACACAATTCAGCTATCGTGAGGTGCTCACAGGTGTGTGTATACTGAGGGGGTTTTAATAGTAGTTTCAAGTGTGGTTCAGCCAGTCAGATTTTTACAGTATTCAGTCCGTTTACTTTGGCCTCTAAACAACAAAAACAACAACCACTGATGTAAAGTAACTGAATAAACTGCGTAATAACAAATTGCTGGATGTCAGCCGATCATGCTGTTACTTTTTTATACATTTATTTTTCATTTTGATTATTATTGTGTTCTTTCTTAAATAGTTTTATTTTACAAAAAGATAAAGGAAACAAAAAGCAAAAAACATTGACCTCCGTTATTCACAGCGTTTTTTTGCCATGAAAAAAATGTAGCACATAAGATTTACTGGTGTTGAAGTTCCATGATTGTATTGTGGTGCTATATTTTCTCAGTATCGCTCATGCTTACATCTCACTTGTAGTTTTACAGGGGCCTTTTGCTCCTGGAGGCCTGAAGGCGACTGCCCACCTTCGCCCAGTGTAAAGTCCGGCCCTGATTGTGCCCCGCTGTAGCTGCGCTGCGTGTTCCTCTGCTGTGCCGTAACACGATAAGCTGTTTCCAGGCCTGTACAGATTCACTGACTCGCTTTCTGATTCATGCTGACATCTTCCTGCATGAGTGATTCTCCCTCGGCCACTCTGTCTCTCTCCCTGTCCGCTCTCCTCACACAACCCTTACATAAGACCCGAATCAGATCCGCACTCTCATTAACATCGCAGCACTCGATTTCAGCAGCACTGCACGCAGGAAAACATGATGTATATTTCAAAGAGCAGCTTAAAAAGTCATTTACATTCACAGCAGTCCCAGGTGGTGATTGCTTGAACATCAGCTGTGCTTTTGTATCGAAACGGGTCCTGTGCGTTCTTCCCGTCGGCCCGGTTTAACGCAGGACTTTGTGTCGGACATACTGACAGAGGCAGAGTGGTGCAGTCGTGCAGTGGTTTCTGCCCGTGCCTAGAGGGCGATGTGATGAAGCGGGAAGCCTCTCCGACACCAAAAGCCTCACATAGACTGCACTGTAGGTCAGCAAGAGCTGGTGCGCAATGGCCTGAACACACAAACACAGAAATGGGAAGTAAGAAAATCATGTTCTAATGCAGTTGTGTAAAAGCAGAGATGAGGATTTGGCCCCTCTTTTAACCAGAATTCACAAGTATTGGGTGTCACTCAGCATTCACACTTTTTTATATTTGCATAGTGTAAATAAAGGTGACAGGTCCAATATGAATATATGAAAATTTACATACATAGTCAAGCATGCCTGGTCACATTTCTTTCTCAATAATTGAGTTAAATTATATTATAGTGTATTTTATTAATGATGCACACATATATAAGTATAGGCCGTACTGAAAATAAACACTTTGATAGCAAATAACAGATGTTTTAAAAATTTCTTGTTAACTGAGTTAA
Organism: Brachyalestes nurse; assembly: GCA_037974405.1. NCBI lineage: Eukaryota > Metazoa > Chordata > Actinopteri > Characiformes > Alestidae > Brachyalestes > Brachyalestes nurse. Next base: position 20,945,057 of record JBBPCY010000142.1, on the reverse strand, counting down.
ACTGATTTGTTAAATATTTGTTGTTTTGGTTTCTGTTAAGGAACTCTTCTTAGATTTTAGTACTCCTTTTCATAAAAATAGATTTTATTGTAAACACAACTGAGTGTAAACACAACTGTGATGGGACACGCTGTTCTCATGCTGATAAATGAACGAAATAGTCGAGTGGGTTCATTGTTGCGCTGCTCCGTACCTGATTTGAATGGGAACAGTCTGGTATCAGGCTGTAGTTTCTGGTCAGTTTCGCCTCTTCTTTCTGCCTCGATGAAGAACCGCTCGCTTGGGTCCCTGCCAGCAGGGGGCGCTCTTCATCAGGCTCCTCACTCAGCAGGCCATCATCTTCTTCCTCAGGGGTCGTGAATTTACTCGCCAGAAGGAGGTGGGACATTCTCTTCTTCAGTTTGTTCTGGGGGGCAAGGGAAGGATCGATCTGCGCTTGTGTAATTTCCCAAATCCCCTTTTTCAGTATGAGCTATTAGTTGTATGTTTTGGTGTGTTATTAGTTGTATTAGTTATAACTTCTCCTAAATCATATAACTGCAAGATCTGTAGGTTGATTTAAAGATAGTACAATATAATTTAAGGATTAACATCCTTAACTGTGGATTTAAAGTGCCTGGAAAATCATTTTTTTCATATATCCACCTATTCAGCCTGCAGTAGCTCCGCCCACTCACACTGAAGTTATAAGGAGTGTTTCAGCCTGAACTGCTAAGCGAGGCACAATCAGAGCAGCCAATCAGAACTAAGCTCAGCCTTAAAGGCACGGTGACCAAAAAAACCTGTTTAATTCTTGCAGCTGAAGAGAAATACAAAACCACCAAGGCTTATGCAAGGGACTTCAGGGAAAGAAGTGCAAAAATGTAAGAAATGCACCCTTTAAATAGGTTGTGTAGTGAGTCATTTGTTGCATTTGGCTGTACTAATATTTTTGTGTTTGCAAACATACCTGTATCACATCTCTGACAAAGCCGAGCTCGTTTAGATGTTCAGTTAGGGCCTGCAGGCAGGGGGACAAGTCCCAGAACACACAAAAAAGCTGAAAAAGAGGGAGAGGAAGAATGTATTCTGTTTACTGAAGCTCTGATGCTGGTAGCAGCAGCGCTTCATCAGATAGACAAAGTACAGGAAATGAACATGAAACAGAGATAGAGATAAAGATCACACCAGGCATCTGAGAGCACAGTGTACTCACTCAGCTCTCTCTGACTTTTTGGTTTCTGGACT
>JBBPCY010000142.1:20922926-20943730 GCA_037974405.1 Brachyalestes nurse | reverse complement strand
CTCCTCCCAACACACTCAGTCTCTCCTCAGCATCCTCCTCCCAACACACTCAGTCTCTCCTCAGCATCCTTCTCCAAACACACTCGGTCTCTTCTTAACATCCTCCTACCAACACACTCAGTCTCCCCTCAACATCCTCCTCCCAACACACTCAGAGCCTCTTCTCAGCATCCTCCTACCAACACACTCCGAGCCTCTCCTCAGCATCCTCCTACCAACACACTCAGAGCCTCTCCTCAGCACATGTCCAAACCAACATAATCTTGCCTCACTTGCCCTTTCACTCTTGCTGGTACCTGCCTGTCACAAATCACTCCTGCTGCTCTTCTCTCACCCATTCCCCCCTTAATATGACAGCAGTAAGTTAGCCTTCCTGCCCCTCCATGAAGCTACTGGTTTGCCTTTTTCTCCCAGGCACAAAAAGTTGGCTCTAACGTAAGTTTTAGGTTAGTCTAAACCATGCTGTTAATGTCTGTCCGTGCCATGAACATTTATAGGCTTTAGTGTAGACCTGAAGGTGCAAATCTGACATGTGTGACCTTGTTGTATTTAATACAGTTGGTGGGCTTTTGCTAGGTGCTGTTTCTGCGAAACCTCATTACATAATACAGGCACTATATTTCCACTTTGTGTTAATGTTTGTGTGCAGAAGTGCGCCGTAGGGAATATTTCTACATTGTACAGTGTGTGCAGGTGCTTTGCACCTTTGCACATGTGCAAAAGAAAACAGTTGTAAGGCAATCTGTTCAGCATGGTGACCCGTAAAGCCGTCACTGAATAAGCTGGAGGCCTTTTATATCTGTAAACACATCGGTATACATGCAGAACCACCGTCAGCCCGGATTTTATTGGCGAACGGTAAAACACACTCGGCCCTCTGTTGCCATGGATGCAGCCTCTCAAAGCAGAGCAGCATCATTTATAATGCGTTGCCGTGGCAACCACTGTTCATACTACTTTTACCCCCTCTTCCTGAAAATCGTCGTCACTTTTCTTTACAATTAGGTATCAACACCACCATGGCTTCTGACCAGCTCCTGAAGAGTTTGTCACTTAGGCGTGAGCGTACACACACCATCCCCTTTTAATAGCTTTTCAGCCTTTGGTTGCTATTGTTGTGTTGAGGATGTGTGTACATTTGTTGCTCACTCAGCATAAGTTCCTTGGTGTGAGCTTTTAGATGTGCTGTTATTTCCATTATTTTTAATGTTTTCTTGAAACCAGGATCTGTTGAGTTAATATTCTACAATTACTTGTTTTTTGAGGGGGGGGGGGGGAGTGGCTTGTCCACCAAGATCCACTGATGTTCGTGTGAGTTTATACGCCAAAAAAAGTTGCACTTCATTTTAAGTGACCTTTTTTCAATCCTTCCATTTGTTGAAAACTTAAGCCTGCTGTTTCTTTTATTATGCCTTTTAGACTTTAGATCTGTAATCGTGTGAATATGTTCTGATTTGCAGCCCTGTGTTGTACTTCATTCTGAACGCAGTCCAGGCTTAAACACTCTTTACATCTTAAGCCTGAATGGGTGGGGTTAACGTCTGTAGCCCATTGGACAAACACTGATCAGCTACAACATTAAAACCACTGAAGGGTGAGGTGAATAAAATTCTCATTACAATGGCACTTTCAAGGGGTGGAATGCATTAGGCAGCAAGTGAACAATCAGTTCTTTGACTTTGAAAAGGGCCAAATTGTAATAGCTTGACAACTGGGTCAGTACACCTCCAAAACTTCAGGTCTTGAGGGGTTTTTCTGGTATGCAGTGGTCAGTGCCTACCAAAAGTGGTTGAAGGAAGGACAAGCAGTCATTGGTTCCCAAGGCTCAGTGTGGCAAATGGGGAGTGAAAGCAAGTCTGTCTGAATTTATTCTACAGAAGAGCTCCTGTAACATAAACTGCTAAAAAAAAAGTTAATATGGGCTCTGATAGAAAGGTGTCAGAACACACAGTGCATCACACTTTGCTGCATAGTTGTAGACCGATCAGAGTACCCATACTGACCCCTGTACACCACTGAGCATCATAACTGGACTGGAATGGAAGAATTTGCCTGGGTTGATGGATGCCCTGTATGTCTGGGTGCATGTACATCACTTACCCGTGGGCAGAGATGGCACCTGGAACGAAATTTGTTCAAGGACAGTTTGAGGAACATAACAAAGAGCTGAAGGTGTTAACTTGGTCTCGAGAGACCCCAGATCTCAGTCCAACAGAGCATCTGTGGGACGTGCTGGACAAATGAGCCCAATCCGTGGAGCCCCCACCTCACAACTTCCAGGACATAAAGGACAGATTGGTTCTTATCAGATACCACAGCACACCATCAGATGTCTTGTGAATATAAGGCGGAAAACACAATATTAATGTTATGGCTGATCAGTGTATGTAAATTTGAGTTGTTGTTTGTTTTGTTTTTTTCTAAAATCACAAAACCGAATGCAAAATGTTTTTTTTTTTTTTCTTCAGCTAAATTTATTTACAAGGATTGCGTGCAGTGGGAAATGAATGGTACTTTTCAAAATTTCAACAGTGTTCGTATACAGCATCAAACTGTATTGCCTATGATGTGGTGCCTTTACATTTTTTTTATTTCTTGCTTGAGGACAATGTTAGTGTTTAAAACTACTCTTGGTGGGCTTTGGTGTGAATTGGTTTAGGTTCTGTTTTGACACAGTAATGGGTGGGTCAGTTTTATTAAATATAATATCTGAAATGTGCTGGAAGACTAATGAAGCAACCATAGGTAGGAAATATTCATTTGTTTCAGAACCAGTGGTGGTTTGAGTCCTCTTCTTTTTTTTTTTTTTTACTTGGAGCTACCACACTTGGAATTATATAAACTCTAATTTTGCCACCGTACGATAGATTGTGTGTGTTCTATTCATTCTGTTTCTATGATTAGGCCTATACTGCCTCGTAGCGGTTTTAGATCTCCTTATCAGCGGGGGTGTTCTCTTTGTATGATTCTTGAACTAGGATGGGATTGAATTTCAGACACTATCAATTTAGAAAGTAGTTTAATGCATGGGTTTTTTTTCTTCCTTCTCCAAAACCATTATACAGAAAGCCTATTTCTTTTGTGGATTGTGTTCATCTTTTTCTTGTCTTTCTCTATGCCTCATGTTTTTGCTCTTCTTTCTCTGTCAGTCTCAGGGCTCACCATACTCAATGAGCGTACAGCGCAATGTCAGAGCGCTCTGGGCAAACAGCAAAGGGGAAGGATGGCAAAACCAAGTATGCGTCTCTCAACCTGTTTGATACTTACAAAGGAAAGAGCCTTGAAGCACAGAAGCCTGTTGGTAAGTGTCGCCTTAACCAGGTTTGGTGTCTCGCAGCTGGCTGGTGTTTTAAAAATGCAGTTTTAAATCAGAATTGACTTTTTTTTTTTTTTTTACCTTGTTAGCTCACAGCCCTGCTCATATTAAGCATGATTTATCATATGTCACTATAAAAGATAAAATTAGTTTCTCTAATCTCATCTTATCAACTTGCCTCCGTCTGAATCTTCTCCCTGTGCCAGATGGCTGGGATAATAATACCAACCAATAAGAAACTTAAATTCCTCCTTTCGTCATCTCATCATAGAGAAAATGCCAAGCTAGGTTAGAGATCCTTCCTGATCTTGTGTTTCACTCCAGCACTTCATGGTACAAAAGGAAAATGCAGTGTGATTTTTAATTCACGTTGAGCTTAGTTGTTAACAGCCTGTTGTCTTCACTAATCAAACTTTTGTGATGCAGTGTAATTAAGTTAATTGCAGTGTCAAAGTGCACTATATTAAACTAATGCCAGTGCTTTTATGAACCCAAAGGTACATTTCGTTTTTACATCACCCTTTACAGATCTCTCTCGACCGCTTAGAATGAATTACTGTGTCTTTAAGACTGCTTTTCTGGTTCAGTCCGGTATTCTATCTCATTCAGAGAGCAGTCCAGGTTCCATTTAACTTCAGTATGAATGAAACAGAGACAAAGAATTGCGGGCTGAATGAGTGGATATGTATAAATTACATAACATCTGTTCTGATTGCGAAAGCTTCGTTAGTTGAACCCTTAAGCTAATACGTGTGTCTTTATTAGATTTTATTTTATTACCTTGCTAGATTAAAGTGAGTTGGACCCTCATGTTTCCTTTTGCAGCCTGAGTCTGTGAGAATAAAGAGACATCTTGTTGCTAAAAGCTATTAACATTCCTGTAATGCTACCTGTGTCTCTGGCTGGTGCTCTCAGCGAGGGTGTTTTTTGAGTATAGGCTCCTATGTCTCCAAATAATGAGCTGAATTGCAGTCTGAAACGTTTGGGGCTTTGCAGTATCAGACCTGCTGTAACTGTTTGATCGATAAGCGTGGAGCAGCGGTGGTCTCTTAACAACATTGTTGGCCGCAGTCAGAATCCCGTGTGTGTTTGTTTCTGGCGCAGTATAACTTGGACCAGTCCCATCTGAAACTTGGAGCCAGTCTAGGTACAGCTCTCTTTGGCTGTGCTCAGTTCTGAACCAGTGACTGTGGTCAGAATGAATCTAGTACAGCCTTAATGTGCTTATGGAAGTGAGCCATGTATATCCAGTAATGTAGTGAGGTTGGATTTAACTCAGAATATTTTACATAATTGGTCTTTGTGAATATAGTAGTACTTTAACCACAATCGAACAGCTTTTAGCTTTGCTCGGATTTTCAGTAAAAATATTCTAAAACCAGATGTGAGAACTCAGACAGGCCCATATAATGGAATAACTAGAAACATGGACATTTAGTGTGGTGAACATATTTCTGTGTGCAAGGTTGTTGAATCCTATACAGTATATGCTGGTTTCTCATTTTAGTTAATCTTTTTAGAGCAAAAAAGACATGCCTGTGTTAATATGTTCAAGTTACCATTTTAGGTTTATTAAAGCCTTCAACATTATAAAAGTACCTTTATTTAGGGATTTAGAAACAGCGGCAGCATTGCCTGATCCATTCAGCCCAGTTTCTTAGCAGCATAGAAACACTAAATAAAGCTGTAGTTCTAATACACTAGATGCGACATACATTGGATTGTTACATCTTTAGTTACTTATTAGTAGTCTCTGTTGTATAAAATGCTGACTGATAAAGATAAAAATAAGAATCTCCAGTTCTGTCCTGTTACCACTTATCTCTGCGAAGGAAACGGATTTTCAAAATTCTTGCAATATTGAACTTTTGAGGGGCTTTATTTGTTCTTTTTGGACTAATATTTAGTATTTTTGGATCGCGGGGCTTAAAAAGTAATTACACAGAAGTTCTCACAGAAGGCAGAGTGCTGTCTGAAAGGTTGTCTCTTCTGTTTAATGAAATGTTATAGTCAACTGAAAAATGGGCGTGTCTGTCATGCCCAAGTTTAGTAGACATTGGTGTGTTAAAAAATTGCCAACTTAAACCGACTATTGCAATGCATAATTACCAAAGTCACTGATAAGCGTATTCCTAAAAAGATTCCTGTCATCAAGATAAAAACAGTTTTAATTCATTATGGTACCATGTTCCACAACTTTTCAATGAGGAGAAGAGGTGAGGGTCCACTCTAAACTAGTGGACAGCATTTAATGTAATTTTTTTGTTCATAGCAAGGCAGGCACCTTATTTTTAAATTCTGCTCTCCCCGTATGTAGTGTTAGACCCTTTTCTGAGAAACGTAAAGAAGGATATATCCTAGTCTGAGTAGAGACAGTAACTGTAACCTTAATGTGATGTCTGAGACTCTGCAGTGGCGCTAAATAACTTTTCTTGTGCCAGACCTGCTGTAAATGGAATGTCAGTAGCTGTTTAATTCTGTGAGTTTCAGGTTCACCACTTGCAAACTTGAAGCCGATATCCTTGTCGGGGGCTAGCCAGCCTGCCATCCATGCATCTGTAACTGAAGGAGGGATTTTGACATTTGCTTGCACGTCTGTGCCACTTACCCTCCTGTTCCGTCTCTGGATCATCCCTTTTCAAGCTGGTGTCATGTTTCTCTGCTTGTTGTATGTTGACCCACTCTCTTCTTCTCCTCTTTTCTTCTCTCTTTTAGTTGCCCCTCGCCATGGCTTGCAGTCTCTTGGTAAAGTTGCCTCTGCACGGCGCATGCCCCCCCCAGCCAGCCTGCCCAGTCTGAAGGCGGAGAACAAAGGCAACGACCCCAACGTCTCGCTCGTTCCCAAAGACGGCACAGGATGGGCAAGCAAGCAGGAGCAAGCAGACCCAAAGAGGTGAGGCGTGCACCTGGTTAATTACCCTAAATTATCACTCTCAAAATACACAGATACCTTTTAGATCTGAAGGAGTGGAAGAACCAGGTCTGTGCGAGTAGCAGAATCCTTTTTCATACTACCATTTTGAAAATATGAATTGAATTAATTCGACCAGCTAAAGATACAGGCAGAAGAGACCAACGTTGAAGATCATCTCTAATACCTGTTAGAAGTCAAAGTTGTATTTAAAAAGTCTGTCAAATGTATCAGTAACATGACTGTTAACCATTTTAATTGCCAGAGGTGATAGCGGATAGGAATGTGCAGCCTCATTTACTGGGAAAACGTCACTTTTATCCAAGTTTAGCTTATAACCAGAAATTTTCCCAAACCCATCCAGTACTGATAAAATGTGTGGTCTTGAAATAGATGGCTGTGAACAAAAAAGTAGCAAATCATCTGCATATAGTGATACTTTATTATTGACACCTCACTAGTAGAAGGTAGGATGGATTCTACTGTTACGAAGGACTTTCACTTCTACATTTAGCACTGAGATGGGACGGTAGGATTAACACTGTACACTATCTTTGTTCTTTTTTTTTTTTAATATCGAGGAGATGGATGATATCGCACTCCGAAGCTTCCCTGCCATTGCATCTATTTTTTCAAAAATGTCCGGCAGAGTAGTTTTAGTTCAATGAAAGTTATGAGCCTTAGCTGGTCACCAGTCGTGTTGGTACGCTGATCTAGGCCACTCACAGAACCACGTCCTCCATCATGGCTACCTTTAGCTTGTTGAGTGTTCGGCATAGTTGCTCTCGTGGTGAAACGTGGAAATATTACAATTTCTGCACTACAAAAAGTTTTTGCCCTGCACAAAGTGCGTATATACTATGATTGATATATTGATATATATATATATATATATAACCAGAAATAACAATTTATGTCATTCACACACGTCTTGTCTCCTCCATAACCCAGAAGTACCTCACACAGTTTATATCTTGGTGTGTTGATCAGTTGATGTGGTGCTGATGTTTCCTCACTCCTGCCTCCTCTAGTACCGATGTATCGTCAGCACCGCAGCCGGAGTCGCAGCAGCCTGCGGCTTCACCGACACCTGCCCCGAGCCTGCCGAGAACACCTCCAGCTCAAGAGGTACCGCACTTCTTCAGTTCTTCATTTTTTCTACTTTAAGATTTAGAAGAACCACTCATTTCTTCAGCGGTCTGTGTTTTTACTTCCACTGTCTTTCTAAGGGAACTACAGTTCGATTTAGGCTGTAAAAATTAGAATAATGCAGTACTGTGCAGAACTCTCAGGCACCTTTTTTTGTTTTGTTTAGTAAATCAATGTTTTCTTTGTAGAAACCCAGTATTACTTGTAGTTTCCATCAGAAACCTCGTTTGACTCCTGATTTAAGTCAGTCCTTAAATCAGGAGCTGCTGATGGAATTTCACAAATCCAAACAATGACGGGAGACATAAATCTGGAACCTGTGTTCTGTGCACAAAATATCAACTACTTTTACAAACACCACAAATCCTGATTTTTTTTTCTTAACTTCGTTAGCAGAAAGACACTATCACCTCCTGGAAAAAAATTGCTTTAAAAGATTTGCGTAGGTGCTCAAGACCTTTGTATTGTACATGCTGAGTCTGCACTATGATTTATTATACCTCAGCAACTGTCTGTTCAATACTGGATGGCAAGCAGCTCAGTTGTTTCATGAAATACACTGCTGTGATACAATTTCTGAAAGGAAAACCTTGTCTTGTATTTCTTAGGCCCAAACTACAGCTCAAGCCGCAGGGACAAGGTCCTGGGCTCAGGCCAGTGTTACACATGGAGCACAAGGAGATGGTGAGGCACATTTTCCCCTTATTCACTTGCTAAATGAAGGCATTTTTGTTTGAGTTAAATTTGAAAACTAGCGTAGTGATGGCCTGATTTAATGTTTCTGTCATCACTACCTGCTCCTTTAGGTGGAAAGGGATCAAACCAACCGTCGCCATTCTCTCGCGAGGAATTTCCCACCCTGCAGGCGGCGGGAGACCAGGACAAAGCTGGCAGAGAACAGGCCACTGCAGATCAGTGGTATGGGCCAGGACCAAGCCTCCGCCCCCAGAGTGAGTACAAATCAGAGATGTTCACAAGTTATTTTTACTAAGTCCAGGTCCGAGATATAAATAAATAATTCCATGAAATGAACGTTGTTAACATACAACACCCAAGACCGAGTCAAGTCTCAAGTTGTTGAGGGCAAGTCTAAAGTCAAGTCACAAGTCTTTGTGCGACTTAAGTGCGACTCGAGTCCCCATCTCTGGTACAAAGCCTGTGTTCTTTAAATTTCTGCATTATAACTTTTTGTTAATTTTTTTCTGGTAAGTAGTTGACACAAAACATAATTGATATGCATTAATTGACTGACTCTTGCTCTCTCCAGATGTGACGAGTTGGCGGGATGGTGGGGGCCGGGCGATGGCACCCACCATAACTGGGGAGGGGGTAGTGGAGGGTGGTGCTGGAGGAGCGATGATGATGGAGGGTGCTGCTGGGGCCCCTCCCCTCCAACAGAATCCAGCCTCCCTTGGGCCGCCTAGAAACCCTCCTGCCGGCAGCCCCACCCTCCCCCTCCCCCAGCCTCCTGTTGGCCCCCAGTTCCCTGCCTACAGAGGAATCATGCCTCCTTTTGTAAGTGCCCGCCCTTTTATCAGCTCCTGGAACAGCCATATCACACCCGTGTTAGAAACTGCTTGGCTTAGTTTTTTGTCATGTTTAGGTTCAGCTTGTTTCAGAAATATGTTTATTTCCATGACCATAAATTCACCAGTAAGGCCTCGTCCACACGCGACGTCTGAATCAGGTGTTTTTCTGGTGTTTGTGGCGTCAGGTGAGTGCGGACTAGGCACCCACCGTTTTACTGCTCATTGGAGCTGATTGAAGCCACACGCACGTTCAGCACCCGCACTTGGACGGCTGCGCATTCGGGTTGCGTCAAAAAATGTATTTATTTTTTTTGCGTCAATTTCTGACTTCAAACACAAAGAAAACACAGCTGCTCTGTTTACATGGCGTTCGGTTGATGTTCTGGAGGACCGAATATGTCCCATGATTCTATAAAAGTATTTATTATTCATTTTCTGTAACCGCAGTTTTTCCTGTATTTACCTGCTTATAGCAAAGAAAACAACAGCGCGTGCCAAATAAAATGTGCTTGCATGAATTACAGTACAGTCTATGCAGGGGTAACATCGGTATTTTACATTCTAGCACTGCCATTTTTTACCACATCAAAAATTAGTGGGTTGAAACTTAATGGGTGTCTGTAATTTTTATAATAAACATATAGAGATTTAAATCTGTTTCTTTATTATAATAAATTATATTAGATGATGTTAATGTTATTGTTATTAATGCAAAACTACATATTGGGCTGCAGACTGACATTAAACAGGGTCAGACGAACACCAGTGTAACGCCTCAATCAAGCGCAGCAAAAAAAACCCATTGCAACAAAAATGCCTATGGCGTTCAGAGCACATTCGTTTATCCAAGATTCAAACGCCCTGTGGACGAGGCCTAATAACATTCCTTAAGCCGTAGCAATATGTATGCGCTACATGTATATTAACCTTACGTAAATCATATATAGCTTGTAAACTATATATGGGTAAAACATTTGGGTGGTAACATTTGTGTTTGAGCACCCATGTCAGTTTAATTGCCTGAGATCAGGCTTTTAAATAAATCCTCATCTGTCCTCCATATTCTCTACAGATGTACCCGCCGTACCTGCCCTTCCCACCCCCTTATGCTCCACAGAGTTTTAGATTTCCAACACCCAGTGAGGCTGCAAGGTAAACATTGTATATATATTTGATCTCCTCTCCTTTGGCCTCTATTTGTATTACCCTGCAGTTCTTGCAGTCTTCTTTAATCTCCCACTTTTATTTTCAGATTCCCTCGTTCGCAGGGGGGTGCTGGACCAGAAGGGAGGCCCCCTGGTGGTCCTCGTGGTGAGGTGGTCAGACGCCCCTCCATCCTCAAACAGGATGACCTCAAGGAGCTGGACGAGCTAGACCATGATGGAGATGAAGGGTGGGCAGGTAAGAAGGACTTTTTTACCAAAACCCCTATATACTTCTATTTGTGGTTGGAGTATTGTTTCTTCAGTTTCACCCTTTTCTATTGAAATTTAGGGGCACAAGAGGAGATTGACTACTCTGCCAAGTTGAAGTTCAGTGACGATGAAGGAGATGAAGAAGGGGAGGAGGAGAAAACGGAAAGCCAGAATGGAACTCGGTATGCTTTGTGATATTGCTGACTCATGCAGATGATATGTAAATAATGCGATCGCTCTTGTTTACAGTATGGATTTCCATAAATTTGTATTCAGCTTCTGTATTTCATATATGTGAATACTATTTGCTTGCGTTCTCTTAGGGAGCAGCAGAAATCCCAAGAAGGACCTGCCCCAAGTTTGCGTTCTCGAGCGTCTGACAGTGGAGGGGAAGCACGGCAAACCCCTCCTTCCAGTACTGAAGATGCCCCACCAGCACCCTCCAGCAAGCCAAATTGGGCCGAGGAGGGAGGAAGTGGCTGGGGTGGTCAGACAGGCACTGGACCCTACCAGGTATGCTCCTCTTAAACCTCAGTGCACATAAAATACCTGAAAGTTCAGTAGTGCGGAAGGCCACCGCACACCAGGTGCATTGCATCGCGCGGCATCAGGAAAAATTCCAAACCTCTGTTCTCAGGAAGGTGCTCATCCTGGATCTAACTCTCGGCACTTGGCTACCCCAAACACTTTCAGATTCTCTGCACATTCTTCAGCATTTTGCTTTTGCTGCATTAAATTAAGCCCAGTACAAGACCACTAAAAGCCACAGTCAATGTGGCTTGCAATTTACTCAGAGAAAGACATAAAATCTTTCAGACAGGCCAGTGCTAATGGCATAGTACTTCAGCTAAGGTTATATACTAACATTGGTCTCTTTTACCCCAGATCTTTCAGCTCAAAACCTGCTAGATTGCATTGATAATAAACACAAAGCATTTTATTAATCTTAATTTAAAAATAAAGTTTGTTTAAAAAAAATGTTGTGAACTTCCCATTAAAAGCGCTGGAATAGTTTCACATTGTACTGCATCTGCTCTGCAGTGCTGCATGTGTGCAGTGGCCTTTAGAAGTCACTGTAAGTACAACAATAAGTTTTTTCAAGCACACATGTGGTTCCTCAAAGGGATGCACCGATCCCTCGATCGGTACTTGACCTTGGGGTATCAAGTACCAATCCTCTACAAACGTAAAATCTATTTAAGCTCCTGTGTGGAGTTGCTTCAAATCTTTCTTCTAAGGTAGCTGTTACACAGATATTACCACCCATTATGTTTTAACTACTAAAGGAAAACATTAATACAAACACAAGTCAGCTGATGACCAATGGACTGCTATGTGGATGTGAATGTGGTTCGGTCCTGCCTGGTTGATCCCCCTTTCATATAATCGGCGTCAGTGCTGATACCGATCCATTATAGCGAATCGGTGCATCCCTGCTTCCTGAATGACTCACTGACAGGTACTTGTGCCTGTATGCAGGGGCGTAGGCCTGGACTAGGTGGCCCTCGGGAGGAGCCCTCCCCTCCACCAGGGTCGCTTCTTGGGCAGGCACCCTACTCCTACTATCGCCAGGTACATGGGGACAGGGTTCATGTTACCAAAAGAGGACGACACAGTTGTAACATGATCCTCCTAAACTAAAGCATGTTCATGGTGTTGGGAGGCAGAAGGGGTTTCTGAGGATGAGTTACAGACTCTTACACTGTTTCTCAACAGGACCGGCCGCCGAACCAGTCGGCATCCCAGAAGCCGTCTCAGGCCCAGCCAGGTGGTTCCGGCCATCCGTCCTCAAGCGCCTTGCTTCCCCAGCAGCAAGGTGAGGATGAGGATGAGACGTGGCGCCAGCGGAGGAAGCAGTCATCGTCAGAGATCTCTGCAGCGGTGGAGCGTGCCCGACGTCGACGTGAGGAGGAAGAGCGTCGGATGGAAGAAGAGAGGCGTGCTGCTTGTGCTGAGAAGCTAAAGAGGCTGGACGAGAAACAGCAGCAACAACAGCAGCAACAGCAGCAGCAGAGCATCAAGCCCAGCGCTGCGGGGGAGGTTCCTGCCAGCAGCCCAAGCCCTACTCTGCCTGCTTCAGTCTCTTCCTCCAGCACCAGTCAGCCCCCGTCACCCTGCGTGGACACAGAGGAACCTCCGCTTGCATCCGCTCAGACTGGCATCACTACACTGGGGATAAGTGCTAATGCTAATAACAGGCAGAGGGCTGGCAGCAACAGCAGCTATGACTCAAACACTGGTTAGTCTTCATAATCCTGTTCAGTTTCTCATAAAAGGTTGAATAGATATTCCTAACCTTAGGCTGTAAGTCAAATCTCCCTCTCACTAAAAAGTACATGTAGAATTTTGCTTGTGCTTTGGATGGACATGGATCGTAAAAATTACATTTGTTACATGTGCAAGCCTTCTTACCAGTAAAGCTTTAAGGGACCTGTACTTCTCTTCTTCACTCTCATGACATTGTTAGTTATCAACTGAATCAATCCAAATAGTTGTTATAACCTAAAATTTAGGTGGTTACATTTTCTTTGTTACCTCTCCTAATTCAGAGTCCCCGCAAGTTGCTCAGCCTCTCACCCCTCAGCATCAGCAGCCCCTTGATGTAACAGGACCAGTGGAAAGCAAGGAGGAGCCCATTGCAGGTGGTGCACACGTTCGTAGCACCAGAAGTGGAGATGAATCTGTCAAGACAGAAGGAGTGTCGGGAGGAGCTGGACGGCAGGGGAGTGGGATGCCCAGCCAGGGCTTCTCCAAATACCAGAAGTCCCTGCCACCTCGCTTTCAGAGGCAACAGCAGGTTAGATCCTGATCATCCACCATATGGATGTTTTATTAATGAGACTTCCCTGTGTTGGGTATCACATATAGTGTACTAGTAACATGTAGGCAAATGTGAACAAAGTAAATATGTGAAAAGGAACTGAACTTGTTGCAGGGAAAAATGTAACAGCTCCTGTGAATGCATGTATACTGTAGCAGAAATTCAAGCTTTATTTCCTTCTTATTGAACCTGAAGATGGTACATTTTTAGTATTTAAAAATATCCTTTGAACAAACTGTGTTCAGGAGCAGCTCCTTAAACAGCAGCAGCAGTGGCAACAACAACAGCAGCAGCAGCAACAGCAGCATAACCAGGCTGCTCAAGTGCAGCTCCAGTCCCAGCCAACTCAGCAAGGCCCCTCTCCTGTTGCCACACCACAGACAGGCCCTAAGCAACCTGCTCTCTACCCACCTGGCTCCATGGGACGACCTCCTCCTCTGCCCATGAATTTTGACCCTCGTTGGACGATGATGATGTCCTACATGGACCCTCGCATCATACATGGTCGTCCCCAGCCCCCCATGGATTACTACCCTCCCAGCATGCACCCTTCAGGTTTGTTAAAATCAAGCATAAATACTAATATTTATAGCAGTGTCAGATGTTTTTCAAAGCACAGTACACATGTTTTTTAATGTTAAATATTTCGAGAAGGACTATGCTCATTTTTCCCACTTTGGTGTTTCAGGGTTGATGAGTCGGGAGCGTTCTGATTCCGGTGGCTCTGGTTCAGACCCCTTTGATAGGCAGCAGCATGGAGGTCCACCTCATCCTCATCGTGGTACACCCCCCATGGATCCTAAACTGGCCTGGGGACCTGATGTTTTTCCAGGGGGTAGTGAGGGTCGGGCTCTTAGTTCTCCCTTAAGGCAGAAACAGACTCTGGAGGAGGAGGACATTGGTAAAGGCCCAAGGTAAAATCCTTATTCTGGTTTGCCAACTTGTACTTAGTGGGTATTTAAAGTAGGTGTATATATTTCTGTAAAACATATTTGTATTTTTAATTGAAATCAGGCCTGAGGTATCAAGTGAGAAGAATGAAAAATGTAATTGTAATTGGGTTTTAATTAAAGATAAAAAATAAAAATGTAAAGCGAAGTACATGATTAATGTAAGTCAGAGATCTGTCTGTTACAAAAAAGGATCTTTAGCATTCTGTAAACGTCATACATTTTTTGTTTTTGTAATGTTCTCTAGGTCTGACACTCCTCCAGTGCGAATTCGAGAAGGTGGTACAGGCACCATTCAGCCACCAGGTGTGGCCCCTAATTCTCCCTCAGGCTCCTCTGACCAAACTACAGCACCTATGGGGACTCAAGTTGTTGGGCAGGGAGGTAGCCATCACCAACCCTTCTTGGCCGGACGAGGAAATTACAGCAGCTTCGCTGACAATGGATCGAGGATGGCTACTCACCCTCAGCAGAGGGGGAACAGTGCTGGAGAGCTTCGTGGCTTTGGCCATCAGGATGAAGGTCCACAGGGCAGCCAAAGTCAAATATGGAATGCTCCACATGGTCGTCCAGAGATATCTTCTTTGGAGAACAACCCTCATGTGCAGCACCACCATGCCCATCACTCTCATCCCTCTCATTTCTCTCTTCATCCACACAAACAGGAGAATGGCAGAGAGAGAGGAGAGCTAAAAAAGAGTGAAACTTCACCTCCACTCCACCAGCCGTCCCTCTCTTCCTCCTGCTCTTCGTCTTCCTCCTCTTCTTCAGCAAGAGAGGACAGCAGTGGAAAGCAGTCACTACATCACCCCCCTCCCCATCATGAGCATGACACTGGACATGGAAATGTTGGTGGCCGGAAACAGGACAAAACAGGAAGTGCATACACTCACACCCAGTCCTCCCAGCATACTGTGCAGCAGCACCACCCCAAAGCAAACTCGCGTGGTCGGGAGCAAAAGACTGAAACCCAGTGGGGTCCGAGGCCTGGAAGCAGCCATGTCGGTGGTGGCCCTGCACATAACAGAAAGGTAAACTCTGGACACACAGCAGGAGAAGACTCCCACAATCAGAATGATAAGCCTGCTGTTCATTCAGGAGGAGGTAACCCCAACAAGCGGGCAGGTCCTATTAAGCGGCCTGTGCTGAAGGAAATGAAGAGGGAGGGTGGTGAAGGTGAGGGAGGAGAGAAAAGCACGGGAGGCTCTGGAAAAGATAAGGAGCAAGATGCAGGTCAGGCATCGGTCAAGCAAGAGTTAGCCTCTGGTCCTCAGTCCTCATCTGGACCTTGTATGAAAGATGAACACGCACCATCGGGAAAACCAAGAAATGGTGGAAAGGATAGAGGTGCTGGTGGGGGAGCAAGTAAAGGACCCAAAGAAGGAGAGAACTCTGTGCAAGCCGCTGGCTGTCCAGTTCCACTGTCTAGAAGGGACAGGGACCGTTCGTTTGAAAGGAGTGGGGGCGGAGGGGGTACTACTTACCATGCAGGCTCTAACCGAGGTAGCCGAGTGGGCCGTGGAAGAGGAGAGTTCTATGGCCGTGGCAGAGGCTACAGGGGCACTTACACAGGCAGTGCACGTGGCAGAGCAGGAGCCAGGAGCAGCCGGGACTACAGGTCAGCTGCAAACAGTGGCCATCAGCATGGTTCTTCTAACCAAGATTACAAAAGGGAGGTGTCATCTGGCAGACATGGCCAGGTTGGCTCTCAGCCAAATCCCGGACGTGCCAGGAACCACAGCGAGACCCGAAGTGAGGGATCGGAATATGAGGAGGTGCCGAAAAGGAGGAGGCAGAGGGGGTCCGAAACGGGTAGTGAGAGTGCTGCTAGCGACCTTGCTCATTCTGACAAGGAAGATCGCAAAGCAGTCCCTAAGAAAGGAACTGTTGGAGAGAATCCAGCTATGGCCAATTCATCTAACTCAGCCCCTCCTAGAAACACTCAGGCCAGAGTGTTTACACCTAGAGGAGTGCCTTCTAGACGTGGCAGGGGCGGAGGTGGCGCTGGCGGAAGTGTCTACAGAAACGCTGGCAGTGGAGGAGGAGTGTCTGGTGGACAGCGTGCTGGGTCTTCTCAAGGTCCGTCTGCAAAATCTTCTGCGTTGGCCCGAAAGCAGCATACACCCTCACAACCCCCTCCTCCGAAAGAAACTAATCGTGGACCTAACGCGGAAAAAAAGGAGAAGGCTGCAGAGCAGAGCCAGAGTCAGAACCAGGGCATAAACTCTTCAGTACCCTCTACTCCCTCGGTGCCCACAGCTGCCCAACAGGGCTCTGAAAATGGAGGTATGACCCAGCTGTCCTCGGGTCACATCATTTCCAATTCCACTGGTCCCACCACTAAACCCGTTCCCCTGCCTAATGCAGATGGACGGGGTTTCCCCCATAGAGGTTTTGAACGTCCCCCTCGTCGCCGGCGCCACGGGCGGTCCCAGCATCAGCAAGACAAGCCCCCCAGATTCCGTCGACTGAAGCAGGAGCGAGAGAATGCAGCCCGTGTCAACGGAAGCAGCGGAATCATTGAAGCGGTAGGTGGGCAACAGCCGCGGCCCATTTCGCCATCCCCGAATTCCATGCAGGAAACGGACGGCACACCCAGTGTACCCACTACCACCAGTGTTGTTGCAAATGCAAACCACAACGCCACGGCTACCACCAATAACAATAACAACATCAGTCACCTCGGGAGTGCCAACCTGAACAGCCATCACCATCATCACCATCACTACCATGGCAACTCCGGCCTGTCCCACCCTCAGCACCACCATAACCACAACCCAGCTGGCGGCGCAAAGTCTCCTGATGTCTCCAACCAAAACTCTGACCAGGCCAATGAGGAGTGGGAGACTGCCTCAGAAAGTAGTGACTTCACTGAGTTTCGAGAGAGGGAGGGCGGAGGAGGCGGTGGTGGCAAATCCTACTCTTCCTATCACCACCACCATCCTTCAGGCAGAGGAGGCGGAGGAGGCGGAGGTGGTGAGAGAGAGATGACTACTAAAGAATCGGCCGCCAACAAGAGGAGCTTCTCCAGCCAGCGTCCCGGAATGGAGAGGCAGAATCGAAGGGTCAGTGCTGGTGGCAGTGGAGGTAGAGGCTCCAGAGGCCCACCGGGTGGTGGTGGTGGTGGTAGCGGGCCAGCAGGTGTAGCTGGTAATGGTGGGGCCAACCGTAACGAGAGGCGCGGTAACTGGCCCTCTCCCAAGAACAGAAAGTGATTCTCCTCCCCCTTTTAATTGGGAAACATTTCAAAAACACCCCCCCACCTTTTCTCTGCCCACTCATCTCTCGGTTATCCTCCCCTTACATTATTATTAATATTATTATTATTATTATTATTGTACAAGATATAGTTATGAAGATGGTGTACACATCGTTCTAGCTCCCTTGGTTTATTGCTTTGTCTCTCGTCCCGTTTTGTCCATGCACAACGTTTTTTTTTGTTTCCTTTCATGCACCCACAGCACCTACATTCTACACCAACTAGACACCACATCTACCTGACCCTATTTTAAACGTCGGTATAATTTGACTGAAACAGATGTTCAGTTACAAAACTCATACATGTATGCATATACAAGCACAATATGGCATCAAGCTGACTCTCAACCATGTGACTGCAGCGTCATGCATTTGTAGCAGAACCGACGGAGTAGTGTCTCGACGCGAACACGGAGGGACGGTGTTTGTCCCTGTGTATCTGTACCATGTTGGGGGTTTAGCTTGTGTTTTCAGTGAAGCCGTTCTTCAGGTTGGGATAGGGGTGCGAAGGTGCTCTTTTAATAAGAACAGATTTTCTTTTTCCTACTTTTGTGTTACTACTTTCCTTTTACCTCATTGTTCAGTTTGTTTCATATTCCCTCCCTTAAAAAGTTAGGGTTGTAACTCCTTTTTTTTTTTCTTCTTCTTCTGCAAAGCAGGTCATTAAAATGCATTTTATATAAACACCCTTCTTGATTTTTTTTCTTCTTCCTCAGTTCTTGAATTCACTAATTTGTGCTTGCCCGACCGCTGAGAAATTAATGTTCACATTCGCTGTTTCTGATGTCACTGTTGTAGCTGCTACTTCAGAAATAGTTTTTTGGGTTTTTTTTTTTTTAAATCCAAGATCATCGATCTCTGCTCTAGCCTTATGTTACCCTGTAGTTCATCTAGCTGCATATATATATTACTTGCAGACAGACATTTTGTCTCTTGGAACAAACCATTTGTTCAGGAAAACCTCTGAGTATTCTAACCTCCTCCCTTTTGCATTTTATATCATTTTAGGATCAGTTCTTCGTATAGCTCAAGCATTTAGAACATGCAAAGCACACATCATCAGAAACCGCCACCCAGGCTTGTTTTCGAGTAAACTCAGACACTCCTAGATTGTTTTTTTTTTTTTTTCCCTTAACTGCCTGGTATCTCATGCATCTGTTCAGTAGGCGTTACACTGCAGTTCCATTATAATCGAGAAGGGCAGTAAATATCGTGCTATTGATACATTTACTCACCAGTTCTAGTAAATATAGAGAAGTGTTCTGTTTAATCCACCCTCCGTTTTTAGTTTCTATGGCGTCTTTTCCATTTAATAAACAGACTATATCTGAACTCTGCTTCTGGTACAGGATGGTCAATGATTTTCGGCAACAAAGTAGGCCCGAATGACAAAACGAGTCGTCGCCAAGGAGTAAGTCATCTTTTTTTTTTTTTTTTTTTTTATTGTTACAAAAAGCGTCAGTTGTTCCAGATGTCCACAAGTACTCAGCCCATCTGCTGGCGGTGTAGGCCCAAATGGGGGAAAAAAATGAAATAAAGTCTAAAGTAATGCCTGAATGAAAAAGGTTAAAGTTCCCTCCTCCTATTCTGACCAGTATCTATTTTTTACTGCTGTAAGTTGGGGTTTGTTTTTCTGGGAATGCCTTCATCTGGACAATAGCTTTGGGATGTTGAGTAGGGCTCGTGGGTGAAATGTGTATGAGTGAGTAGGGCATTGGAGAAAATGTGTGTGTGAATTCTCTACTGTACATGTATTCTTTTTTGGGGGTGGGGGGGAGGGGTTGGGCTTGAAGGCAGAAACAATTGCCCTGTTTGGCTTTTTTTGTGGACAATACTAGGATGTTTTTACCGTGTTCCTTATATACATTCACGGATATGCATTCAAGTGTGTGTATGTTTATTCAAATGAAGTACTTGCAGTGAGAATAATTAAACACTCTCTTCCCCATCCTTATACTAAGGAAAAAGAAATGCAGTGGGCATATATATATATATATATATAATTTTTTTGGTTTTTTTGTTTTTGTTCTTTCACTGACATTTTATTGAGCATGAACACATCCTCAGCTGCAGCTCGGTGAGCCTATCCATCGGTAGCCATATACTCCCATAGGCTCTCAGCGCGATCCCTCAACCTTCCTTAACTCTTAGCTATCTATTGATGTGGTCATATTGTATGTACCCATGTTTAACGAGTAAATAAATAAGCATTAAAAGTGTATTCCTGGAATACTCAAAGATTGTACTATACTTTCAACTCTTACCAAGGTACCTGAAGTGGTTACAGCTGTTCTAGCATTTATGGTTTGTTATTGGAGCCTTGATATACACACATGTATGTATATTGGTATGTATCTAAGTTTGTCTACCCCAACTTACATTCCCACAAATGTTGCCATTTTTAAGTTCAAGGGAGCAATGTACAAGCAGAGAAGTGTCTTATTATAATAAAGTATACAGAGAGAAGAGTTAAATAAAAATCTTTTGTTTTAATGGATATTGTGTGTGGTTCCTTTCTTTAAATGTACAAATTGGATCTCACCATTATTTTATATATTAAAAGAAAACACTTGCTCTAGATGTGGATCAGTGGAGACATGTTTGGTGCCTATATTTTGCTTCTTTGGAGCTACAGTTAACCACTAGAGCTTAATATTCACCAAATTTTTACACTTTGGGTGATTTTTAGGATTTGCAGCCTCGTTTCAGTTCTAAGCTAAAGCCAACCCTGGAAACTAATCATGTTTGGCTGCTCCTTGACATCTGGAGTAAAAGGAAAATTATGGAAATTAAATGTTTTTTTCTCTCTGAATTATTCATTTAAAAGAGAAACTGCAAGCCGCTCATGGGCTGGAATACATTGAGAAAGTGTTTAAACTGGGAAAGTGTCCCCAGTGGGCCCTCATTTTTTTCTTAATTCATAGTGTTGCAATTCTGCAGTTCAAGAGACCCCAAGGGCACAAAGAAGAAACCAAGACTCAAAAAGGGCAGCCCATCCTCGGGGATGCAGTTACGACAGGTCTGCGAGAAGGACGAGGAGAACTACATGGAGGAACTATGGAATTAAGATCCATGAGATCAGTAACCATCTGAAAATCTGTAAATGTTGGTCAGAAAACTCATGAAAGTTAGAGAAGTACTGGATGTGTCAGAGTGGAAGTCATTGGACTCCCTTTAAAATTCATGAAATGAGTTCAAGAGCAGCTGTGAAGGCAGACCAGAGAAAGGATGGATGGAAGTGATTCATACACTTTTCCTCCTCCTGCCAATAAGCTCCAGATACAAGTTTACATTACATTTAAAATAGATACACCATATGGGCAAAAGTACTGGGACACACCTCTTAATTTTTTAATTCAGATGCCCCCCTCCCCCCACTTGTGGACCCAGTTTGGGGAAGAACCTTTTCTATTCCAGCATGACTGTGTCCCAGTGCACAAAGCAGCTCCATAAAG